>QLTV01020727.1:1399522-1422022 GCA_003457575.1 Thermophis baileyi
TCTTCTCTTCTCTTCTCTTCTCTTCTCCTTTCCTCTTCTCTTCTCTTCTCTTCTCTTCTCTTCTCTTCTCTTCTCTTCTCTTCTCCTCTCCTCTCCTCTCCTCTCCTCTCCTCTCCTCTCCTCTCCTCTTCTCTTCCCTCTCCTCTCCTCTCCTCTCTCCCCATCCCCTCCCCTCTCTCCTCTCCTCTCCTCTCCTCCCCTTCCCTATATTCTGATTCTATTCTTCTATTCCTCCTTTGCATTCCATTCATATTTAACAGATCAGATTGCCAGATATTGCAAAGTTTGCTGATTGGCTCACAAAATTATTGCTGATAGGCTCACAAAATTAGGCATCCTGCACTACAATAAACACTAGATTTCTCAATGGGCCAATAGAAAGAACAGAAGCTGAGAATGTCTATTTGATTTTAAACATACTTAGGCTGGGTTCAAAGCAGGGGTTGATTCTTCTTTTCTTCGCTGCCTGTTCGCTCAGTGATGCGCCGCGCGGGTGCGCGGGGGTGCGCATGCACAGTGCTTTAAAAAAGCTTCTGCGCATGCGCAGAAGCAAAAAACAAAACGCTGCCGCCGAAAGAACCAGTTTGGGGGCATGGCAGGCCTGGGTCACTGCCGGTTCTAGCGACCCAGGCCGCCAAGTTACTACTGGTTCTATAGAACCAGTCCGAACCAGGAGGAACCCACCTCTGGTTCAAAGCATAAGCTAAGCCTGGATGCATCATGGTGACTTCTACAGCATGAATGCAGCCACTCTAGTTTATCAAACACCTTTGAAGCTTAGTATAATTGCTTCCAATTGTGGCTGTTTAATCAAACTAGTAACTTCATGTACTGTGAGAACTTGAGCATCAATAAATCAGTGTTCAGGAAAATCTTCTCAGACTATTTTTCCCCCCAGAGTCAATCCCCCCCCCGTTAACGCTCTTAGAAACAGCTCCATTTTCTCGGAAGATGCTCTCCAATTTCTTTTCACAACTCACACTCATTTCCATGTGCAAACTTCTGAAATGATGCTAAGCCTGGGGCATCCATGAACAATAAAGAAAAAAATGGCAAGCAGGTTGCTAAGATGTTAATGCCACTTGCAAGGGGAGGAAGATGAAATAAAACACTCAGAAAAAGAAAAGGGGAGGGGGAAATCCATGCTAATAATGAGCTGCACCTTGCCTTAAATGCCCAGAGAATTTCGTTGTTCTTTGAGGAAATTAATGAAAATATTCTCCTCTTTCTCTGCCCGCAAATAGCTAGAAAATTTGCAAGAAGACCTTTGCCTCCAGCAATCGTTTTAATAGTTCTCTGCATCTTCTCCTGCTAATTTAATCAACCAATTTTACAGGAGGTAGGCCAAGTTGGTTTGCTTTAAAATCCTTTTATAGGCAGCAAAGGGCATTAGGAATATAAAGTGCTGCGGGAGCGGTTAATTTTCATTATCAGCTCCAAAAGCTCCCATCATCCTTGGCTATATATTGATTGCTTCCTTTCCTCCATCATGTTTACTGCAGCCTTTAAATGAAAAGGGCTGGGCATTTTTATTTCATATTTCACATCACTCTCACAAGCCGTAATTCTAATGCAGGGCCAAAAGCACCTAAAGGCAAACTCACTTATCTCAATCATTTCGGTTACCTTGAAATGATAACCTGTAGCTCGCTAGGAAGCACCTTTGAGTTTCAAGAGATACCAGTCTAATTGCTGGAGAAATCGTTTCAAAGTCCTGTGCTACCGATCATGTATTTTACAGCCCGGTGACTCAGAGGAAAATACTGATTAAGAGATGGACAAATCTTTCCAGAGAAGGCTTGGGTACACCAGTGGGATGGGAAGATATTAGCAAGTGGAACTTAGAAGGAACCCTGCACTTAAATTGGAGATTTGCCCTCTTTAATCTGGCAGCCTCCAAGCTGAGATACCCAGAAATTCCATCAATTCCTAAACTTGGTGTGTGAACCTTGTAATCCGGTACACACCCACTGCAGAATATTTTCATCAGGTTTGTTTACTATTTTACCTCTGCCATCGTGGTTTGTGAACCATAATTTACGGCTTGAAGTGTGAGGTTAACTAATTGTGGCTGAGACAACCAGATACAGCTAAGCAGTAACTCGAGAGAAGTTAATTAGTTACTGTGCATGATCCTTAATTATGGTGAGTTTGGAATGCATTCTCTGCACCATAAAAGGGCTCTCTAGACCACAGGGCTTGTCAGTATCACTGACAGGAGGTTGAAGTTTTCCAGGATAAACATAAGGAGCGATAGTTCATAGCGAAAGGCTTGGTCCACAAAGGTAAGTCACCCAATCTTCTAGCCAACCTTGGCTGACCTACAATAGCACTAGCAATAGCACTTAGACTTATATACCGCTTCACAGTGCTTTTACAGCCCTCTCTAAGCGGTTTACAGAGTCAGCATATTGTCCCCAACAATCTGGGTCCTCATTTTAGCGACCTCAGAAGGATGGAAGGCTGAGTCAAACCTTGAGCCTGGTGAGATTTCAACTGCTGAATTGCAGGCAGCCGGCAGGTAGCAGAAGTAGCCTGCAGCACTGCACTCTAACCACTGTGCCACCATGGCTAAACAGAATTTGGTTGATCTAAGGATGAGAGAATCTCTGGACATCTCAGGACTTTAAGAGTATGCTAGGAAGTTGAGAAATAATCTTGGTTTGGAATGCATTCTCTGCACCATAAAAGGGCTCTTTTGACCACAGGGCTTGTCAATATGACTTGACAGGAGGTTGACGTTTTCCAGGATAAACGTAAGGAGCGATGGCTCAGAGGTCAAAAGGTCTGGTCCACAAAGGAAGGTCACCCAACCTTCTAGCCAACCTTGGCTGACCTACAAAAGCTAAACAGAATCGGATTTGATTGACTTAAGGATGGGGGGAATCTTTGGACATCCCAGGACTTTAAGAGTATGCTAGGGAGTTGAGAAACAGTCCTCAGGAAGGAAATGATGAACTACCTCCATATACTGTGGTCCTTGACTCACAACCCTTCATTTAGTGACCATTCAGAGTTAGAGCAGTGCTGAAAAAGGGGACTTATGACCGTTTTTCACACTTATGACTGTGGCAGCATTCCCATGGTCTTGCGATCAACATTCAGATGCTTGTGCAACTGGTTCATCTTTATGACAATTGCAGTGTCTCGACATCAAGTGATCCCCTTTTGTGACCTTCGGACAAGTCCACGGGGGTTCCAGATTCACTTAACAACTGCCTTACTAATTTAACCACTGCAGTGATTCACGGTGTCCAGAAAGGTCATAAAATGGGACAAAACTCACTTAACCACTGTCTTGCTTAGCCACAAAAAATATTGGGCTCCATTGCGGGCGTAAGCCGAGGACTACCTGTGGTTGCCATGAGGTCAACAGAAATTGAGCTTGACGGAAAAGAGATTTTTTTTTTTACTTCGCTTACAAAGCGCCGGCCACAAACACCTCCAAGATGCAAGAGAGTCTGGCACCAGCCTTTTTTTCCTCTCTCTCATTCTTGGCTCTGCCCTCAACTCTTCATGGGAAACAAATCGATCTTCCGGCCCCTCCAGGCTGTCATTTGATCGCCATCCTGGTTTGAAAAGCCCTCTAATATGCCAGATATTCTTGGACATGAGCCTTTCGCCCTGTCATCTGTGGTTTGGAAGATGGAGAGCAGATGACTCCAAGCTGAGCAACGTTGCAAGACAAATGGGGGTTGTAAAACCCACCGCCAGCCTTCCCCCCCCCATTCTA
This sequence comes from Thermophis baileyi, assembly GCA_003457575.1. Taxonomy (NCBI): domain Eukaryota; kingdom Metazoa; phylum Chordata; class Lepidosauria; order Squamata; family Dipsadidae; genus Thermophis; species Thermophis baileyi. The sequence continues at coordinate 1,403,256 of QLTV01020727.1, forward strand.
ATGGCAACCTACACTAGAAATCACCTCCGATTGCACGGCTACGTGCATCGCACCTCTGTTAACCGCCACGTTTCTCTCTCCTTCGTCTTGGTGCGCAGACAGCGCCTCAGCTCCATTCAGCTCGGCCAACATTTGCTGAAACCTCCCTCGTGTCCTTTTCTTTAAAGGAAAAATAAAAAAAAAAGAAAGGTTGAAGAGTCAAGGCTGAAATGCTAGATGTGGTGCTTCTGTCAAGCAAGACTCAACGGAAACTGAGCAGCCCTGCAGGAGAGAAAAGGTAGTCACTTAATTCTTTAAGTGAACAAGCCACGGCTTAGCCTGGGGATTTCCCAGTTCCATCAGGCTGACAGTCATGTCAGGCTTTGGTCAAATGTTTAGAGGACCTCTTCCTCTTCCTCCTCCTCTTCTTCTTCTCCCTCTTCCTCCTCCTCCTCCTCCTCCTCCTCCTCTTTCTTCTTCTCTCTCTTCCTCTTCCTCCTCCTCTTTCTTCTTCTCTCTCCTCCTCTTCCTCCTCTTTCTTCTCTCTCTTCCTCCTTCCTCCTCTTTCTTCTCTCTCTTCCTCCTTCCTCTCCCTCCTCTTCCTCTCCTCTCTCCTCCTCCTCTTCTTCTCCCTCTTCCTCCTTCCCCTCCCTCCTCTTCCTCTCCTCCCTCCCCCTCCTCCTCCTCCTCCTCCTCCTCCTCTTCCTCCCCTCCCCCCTCCTCCCTCTCCTCCCCCTCTCCTCCCCCCTTCTCCTCCTCCTCCTCCTCCTCCTCCTCCTCCTCCTCTTCTTCTTCTTCTTCTTCTTCTTCTTCTTCTTCTTCTTCTTCTTCTTCTTCTTCTTCTTTCCTCTTCCTCCTCCTCCTCCTCCTCTTCTTCTTCTTCATCTTCTTCTTCTTCTTCTTTCTTCTTCTTCTTCTTCCTCCTCCTCTTCTCCTCTCTCCTCTCCTCCTCCTCCTCTTCTTCTTCTTCTTTCTTCTTCTTCCTCCTCCTCTCCTCTCTCCTCTCCTCCTCCTCCTCTTCTTCTCTCTCTTCCTCCTTCCTCTCCCTCCTCTTCCTCTCCTCCCTCCTCCTCCTCCTCCTCCTCCTCTTCCTCTCCTCCCTCTCCTCCTCTCCTCTCTCTCCCCCCCCTCCTCCTCCTCCTCCTCCTCCTCCTCCTCTTCCTCTTCCTCTTCCTCTTCCTCTTCCTCTTCCTCTTCTTCTTCTTCTTCTTCTTCTTCTTCTTCTTCTTCTTCTTCTTCTTCTTCTTCTTCTTCTTCTTCTTCTTCTTCTTCTTCTTCTTCTTCTTCTTCTTCTTCTTCTTCTTCTTCTTCTTCTCATTCTCCCCACCTCCTCTTCTCTCCTGAAAAAAATCTGGACTGCTCAATAAAATTATTTAGTATCTCCCTGCTTCCATCTACTGACCATCTGGATTGTTGCAGTCCAGATATGTTAGACATAGTTAGCGGAGTTAAACCTCTTAAAATTTCCCTAATTGTGTCTACTATGGTTTAATCTGAAATGTTGTGGGAATTGGAAAAGGGATAATGGTACTCCCCAAGTGCTGTCCTGTATGAACCCCAAGCTTAACACCACTTCGGGTGGCCACAAATTTGAAGAACAGAAGGGCTGTTTGTGACTCTCTGTGTCACAGGTAAAGAATTGCAAAGCGACATCTCCTTGCCTTGCTGGAAGGGATGAACATAAACCCTCAAATAGACTCAAGAGACATTTAGCCAAGCACCTTGGAGACGAAATGTCACACTCAGGGAAGGTCAATAAAAAGCAAACCACGAACCACTGTCACAGAGGAAATCAGCCTGCAACTGTCAGCAAACCAAATCCTGTGTGAAAAAGCAACTTGGGAAAGCCACAAAGCCAGGCGTACTTTGTGCGCCAAAGCTACACAACAAACCCAGGGAGGGACTTGGCCTGAAAATGCATTCAAATTGCCTGTTTATCAGAACACGGTGTGCTCCTTTGCCAACCGAGAACACACACACACACACACACACACACACACACACACACACACACACACACACCTTTTTCAGTTCAAGCTCCTTGGGCAATATTTTCTTTTCAGACTTTTTATTACAGTGCAGTTCCCTCCTTTCATTCATTCAGGAGCTTAAGGCAGGCCGATGATAGCATTTCCTCCTGCAACTTTTTTTTCTCCACCCCAAACATCCTGTGAGATAAGTTGGCCTGGCAGAAAAACCGCCAAACTTTGCTGAGTTTTGAGGATGAAGCTGATAAGGGACCCTCCTCATTTTGAGTCCAGCACTTAAATCATTATACCGCCCTGTTTCCCCCACAGCAAAGAGAAGCAGACATGGTCAAATTGATTCTTTTATCCCAAAGAAGAGAATATATTTAACCTGGTTTCTATTCTGAAATTGCTTCCGGATTTCTGTGCTTGCAATGAAAAAAAAACAACAACTTTGTTTTTGTTAACTAAAAAGGCTTACTGTTCTAGAAATGGCTTGTACATACTGTTGTGTAAAAGCAAAAAGTTGTGGTTGTAATGCTGTTATCTTCTACTGTGCTAAAGGGAGTCGGATGTTGGTGCCTTTTTCTTTCCTTTTCTCCCTTCACACTATCTCTCTTTCCCCCCCCCTTCTTAGTTTTCCATGTCTTTTTTTCTTTGTATTTTATACTTTGATAAACTAATAAAAATCTTCTTGAGGAAAAAAAAAAAGAAAACCATTATACCGCCCTGGTTCTCCATCTTGCTAGAGATTTGCAGCAAGTCAGACAGAGGCCGCATGCATTCATTTGGGCACTGCTGAGGCCTAGAGTTTCCATAGGGCATTAAGTGAGAACCGGTTTGGTCTAGTGCAGTGATGGCAAACCTTTTAGACACCGAGTGCCCAAACTGCATGCGGCATGCCCAAACTGAAAGATGTGCATGAATGCGTGCATGCACAGACATGCGCGCATGCGCAGCGGAGACCCGAAGACCAGCTGGCCGGCGGGAGGCGGGGCATCCCAACACCGGCAGCGCAGCAAGAGGTAAAATCTTTTTCTTTCGTGAGCTTCTGTTTCATCATTTGCAGGGAAACAGAAGTTCATGAAAGAAACACCACGGAGATCTGACCTGGGGCGACGCCGCGCATGCCAGCAGAGAGGGCTCTGTGTGCCACCTCTGGCACGCGTGCCATAGGTTCGCCATCTCGGGTCTAGTGGTTAAGGTACCAGGCTAGGAACCAGGAGATGGTGAGTTCTAGTTCCTCCTTAGGCACGAAAGCCAGCTGAGTGACTTTGGGCCAATCATCAGGAGACTGTGAGTTCTAGTCCTGCCTTAGCCATGAAAGCCAGCTGGGTGACTTGGGGCCATCACCTGAAGACTATGAGTTCTAGTCCTGGTTTAGCCATGAAAGCCACTGGATAACTTTGGGCCAATCACTAGGAGACAGTGAGTTCTAGTCCCACTTTATGCATAAAAGCTGGCTGGGTAATTTTGGACCAATCATCAGGAGATGGTGAATTCTAGTCCTGCCTTAGGTATGAAAGCCAGCTGGGTAACTTTGAGCCAATCACTAGGAGACGGTGAGTTCTAGTCCAACTTTATGCATGAAAGCTGGCTGGGTGACTTTGGACCAATCTGTCAGGCTCCAAATAATGCATCCAATACAAATCGAACTCCGAGGCATGGCTTTTCCTCAAAGAACAAATTTATTCAGATACACCATCTTGGCGCTACTGGTGAAAAGCCAGTACTAAAGTTCCCGGGCTTTTCACTCCAATATAAGTTTCAGTTTCTCAAGTTTCCAAAACAGCTGTTACATTGTCCAACCAAGATGAGAGCTGGTTGCTCGGCGACATATCTCCTCCTCTTCCTCCTCCGGTCAGCCAGGGGTTGGAATGTGGTTGACTCAACAGCTAGGAATGATGTTTTGACTGAAGGCTCCATCCCCCCTTCAGCTCCAAACTGTGTCAAGCTGAATGCATGTCAGAATGCCCAAGGATACAAACAATTCCACACCCCAATTGAATTCAGGCTTGACACAATCATTAGGAGATGGTGAGTTCTAGTCCTGCCTTAGGTATGAAGTCAACTGAGTGACTTTGGTTCAATCACCAGGACACTGTGAGTTCTAGCCCTACCTTAGGCACGAAAGTCAGCTGAGTAACTTTGAGTCAGTCCATCTGCCTCAGCCCAACCCACCTCACCAGGTTGTCGTTGTGGGGGGAAATAGGAGGAGGAAGGAATATCAGTTGTGTTCGCCGCCCTGAGTTATTTATAAAAAAAATAAAATAAAGACGGGGTCTAAAGAAATAAATAAAGCAAGCAAGCATAGGAAGAACCCCACAGAAGCTGCCTTAAAGCTGATGCAGCCCAGATCTCTGTTTTCCACAATGGCTATGCAATATCCTCCTGCAAAGGTCATTTGTGTAACATGTCGCAAGTCTCTTCTTGATTCTAACATGCACAACAAGCTGGGCCACTTTGCAGGTGAGAAGCACTTCCTGGTAACTCCAGAGCCTAGAAACCTCCATGGGAGCACAGCTGAATTGTAAAAAAAAAATATCTAGGTCGATATAGCCCGGCTAGTTTTCCTTGAGGCTTCTGTGTCTACCAACAAAGCACTTGTCAACCCTGAAGCTGACCTGACCGAAGCCATCTTGGAGCTTCAGTGTTGCAACACTGGAGCTGAGGGATAGGGAGGGGGGGATTAGAGATAGCTGGGGTTGTGTAGTCAAAATAAAATACTTTCTCTTGGGAACCAAGGACATTCTCACACCTGGTCAGAGGAAGGAGGAGTGATGTCACCAGGCAACCAGACAGCGCCTTGATTGGACCATGTGACTGTTTGGGGAGGGGGGAAACGTTTACTTTTAATGCGGGAACCTTCAGAGTCGGTTTTCACTAGCCTGTGCCAATATGACATATCCAATAAAACTGTTCTCTGAGGAAACTACCTGCCTTGGAGTTTTGTTTGTTGTGGGTATGTTACTTGGAACCCTGACAGCACTTGTAAAATATGAGTCATTTTCTACCTGGCAAGCAGGATCAATTGCAATGCTCTAAAACCAGGCTACCATTGTATCTCTTCTTCTCTCTCCCCCCACCCACCAATCTTGAAGAGTCCTTATCTGACTTCAGGGCTGATTCAATCCAAGACTACCAGACTGTACAGTCATAATGGAAAGGTTTAGCTACTACACGCACAGGAACGTGTCAACCATTCCAGCTTGTTGTCAAACGATTGTTTGATCTTTGGATCATGCCAAATTTTTAGCCCAAGGGGAAGGAAGCACCACTCACAAGATTTGCCCATCAAAAGTTTAAAGAAAAGGAAAGAAGACAAAGGAAAAAGAAACAAGACTGAAAAGAGAAGGAACATTTGTTGCCCAATGACAACTAACAAAGGAATTCAAGATGGCAACAGCAAACAGGCCCAATATGAACAGTACCGCCATATTCCTCTAATGTAATGAAGTAAAATTGTCAGGCGCAAATAACCAACAGCATCGACTGATTTCAAAGTACAGAAGAGTTTATTACTGCTATCTATACACATGGATTTAGTCAACTAATGGTCAAAGCTAAATTGGCGCTAGATAAAGCTCAACAAATTTAGAGGTTGCTGGACTTGGGTCTCTTGTGGCAACGCAAGGACTCCAAACTAATAGCACCTTTAACTCCACCTCCCAGTTCAGCCTGTTCTTCTCCTACACAAATTAAAAAGCAACCCAATAAATATTAAATAAAATAGCAGACAAAAAAATATGCACAGAGAAATAAATAATGGCCACCTTTCATTTTAGGATAGAATGCTAAACACGGGTCAAGATGGTAAATGAAAAAGTAATGGCACAAAGTCGGAGGGAGTTGCTTTCTCTTTGGGGCAGTGTGGCATTGGGATGTCCTTGTACTTCTACCCCCCACTCCCTAAAACATGTACGTCTGACCAAGGCTGACTCAGCTAAAGGGGGAAAAAAATACTTCCAAGCACAATGCAGAAGTGATGGTCACAAATTATCAGCATTTGCACAAGGCTTAAAGTATGTTCAAAGCCCGTGTTGCCTCTTACCCTGCAAACTAGGTCAGCAATATTATCCTGAGCTTGCAGATGGGAAAATTAAAGTGTAGACAAAGTGATGTGATTAAGGGCCAGACTAGATTAACTTGCTACATCTGGGCCTTATTTTTTCCCCTCCAAGGAACTTAAGGTTGAGCAGCTGTCTGGTGCAGCTGTTCTGTCTGGGGGAGAAGATTGATGGTCAAGAGGGGTGAAGCCAAGTTTCCCCAAAATTATAAGGGAAAGGGCCTCGCTTAAAGGTTGGGGCCCAGATAAGTTATCATCCTAAGCCAAAGTTACCTCTCATTCAGGGGTGGGTTCCAACTTAGCTCGCTGCCAGTTCGCTCCCTCCCGCGCGCGCTCATGGGCGCACGCGCATGCGCAGTAACAAAAAATCCAATTTTTTTTAAAAGCCAAAAAAAAACAAATTTTTTTAAAAAACAAAAAAAAAAAAAAAAAGATGGCGACCGCATGCACAGTGCCGGAAGTCGGTTTCTGCGCATGCTCAGAAGGAAAAAAAAAATCAAAAAATTTTTTTCAAAAAAAAAAATTCAAAAATTTTTTTTAAAAAAAAGATGGTGGCCCCCACAGACCAGCACCGACCGATCCGGTTCGGTGACGTCATCGTGACATCACCAGCGGGCCACTACCGGTTCAGGAGAACCGGTCCGAACCGGGAGGAACCCACCCTTGCTCTCCTTGCTCCAGACCATAAAATCAAATCTGGGAATAAGCTGGTGATATATTCTTATTATTCGAAGAGTGAAACACAGCAGTTATAGTGAAATAGTTTGGAAGTGTGGATGAAGAGGTATAAACAATTCTGCACCATGTAAGAGCATTACAGGAAGTTGTTGTTCAGCGACCACAATTAGGACACTGTCTTGTCATTAAGCAAGACAGTGGCGAAAGGAAACGACAACTGTGGGTATCTTATTTCAGTTTTCCCTTGCTTTTACAGACCTCCGAAGTTCATAAATGCAAGGGCTGGTTGTGAAGTTACTTTTTCATCACCGTCATAATGTGAGCGGTCGCCAAAGGGGACAGTCGCTAAACGAGGACTACCCTGTCCATGTATTATTATTCTTTTTTCTGCAAACTTAGATGGCCATCCATCTTAATCAAAGAATGCTGGGCTGTTGACAAGATATAAGAACAAAAACAAACTTCTAAAAGAACAATAAAAGATAGTAGGCAAAAATCCGCTCTTCAATCAACATAGAGCAATAAAAACTAACTACAACTAACATCCCAGCTTCCAAAACCTGAGCGAGAAACTGATTTTGAAGGCCATCGGAAGGGTTCAAAAACTTGCTCTTATTTAAGTGCGCACAGGAATGCAACACCCCAGTGTGGATTTTATTAGCTCCCTGTCAAGTCATGCTTTCCTTAAGGGTAGCTTCTGTGGACTAGGAAGAATTTATACCCCACTGTAAACAGCTAACAGAAATAGAAAAAACGTTTCTACTGTGAAATAAAGAGAAAGAGAGCACTTGTCCCTTGAATATTTATCACTACTCAGAAGACCAAAAATTTGAGCTATAGTTGTCTTATAGTTTATAGCAGGGGTGGGTTCTGGTTTTCCTCACTGCCGGTTTGCTCAGTGTCGCGCCGCGTGGGTGCATGCGTGCTTTGTGCATGCGCAGAAGCAAAAAAACAAAATGGCGGCGCCTATGGTGCCGCCAAAAGAACCGGTTCAGGGGCGTGGCAGGCGTGGGTCGCTACCGGTTCTAGCGACCCGCGCCGCCATGTTACTAACGGTTCTATAGAACCGGTCCGAACCGGTAGGAACCCACCTCTGGTTTATAGCATAACACAGAAGGCCAATATAAAAGCTTTCATTCTGCTGATAGTTTAAATTCAAGGCCCCTCTTTCTTTAAACGCAGCATTTCAAATTCCGCCTGTGGTTTGCATAAGCCTTGGGAAGTTTTTTTCCTAAACAAAAGTTCTCTGTCTTTTTATCTGATCCTTGCAAAACCACCCCAGTCTCCTAGAAGAATACCTGATAAACATTATGTTTGCTCTTTCCTTAGTCACCCTGTTTGGTCCTTCTGTTCCAAACATTCCCAGCATTTTTTTTTTATTGCAAAAGAAATAGTGTTCAGCTGGGGAACAGGTTTTCAACAACGCAGAAGTTTGTCAACCGTGGAAAAGTGTGATTCCAACAACTCGATGTTTGGTGCGCCAATGTTTTTCTTCTCACAAATGTTTGTGAAAATTAAGAGAGAGCCAGTTCGGTATAGTAGTGAAGGTGCTGGCCCAGAAACTGGGAGACTGTGAGTTCTAGTCTCAGGCGTGAAAGCAGGCTGGGTGATTTGCGGCCAAACACCAGGAGACTGTGAATTCTAGTCCTGCCTTAGGCATGAAAGCCAGCTGGGTGACTTTGGGCCAATCACCAGGAGACAATGAGTTCTAGTCCCACCTTAGGCATGAAAGCTGCTGGGTGACTTTGGGCCAATCACCAGGAGACTCTGAATTCTAGTCCCGCCTTAGGCATGAAAGCCAGCTGGGTGACTTTGGGCCAATCACTAGGAGACTGTGAGTTTTAATCCCGCCTTAGGCTTGGAAAAACAACTGGGTAATTTTGGGCCAATCACCAGGAGACTGGGAGTTCCAGTCCTGCCTTAGGCAGGAAAGCCAACCGGTGGCCTTGAGCCAATGACTCTCTTTCAGCACCTCACAGGGTTGTTCTTGTGGGGAAAACAGGAAGAGGCAGGAGTATTAGATACATTTGCTGCTTTGTATTATTTATAAAGTAATAAAGGTGGGATAAGCTGCGGTGGCGCAGTGGTTAGAGTGCAGTACTGCAGGCTACTTCTGCTGATCACCGGCTGCCTGCAATTTGGCAGATCGAATCTCACCAGGCTCAAGGTTGACTCAGCCTTCCATCCTTCCGAGGTGGGTAAAATGAGGACCCAGATTGTTGGGGGCAATATGCTGACTCTGTGAACCGCTTAGAGAAGGCTGTAAAGCACTGTAAAGCGGTATATAAGTCTAAGTGCTATTGCTATCGCTATAAATCAATCAATCAATAAAATGTTCGGCACTGCAGAATGCATCTTTGTATGTCCCCCCATATGTTAATAAGAAAAATCAATCCTCAAAAACACAACAGGGTTTAAAGTTCTCCATGAGAATCTTAATGCACCCTTAATCCCAAGCGTACTCATTCGTTGGCCGAAACAACTCAGTTTTTCCCATTTTGAACACACAATCAATATCCAGTTCTTCTAAAAACACCTTAGTTTTCTCTGGCTGTGACAATGAGGTGTGACTCACAAGAGCCATTGCAATTAACATTGATTTATTTTATTTTTTTTAGCCAAAGGGAACATGTGGAATATCACTCACACATTCTTTTAAAGAAGGAAGAAAACAAGAATCTTCAACCCCTCCAAATGATAAATCTCTACCATGCAACCTCCTGTTTGATGCGTCCACAACATTGACTCAAAAATCTCCCAAGAAAAGGGGGTTGGAGTTCACCGGCTAAGCCCTGGTTGCCTAAGACTGCTGCAGCTGCAACATCTGGAGTAGTCATCAGATACAGACCAAGAACAGTAAACAAAGCAACCAAACAGGAGATAGCAACATCTGTAGCTGTATTCAGACTCTACAAATTAAGCACAAACTCCAATAACCAGCTGAGAAATTATAGAGAGCTTTGAAGCCCTCCAATTAAAACCAAAATGGAGAGGAAGTCTCTTGACAAATTCAAGAAGATTCTGCGGCTACAGAGGAGAAACCAGCCCATTTTGAAACCCACAGCTATCTGGCCTTCCAAGTATCCTGTGCTTCTTTTTAGCTGCTGTCATAAGCTTGTCAAAGAACTATGACCAGGGGTGGGTTCTAACTTACCTCGCTGCCGGTTCGCTTCCTCCCACGCTGCATGGCTGCGTGCGCATTGCGCACCGCGTGGCCGTGCTGCGCGCATGTGCAGTGGTGAAAATTTGCAAAAAATCCCCCCCCCCCAAAAAAGCCAAAAACAAGATGGCGGCATATGCGCAGTGCCAGGGACTCGGCTACTGGGCATGCGCAGAAGAAAAAAAAAAGTAAAAAATTCCCCAAAATTTTTTAAATTCCCCCAAAAAATTTTTTTCAAAAAAAAAAATTCAAAAAAAAAAATCCCAAAAAAAGATGGCGGCACCCACGGACCAGCACCGACAGAACCGGATCCGTGACGTCACCAGTGGTTTGCTACCGGTTCTATAGAACCGGTGCGAACCAGGAGGAACCCACCTCTGACTATGACCTACATGATCAAGACACCTATTGAAAGGCGGATTCATTCCTTTTTTTTAACCAACCTGTCTCTAGCAGGGGAGGGCTTCAAAAATTTCAGCAATGGGTTCTCTGCCCGGTTGCTGGGTGGGCATGGCCATGGTGGGTGTGGCCTAGTCTGCCTCCTGCACCACAGGGGGGGGCATTTTGGCTCTGGAGGCTTTCCTGGAGCCTCCGGGAGGGTGAAAACAGCCTCCCTGGGCTCCGGAGGCTGGAAACGGCCCATTTTCGGCCTTCCGGAACTTCCGGGAGGCCCGTTTTTTGCCCTCCCCGAGCCTCCGTGTGGGCCCTGCACTTACCTCACATCCAAAACGGGCCGCGCGGAGACTCCTGGGAGGGGAGGGGCAGGCTGGGAGGGGAGGGGTAGTCTCTAGGCTGCATCCAGAGGTATTCCCCATCCTGAAGGGCAGGGAGGTCCAACCTTGGCAACTTTGTGGGCTTCAATTCCCACAATTCCCAAGCCAGCATGGACACTGGATTTCCCCTGTCATAGGGGAAATCTTAGTTTTGTGTGATCTGGGTTAATGAGACCTGCTTTCATCCATGTTCTCGCTTAGTATAATTAATAGTCTGGTTGGAAATGTAGAAAACAGATGGCTTGTGTTTGGGCCAGCTCTATCACTAGACAAGCTGAAATGGCTGCCTCTGGTTGTTAAGGCCCTCAGTTCTAAAGGCCATCTCACACCTCCTGATTCATGTTTCCTATACGTCTCTGTTGACCTTCAGATATACAAGGTGGGTAAGACCCATTGCAACAGCACCACTGGAAGATCTGAAGGATCACATTAGTTGAAATCATGCTAAAGATTTCCATCTACGTGGTTGACGATGGCATATTATCAGATGTTGTACTGCATCACCAGTTTTAAAGTAACTACAGGTCAGGGCTGCTAGGTGGAATTAGAGGCCATCATTTTGTATGAGGACAATGACATGTCTATGGAGATTCTCCGTCATCCAGGTCATGGTTGTCCCAAAGGTGCTTTTTTTTCAAGAGGCAACTGGGCTTTCTGGTTTTTCTTTGAAGACGGTTCGCTTCTCATCCAAGAAGCTTCTTTGGCTCTGACTGGATGGTGGGAGAAGCAGCTTCTTGGATAAGAAACGAAACGTCTTCAAAGAAAAACCAGAAAGTCCAGTCTTGAAAAAAAAAGCACCTTTGGCAGGACAATGACATGTTAGGACAAAACTGGTCATCGGCTCAGGAGGAGAAGGCCATCAACCATCTCCACCACAAAACAAGGCCCAATTATTCCCTGGGTCAAGCAGCTGTTTTGGAAAAGAGTCTTAATCTAGTTAACATCTGAGCAGCTTCCAGCTGAAAGAGATCCATCATTGAAGCTATTTTGCAAATCTGCTAGATTTCATTTCATTTCATTTCATTTCATTATTTATTTATTTATTTATTTATTTATTTATTTATTTATTTATTTATTTATTTATTATTTGTTTGTTTGTTTGTTTGTTTGTTTATTTGTTTATTTATTTATATTTCTATGCCGCCCAACTCCCAGGGGACTCTGGGCGGCTTACAACAATATAAAAAAAAACATTATTAAAATATAAAAACTATTAAAAAGAAACATAATTAAAAACATTTAAAAAACAACTAAAAACTCATACACACCGTTGAAGGGTGAGATGGACAATATGCAGCCCAGTTCGTTGCTATTAATAAATGACTTGCCTCATTAGCTTAACAGAACATCCTTGGCGTACTAATTATTCCTCAACATAACCTCATTCTATCTCGTCTTACTTTAAAGGCATTTATATTTTAGGATGTAGAACCGGACAGAAGTAATACGAGTCCCAAAGCTGAACTTAACATTCATGTTTTATAACTTGGGTCTTGTCCTCTTCAATGATGAATCTTGCAACAGAGGTTACACCTGTATTGTTGTGATTTTGTTTGAAGTCCGTATAAAAAAAAATGGGTACATTGTTGCAGTAGTTAAAATAGGACATTGCAGCGTGAACAATAACAAACTGATCCAACTTTTCCAATCTGAAGAGGTCCAAATAAATTGGACTTCAATCTCCATAATTCTGAGCTAAACAGGCTTTGAAGTCTAACAACCTGAAAGAAAACAGCCGTGGAAAGTAAATCTAATTTGTAGAAGGTAAATCCCATCCAAGTCGTTTGTAAACACAGATGGTCCTTGACTTACAATCCTTAACTTAGCAACTCTTTGAAGTTACTATAAAGTCACACCTCGGCACTCAACGGCTTCAAAACTCGTCAAATTCGGTATTTGATGCGTTTGGAAGCAGAACTCTTGCCCCGACACTCGTCTTTCTTCCGGTAGTCGACACACAAGGAAGAACGTGCTGACATCAGCTGCCTTGTGACTCGCTACAGGTAGTCCTCAACTTACAACAGTTCACTTAGCGACCAATCAAAGTTACAACGGCACTGAAAAATGCGACTTGCAACCAGTGGTGGGTTTCACTTACCTTTGCTACCGGTTCTGGAACGGGAGCGTGCGCGCGACGCTTCTGCGCAGAACATCCGTGATGACATCCGGGCAGGTGGGCGGAGCCTCCCACCACCACTGCTACCGGTTCGCCCGAACCGGCCCGAACCGGTAGAAACCCACCACTGCTTGCAACCATTTTTCATAGTTACAACCTTTGCAGGATCCCCATGATCAGGTGATCAAAATTCAGATCCTTGGCAACCGGTTCATATTTATGACCGTGGCTGTGTCCCAAGATCACATGGCTCCCTTTTGCGACCTTCTGACAAACATGGCTTCGGAAGCCAGATTCACTTAACAACCGATTTACTAACTTAACAACGGCAGTGATTCACTTAACACCTGGGGCAAGAAAAGTCGTAAAATGAGGCAACACTCCCTTAACAAATGTCTCACTGAAGAACAGAAATGCTGGACTCAATTGAGGTCGTGAGTCGAGGGCTACCTGTATTTTTTCCAGCCAAAATAGCTGGTCACGTGGTAGGTTACACGGTTTTCTCAGTATCTGTCAGTTTTAGTATTCATCGCATCTCCCGGAACAAATTACTGATGAGTACCAAGATAGCACTGTACCACTTATAACCAGTAAGTTCTACTTACCGTATTTTTTGGAGTATAAGACGCACCCCCCCCCAAAAAAGTGGTTGGAAATGTCTGTGCGTCTTATAGACCGAATACGGCCCTGTTTTTGGCCTCCCGGAAACCCCCCCCCCCCACACTCATCCTGTTTTCGCCCAAAATGGGCCCGTTTTTGGTGAAAATGGGATGTGTGAAGGGTTTGGGAGGCCTGCAGAGTGCTCCTGGGAGCTGGGGAGGGCAAAAACCGGAAGCATGGAGGCCAAAAACTATTTTTTTTCTTGTTTTCTTCTTCGAAATCTAGGTGCGTCTTATACTCCGGTGCATCTTATAGTCCGAAAAATATGGGTATAACCATTGCAGCATCTCCAATCACGTGATCAAAACTCAGGGGCTTGACAATGAATATGTGTTTGCAATGGTTGCACCATCCCCGGGATCATGGGATCCCCACTTACAACCTTCCCAAGGAGATTCTGACAAGGGAAGTTTTGATTTGCTTAACAATCACGTATTTCGCTTAACAAATGCAGTGATTCGCTTAACAACCCTGGCAAAGACGGTTGTGAAATCGGACACAACTCACTGAAGCACCACTTTGCCTTAGCCATGGAAATTCTAGCCCCACGTTGTGGTCGTAATTCAAGGACTATCTTTACCACATTAAGGTTTTTGATGGCTGATATCTATCAAGGCATCAGAATAGGTCAATGGAAAAAGGAACATCAAAATATCACACCAGTGGGTGGAAGGAGAGAATATAGTGAGTTTCAGGCTAAGGCAGCCAAGTGCACAGATACATAAACTATTTTATTGTGCATTTTTTATGGGGTTGGCTTCTAAACAATGGATGAGAATGGCAAAGAATCTGAAATACTTTCCAAGGTCTTGGCTAGCCTCTTCTTAAAATCTGGAGAATGTACAGCATTCATTGATACAAATTCTAGTATTAAACCAAACAAATGAGTCGGTGGTTTAAAAATTACTCTGGGTATAATATCCCCAAGGTTAGTGAGTAGACAGATAGTCCTTGACTTATGACCACAATTGAGCCCCAAATTTACATTGCTAAGCGAGACATTTGTTAAGTGAGTTTTGCCCCATTTTATGACCTTTCTCGCCACGTTTGTTAAGTGAATCACTGCAATTGCTAAGTTAGTGACACAGTTGTTAAGTGAATCTGGCTTCCCCACTGACTTTGCTTGTCAGAAGGTCGCAAAAGGGGATCACGTGACCCCTGCGACACTGCAACCGTCATAAATATGAGTCAGCTGCCGAGAGTTCTGAATTTTGATCATGTGTCTGTAGGGATGCTGCAGTGGACGTAAGTGTGAAAAAGGGTCATAAGTCACTTTTTTTCCGTGCCGTTGTAACTTCAAACATTCACTAAATGAACTGTTGTAAGTTGAGGGCTATCTGTACTAGATCCCAACAGATCAGCCGCAGAAGATAAAAACCAAATTAAAATTCACTCTTTCCCCAGCCGTTTCCTAGTTTAATTTCATTAGAAACTGAAAAGCAAAGAATACTTCCGATCACCCAGATCAAATTTCCAATTGTCATCATCCAAAATCTATATTACAGTAAGAAGGCTGCCCAAGACAAGTAGGTACTAAGGTACTACTGAGGTGCTAATACCACTCTGTAAAGCCTTAGTAAGACCACACCTAGAATACTGCATCCAGTTTTGGTCACCACATTATAAAAAAGATGTTGAGACTCTAGAAAGAGTGCAGAGAAGAGCAGCCAAGATGATGAGGGGACTGGAGGCTAAAACATATGAAGAACGGTTGCAGGAACTGGGCACGGCTAGTCTAGTGAAGAGAAGGACCAGGGGAGACATGATAGCAGTCTTCCAATATCTCAGGGGCTGCCACAGAGAGGAGGGGGTCAAGCTATTATCCAAAGCCCCTGAAGGCCAGACAAGGAATAATGGATGGAAACTGATCAAGGAGAGATTCAACCTGGAAATAAGGAGGAATTTTCTGACAGTGAGAACAATCAACCCATGGAACAGAAGTTGCCTTCGGAAGTTGTGGGAGCTTCATCACTGGAAGCTTTCAAGAAGAGACTGGACTGCCCTCTGTCAGAAATGGTGTAGGGTCTCCTGCATGGGCAGCGGGTTGGACTAGATGACCTCCAAGATCCTTTCCAACTCTGTTAATCTGTTAAGTCAAAACCACCAAATGGGGAAAAAAACCCTCAAGCTTTTGAAATTTCCAAATATTCATCAGACACTGTGAAAATGGAAGGAGCTGATCACCGTCGCTGGATGAAACACAGAAACAAACAACATACATTTACTTCTGTCTGTGTTTTTTTTTTTTTTTTTCCTGATTCCATTAGAGCTCTTGATTTTGAGATGATGACTCGGCAGACTTTGTGACTAACGCATATCCGCAGCTTCCTTTTTCTTTCGCCACTTCATCTGCCTTTTTAGACCCCTTGCCTGATGAAGCAATCTAGGCCCCTTGAAAGCTTGCTCAGTTCCATTAATCAGTGGAACGACTTGCCTCCAGAAATTGTGGTTGCTCCAACAGTGGAGGTTTTAAAGAAAAGATTGGAAAACCACTTGTCTGAAATGATAGAGACTAGAGTTTCCTGCCTCAGCAGTGGGTTGGACTAGAAGACCTCCAAGGTCCCTGTTTTTCTGATAAAGAGAAGGAGTAGAAGTGATATAGCAGTGCTCCAATATCTCAGGGGCTGCCACAAAGAAGAGGTGGGGGGGAGTGTCAACCTATTCTCCAAAGCACCTGAAGGCAGAACAAGAAGCAATGGATGGAAACGAATCAAGGAGAGAACCAATCTGGAACGAAGGAGAAAGTTCCTGACACTGAGAACAATTAACCAGTGGAACGGCTTGCCTCCCGAAATTGTGGGTGCTCCAACAGTGGAGGTTTTAAGGAGCCGAGGTGGCGCAGTGGTTAGAGTGCAGCACTGCAGGCTACTTCGGCTGACTGCTAGCTGCAGTTCGGTGGTTCAAATCTCAGCCTTCCATCCTTCTGAGGTGGGTAAAATGAGGACCCAGATTGTTGGGGGAAAGAGGCTGACTCTGTGAACCGCTTAGAGAGGGCTGAAAAGCACTATGAAGCGGTATATAAGTCTAAGGGCTATTTAAAGAAAAGATTGGACAGCCATTTGTCTGAAATGGTAGAGGGTCTCCAGCTTGAGCAGGGGGTTGGACTAGAAGACCTCCAAGGTCCCTTCCAAGTCTGTTATTCTGCTTCTTGTGACTTTTGAGTTGGCGGGATCTAGCCGTCGCCTCCCTTGCCCCAACAATTCTCACAGACTGGCATGGCGGCCAACAGGAATGTCTTCCTTAACCTCTGAATTAGCTGGAAAATAAACTGTGCCTGTAACAGTATATTGTGGGTTCAGTCATAGCTACAGGCAAGCAATGCAGATGTCTCTCTTGTTGTTGGAGAAACACGCTGGAATCTTTAAAACTCTTGCTGTGGGCCCAGAACCACTAATGAGGTTTGCAGACAAGGCACACAAAACTCAATTAATCTCTCAATGGGAAGAAGTGGATTATGTTCATAATTTTATAGGGGGGAGGGGGAAGGAAATATTAATCTCAGAGGGAGAGGGGCAGTTAGAAAATATGAAATATAAATAAATAAAATTTGCTTCAACTTGTTGCAAAGGCTGGGAGTCACTTCTTTAAATATTCTTTTTTTCTTATTTCTAGTTTTACTTTTTCTATTTTCTTTTTTTTTTGCACTGGGGATTTTCTCTCTCTCTTTCTCTGCTTTCTCTTCTTTCTTTCTTTCTTTCTTTCTTTCTTTCTTTCTTTCTTTCTTTCTTTCTTTCTTTCTTTCTTCTTTCTTTCTTTCTTTCTTCTTTCTTTCTTTCTTTCTTTCTTTCTTTCTTCTTTCTTTCTTTCTTTTTTCTTTCTTTCTTTCTTTCTTTCTTTCTTTCTTTCTTTCTTTCTTTCTTTCTTTCTTTCTTTCTTTCTTTCTTTCTTTCTTTCTTTCTTTCTTTCTTTCTTTCTTTCCGCGCTTTGGATTCTGTTTCTTTCTGCTTTCTTTTTCATTTTGTTTTGTGCTATTTCGGAGCACTCTTCAAATCCTTAAGGAAAAGCATTTTTAACAAAATCCTAAGTGAAACTCTTCCTATGTCACTACATCCAAGGTTAACTGAAATGGAGGGGATGGCCTTGTTTGGGACAATATCGCTTTCAGTTCTACCACCTGCATTGGTCAACCAAGACATTTTTTTAAAAGTATGGTCCCGTGCCTTAAATGGCACCTGGGCAATGTTTGCTGGATAAAAAGTTAATGATGCCAAAGGTTAGCGTTTAAGTTCTTCTGAAAGATATTTTAGAACTGCATAACCGGTTTTTCCCCTTACAATCGACAGTCTTTCCCTTGACAATTGACTGGCTAATATCATTCCTGGGCTGACCTACCTGCTAGAGAGAAGGAGAGGGAACGACCTGTAGGAAAAACACAGGCTTGCCAAGCACAAATTCCCATCAAGGCCAGCAAGCCTGAAATGCTGGAAGCCAGCTTTCCAACCCTGCCCGGCCTTCAGATGTGCCAGGACTACGTTTCCCAGCATTCCTCCAACTACCCTGGCTGCTTCTGCAGGTTGGGAAGTCGAGTTCCAACACACAGCTGGAGGGCACCGGTTGGAAAAGCTGGCGTAGGAGGCGATGCCCAGTGAAGAGGAGGAGAGGAACCGACTCCCCGCCAGAGAAAACGCTTGTGCCACCCTCTCCTCGCAGGGGAGACCCTGCCAATTCCCCAAAAGTGGAGGCGATCAACCCTTGCAGGGGTGCCAGACAAGCGCTCGCTTGTCCGGGAGCCAAGGATGCGCTGGCGTCCTGGACCACAACCCCCATCACTCCCAGCCTCGGTGGGGTGGGATGGGGTGGGGGAAAAAGCAACCCAGCTTCCATTCCAGCTGCGGACTCAGTCCTTCTTATTACGGGCCGCTCGGGGCTGCGGTGGAGGGGAAAGGAGACAATGAACCGAAATGAAAAGCCAGATGAGAAACCGGCGAGGCGCTGATGTTGGGAGCGCGCTGGCTTGCTCTCCGCTGCCTCGCTCCGACCACCCCGAAAGCAGCTTGCTTGGCCGCTGCCGGGCTGGGCTGGGCGAGGCGTCGCTCGGCCTCTGCGCTGCGGTGCCAACAGAGCGCAGCCCAGTCCAGTCCAGTCCAGCCCATCTCCAGCCAGCACGGCTCCCTTGGAAAAGCAGCCCGGCCGGCCAAAGGATGCTCAGCCCCGCTCCTCTCCAGAACCTCATCGCCCAGCCTGGAGAGCAGCTTCCCCAGCCCCGCTGTCCGACAGACAAGGCAGGAAGAGAGCATCGCCCGGCCGGCTGGGGAGAACCAAGAGCCCGGGATGCGCGCTTTGCTTTGGCACGCCGGGCGAAGCGCGCCAGCCCAGCTCCGGGAGGGGCAAACCTGCGCCCCCTCCCCTCCAGCCCTCCCCCCCCCAA
>QLTV01020727.1:1422867-1438087 GCA_003457575.1 Thermophis baileyi
ATCTGGGGATCGCCTTTGAGGAGCCTTTGATTCCCGCGGCCTGCATGAGATGACCCGAGGACTTAAAAGTCAAATTTGGGATTTGTGCCAGGAGAAGAGAATATTTATAGCTCAAGCTTGAACCGTGTGATCTTTGGAGGGTCTCTGAGCTGGGTGGTTTTCGTGACCCATCAGATGATGTTACCAAGTTGGGTTATTGAAACCTCTGCAAGAAAACCACCAAGCTCAGAGAGCACCAGGGATTCCCCTTGGATTTGTTCCTAGACTTCAACACCCCTGCCTGTCCAGCTGCTGACGCCCAGCGCCCTCGCCTCTTCCCCTCCCTCTCCTCCCTCGCCCCGCCCGGATGCTCAGGTCCCGAGCCGACCAATCGACGCGCGTCCTCCTTCTCCCCCCCCACCCCTCGGGGAGCTCCCTCGTCCTTTGTTCCCCGCCTCCCCAGTTTGGGCACCGGGAATTTCTGAATGGATCAAAGGCAAGCGCGTCAAAGCCGGAGGGCCCGACTTTGCTACTCCATTTCCGCCCTGCTTTCCCCTCTTTGGCTTTCCTCTGCACGCATTTCTCGTCCCCCCCTGCTTTGCCCCACATGCTCTCCAAACAAGGGGGGGGGGAAGTATCAGTTGCCTTATTCGCGCAACACAGAAAAACTGTGAATTTAAGAGAGACATTCTTGGAATGAAATTTGATCTGTGTGAACTGAATGTGTGCAGTTTTCTTGGCAGTGCTATGCTACAGAGCTGGTTTGTCCTTGCCTGTTTTCCCCCCACCCCCTGGTTTGTTTCTGTACCCAGTTTAGTTTACAGCGCTAGAAGTCCCGGGTGGTCCCCATCCAAGCACCAACTAAAATGGTGTCCTCTTGAATCCTGCTCGCCACTGAGGGGATCGAAAGTTAACCAATCTCAGTTGAGCCCAGCAGACATGGGCTGAACCCAACCCACATGGGTTGACTGTACCCTTCAAATCCAGGAGTTTGGGACTAACCATGGTCCAGTTAACTCTGCATAAGAGGGCCTTGCAAACACAGCTAAGCAAACTACGATCACTCAACCTCTCAAGCCAGGCCAAAGATACGTTTCTCAATGGAGGCCAAGGGCAAGATGGCATCATTTCTCCTATTATTCTAACCTGGACGATTACCTGAATGTTCCTTCAACGTTGGAAAGGGATTAGAGAAGGCAAGAACTGAAGAATTCAAGAGATAGGTCTCTGCTCAACATCTATCTTCCCAGGCACTTAGCTTAGGTTTGAAGTTAGTCTTGTAGCTCCTGTTAGGATCACCTTGTTCTTATGCTCCACAGTGAGATGGAGAATTCAGGTGTTATCCTTTTGCACATAACAGAAGTGGGCAACCTGTCACAGTTTAACCTGAAAAGATCAAGATCACGTGAAGTGTTAATACCACTTTATAATGCCTTGGTAAGGCCACACTTGGAATACTGCATCCAATTTTGGTCGCCACGATGTAAAAAAGATGTGGAGACTCTAGAAAGAGTGCAGAGAAGAGCAACAAAGATGATTAAGGGGCTGGAGGCTAAAACATATGAAGAACTGTTGCAGGAATTGGGTACGTCTAGTTTAATGAAGAGAAGGACTAGGGGAGACATGATAGCAGTGTTCCAATATCTCAGGGTTTGCCACAAAGAAGAGGGAGTCAAGCTATTCTCCAAAGCACCTGAGGGCAGGACAAGAAACAATGGGTGGAAACTAATCAAGGAGAGAAGCAACTTAGAACTAAGGAGAAATTTCCTGACAGTTAGAACAATTAATCAGTGGAACAACTTGCCTCCAGAAGTTGTGAATGCTCCCACCCTGGAAGTTTTTAAGAAGAGATTGGACAGCCATTTGTCTGAAGTGGTGTAGGGTTTGCTGCCTAAGCAGGGGTTAGGGTTAGGGTTAGGGTTGGACTAGAAGACCTCCAAGGTCCCTTCCAACTCTGTTATTCTATGTATGATTCTATGTATGAAAAGCCTTATGTCAGAGCTGAGCACATGCGTGCACA
Organism: Thermophis baileyi; assembly: GCA_003457575.1. Classification (NCBI taxonomy): domain Eukaryota; kingdom Metazoa; phylum Chordata; class Lepidosauria; order Squamata; family Dipsadidae; genus Thermophis; species Thermophis baileyi. Next base: position 1,424,867 of record QLTV01020727.1, read on the forward strand.
CCAGCCTGCCTCTCGCACAGCCCGGTTCCGAATAGGCCACGGCCCGGGCGTGGGTCACGGTCCGTGGGTTGGGGACCCCTGCTCTAAAGGATTTAAAAACTTGCTCTTATTTATGTGCGCAGAGGAATGCAACACCCCAGTGTAGGTTTTATTAGTTCCCTGTCAAGTCATGCTTTCCTCAAGTGTAGCTTCTGTGTAATAGGAAAAATTTCCAAAGTTTCAATTCAAACAGAGGAGTTTCCTGGATGAGAAGTGAAACGTTTTTAAAGGGGAAAAAAACCCAAGAAAGTCCAGTTGTCTTTTGGAAAAGCATCTTTGGGGCTCCTTTCTTCACTTTAGAAAATAAGTCATGTCATCCATTCAGCGAACTGGTAGCGGCAGTGGCGGGAGGCTCCACCCACCCACCCGGGACGCTCCGCCCACCCACCCAGGATGCTCCACCCACCCACCCGGGACGTTCCGCCCACCTGCCCAGGACGCTTTTGCGCATGCGCAGAAGCGTTGCGCAGAAGCATTGCGCAGAAGCGTTGCGCAAGTGCGCGTGCAAACCGGTAGCGACGGGATTTAGAACCCACTACTGATGTCATCCTTCAGACCTGAGCCCAAACTTGGGAAGAATATATATTTTTTTTAAAAATAAGGGGAATGAAAACTCAACAGCTGACCCACAGATGGGTTTACCTATTGCAATTTTTTACTCCTGGAAGACGAAATACAGTACATGCAGGGAAAGAGATAAACTGGGTAATTTGCTACAGGCTTACCTGTTCTGTGCATGGATCACATCTGGGTTATCTGAACTCAAAACTTCAAGAGTTTTTAAAAACACAGATTGGGAATTTGATCTTGCCACTCAACAAAGTGAGCCAAAGCTGATGGGCCATGTTCCTGGAAGTGCTTAGACCTCTGTTTCTTCAGTGGTTGTATGTTGAGGCCAACCTACTTCCATCTGTCTGTATGGCCTCCAATACTTAGAATTAAAGTTTCTCAAACTTGTTGAAAAATGTCCTTTATCACCTTGGGATGGATGAGAAGTTGGAGGCAAATCCATCCTTTTTCAACAACCCAGACAAAGTAGTTGTGGCCTGAGAAATGTCACAGAAAACATTCTGTCTGTGGTAACCATGGAAGAAAGTCTTGGACTCAAGAAACTTTCAGCATCTGAAGATGGTGACCTAGGATTCCAATTTCACAATTTTTTGGTGTGAGCTATGGGACCTTTGGAAAACAGGTTATGGCTGTCACATTGATTTTTCAAACTGTGAATTTGTTTATTTTAATGTTCTGCTTTGGATCAGAGCATGATTTTATTCTTCTAATGTGATTTCATTTGATGTGGTCAGCTGCTTGATCTCCCTTTTTTATTGAATTATTGAGTCTGTCATCTGCACCTCTATAACTGTCTGGTTTGGTTCTGCAACCCAATAAGACAGACACAGACTTCAGAGGATAATTAGAACTGCAGAAAAAACAATTGCTACCAACCTGCCTTCCATTGAGGACCTGTATACTGCACAAGTCAAAAAGAGGGTTGTGAAAATATCTACAGACCCCTCACATCCTGGACACAAACTGTTTCAACTCCTACCCTCAAAACGACGCTATAGAGCACTGCACACCAGAACAACTAGACACAAGGACAGTTTTTCCCCCCATGCCTTCACTCTGCTAAACAACTAATTCCCACAACACTGTCAAACTATTTAGTAAGGCTGTATTCTTCTTCTTCTTCTCATCTTTGAGGAGCTGAGGTGGCGCAGTGGTTAGAGTGCAGCACTGCAGGCTACTTCAGCTGACTGCTAGCTGCAGTTCAGCGGTTCAAATCTCACCGGCTCAAGGTTGACTCAGCCTTCCATCCTTCCGAGGTGGGTAAAATGAGGACCCAGACTGTTGGGGGCAATATGCTGACTCTGTGAACCGCTTAGAGAGGGCTGTAAAGCACTGTAAAGCGGTATATAAGTCTAAGTGCTATTGCTAGTGCTATTGCTGTCTTTCCTATTACCTATCTCCCTTTCTACTTAACTTCGACTATAACTTTGTTGCTTGTATCTTTACGATTTATATTGTTTTAGTTTCCTAGTATGATTTATGTTGATTGCTTATTTAGTATCCTATGACTATCACTAAGCATTGTATCTTATGATTTATGATGAATGTATTTTTATGATGATTACGATCACATAGCTTTTATGTACACTGATTAGCTCATGCACTGAAGACAAATTCCTTGTATGTCCAATCACACTCGGCCAATAAAGAATTCTGTTCTGTTCTGTTCTGTTCTGTTCTGTTCTGTTCTGTTCTGTTCTATTCTATTCTATTCTATTCTATTCTACTCTACTCTACTCTACTCTACTCTACTCTACTCTACTCTACTCTTTCATTCCATTCCATATTTTCTTTATTCTATTCTATTCTATTCTATTCTATTCTATTCTATTCTATTCTATTCTATTCTATTCTATTCTATTCTATTCTATTCTATTCTATTCTACATTCTGTTCTATTCTATTCTACTCTACTCTACTCTACTCTATTCTTAATTCTATTCTATTCTATTCTACTCTACTCTACTCTACTCTACTCTACTCTACTCTACTCTACTCTACTCTACTCTTTGAAGGGAGATCACAGTATTTGTATTACCTTAAATTCTTATCTTGGGGTATCAGCTCAGCATCATCCCCATTCAGCACCTCAGTGAGGTCAGCATCTTTCTAGGAACTTCAGATGTTCTGTGGGAACCTGGCTTGTTGTGCCTAGAGAAGGAACCATCGCTTGAAGTTCTCCCCATAGTTTAATCTTCATGGTAGCCATGTGGGGAAGGTGAGAAACTACAACTGAGGAAATGACACAACCAAGTAAAATTTAAACCTGGATTATCCTAGCTCGGTACTCCTGGAGAACCCTAGCATCAGAGTTACGCTTAGGGTTGATGAAGGCAGCCACATCAGACTGCGGGGAGAGGGCAGCAGGAAGTAGCAAGCACTTTTCAAAAGTTTCCGTGTCTACTTAATCTGTTGTGAATTCCCAAACAATTCAGTCAATTTCTGGATGTGTAAAGGATCTTACAGATAGCAAAACACCAATCAAGGAGAATATTTGTAGCTCAGGGTTGAAATGAGGGGTCCTTGGTGCTCTCTGACCTTGGTTGTTTTCTTGCAGACATTTCATTACCCAACTAGGTAACATCATCAATGCTAGAAAGGAGAGGGATTTGCTCTTTGTTTATATACCGCAGCTTGCCCTGCTAGTGTGGGTGGAGGAAGAGGGTTTCTTATTCTTCATTCATTCATTCATTCATTCATTCATTCATTCATTCATTCATTCGCTATGGAGTCCTTGGTGTTCTCTGAGCTTGGTTGTTTTCTTGCAGATGTTTCATTACCCAACTAGGTAATATCATCTAGTGGTAGAAGGATGGGGATAAACAATATAACTCCCTTCCCTTCTAGCACTGATGATGTTACCTAGTTGGGTAATGAAACGTCTGCAAGAAAACAACCAAGCTCAGAGAGCACCAAGGACCCCTCAGATAGCAAAATCTCTAGGGTGGTTTCACCAACGTCCCAATCACAACATCATAATGTCTTTGTTATTTGCCTAAAGCAAAGTTACCCTTGGTAGGAGCAGGAAGTCTCTTTAGCTCCATCTAGGTCCACTTTGAATGTTCTTCATGCTTTCCTCTTTTTCTTTCTCCTTCTCTTTTCTTTCCCATCTGTGATTTTCCCGTTCCCTAGACTCATTCTGCTGCCCCATGCATTTCTTTTAGGCTAAGGACCTCCTGCTCTATTTCTCCCTTCCTCAGAGCAGCACAGAGATCAATCCAACCTGGTCTCTCAGACCAGAAATGGTCAAAGCAAATCAGCAGCAAAGATGGATCCATCCTGAAGACATCCAATCACATCTCTGTAGCTTTCCAGGGTTCCATCACTGGAGACTGGACAACCCGTCTAAACATACAGCTCTTCTTTCTCAGCTGATTATTTTTCTGAGATGAAGGAATAGATGTTAAATATTTGTTTTCTCCCGAGATCCTGGAGCTCCCTCTGGTGTCAGATGAAGCTCTTTCCAGTCCTTTTCCTGAAAGTTGTGCTAATGTGCAAGTCATTCAGCAGCTTTCCAACACCCATCTGTACTTCCTTCCATCCATCCATCCATCCATCCATCCATCCATCCATCCCCTTCCTTCCTTCCTTCCTTCCTTCCTTCCTTCCTTCCTTCCATCCATCCATCCATCCATCCATCCATCCATCCATCCATCCATCCATCCATCCGTACATCTGCTGTAGTTCTGATTCTGCAGTTTATTATAAAAAAGAACAAAACAAAAAAATCACACAATTTCCAGTATCTTGGTAATGTGGTAATATTGGAATTAGCCAGATCAGTGGCCCTAAGAATCGGTGAGTGGGTGTGGGACTATTTTATTTTATTTTATTTTATTTTAATTTAAATCACTGCCAGTTTAATCTAGATTATTTTGCATTTCTAAAGAAATACACCAATTGAAACATAATTAACATTCAAAATGCACTGAATTCTCAGTTCATTCTCTCTCTCTCTTTCTCTCTCTCTCTCCCTCTCTCTCTCTCTCCCTCCCTCCCCCCCCCCCCCCCCCCCTGTGTCTGTGTACACGTACACGTGTGTATACGCACTCATGTGTACCTTTGACTCAGTGTTGACTCCTAGCAATTTCCTAGACTAGTCTCTGCAATTTGGGGGGCAAGATTTTCGGAAGTGGTTTGCCATTGCCTTCTTCCTAGGGCTGGGAGAAAGTGACTGGCCCAAGGTCATCCAGTTAGCTTTGTATTTAAAATGCGAGTCATTTTTTTTTAAAAAAAAGGATATGGAAATGCAAATCAAAACCAAAATATATCATCAGCCATTCAGTCATGTCTGGCCCTGGGCCACTCTATGAATCAGCATTCTCCATGCCCCTCTTTCTCGTACCACCTCCTTCATTTTGCCACGGTCCTCCTGGTATATATGTATACCAGCGGTGAAATCTACTTACCTTCCCTACCGGTTCTGAAGCGCACACTTTGCGCGTGCTTTTTCACCCTCTGCACATGCGCAGAGGGTTAAAAACAAGAAAATGGCGACGTCCGGGCGGGTGGGTGGAGCCTTGCGCTGCCATCGCTACCGGTTCTCCAAACCACCAGCAGCCGCCACTACCGGTACACCCAGACCGGGCCGAACCGGTAGCATTTCACCCCTGATGTATACCTTATATGAGCCAAAATATATATACCTTCATGAAAATAACATAGAAACTTCCAACAAACCAGGTTTCACGAGAAACAGTTCAAACGGAAATAGCCCTCTTTGTGAGGAAGAGCTAAAGAACCAGGGTACAAGCTGTCACGAACATATTTGCACAAATACACAAATGAGAATTCAGAATTGCCCCTTGCAAACTGATCGGGACCGAAGGACTTTGGGGAACCTATATCTTCATCCATCTTCAAAAGCAAATTGTGCAACGGTCCTCTTTTACGCATCTCTGCCACATCTGAAGGTTTTGACCCGTGTGTTTGGAACTGAACCAGCTCAATTTGAAACTGCCAGAAATGACAAAGAAAAACGAGACAGCCGGCTCTCCGGGCCTGCATTAATTACTGGTATCCATGGTGATGGAAGAATTCTTGGAGCCCGGCTCCCAGACCATCAACACGGAAAACATAAGGCCAGCGTGATAAAAGACCTATTGTGAACATCAACTTCTTGTACCCCCAGTGAAAAAGAAACACGATGTTTCGGTCACCGCCCGGAGAGCCAACCTCCGATGGAATGAGGGCCGTACAGTTGCTTCCCCAGGGGAGTTCATGAAAAGGCCTCGTGTTTGGACAATGACATAACTCCGGCGGGCTGGCTCTGAACTTTGTTTGCTTTTCAAAAGCTCCCTGCAAAGGATTCCTAGTGTTTCTTACATCCGTTTGTGGCAAGAGTTAGCATCGTAAAACGAGCAGGTGACATGGGTGTTTTGCTTCTCTTTAGTTTACTGATTTATTTTTAAAAAATTGATTTTCTATTAAATACATTTCTTAGTGCTTAATAATCATTGTGTTGTCTGGGTATTTAATTTGCTTAACAATAGAAATTTACATTCTTACTCTCCGCCCCTTTTTTCCAACCATTGGTAAAATAGATTCCATGTTTGATAATATTCTGCATCTTCTTTCTGTTTAATTTTCAATGTCAGTCTATCCATTTCTGCTAATATCTTCCTGACTATCTTTTCATTTCGCGGTATATCTTCATTTTTCCAGTATTGTGCGAAGGTAATCCTCGCTGCTGTTAAGACATGTAATATTAAGTACATACTTTTCTTATCAATTTTTTTTCTGATATTATCCCTAATAAAAACAATTCAGGTTTAAAATCTACATGTGTCCCTATCATCTTTTCTAGCCACCTATGTATCTTTGCCCAAATTTTTTTTTGCTTTGACACAAGTCCACCATATAGGATAAAATATGCCCGGTTTTTGGTTACATTTCCAACATTTTCTAGACATATTTTTAAACATTTTAACTTAAACTCTTTAGTTTATTTGAAGGTTTATTAAGAGAAACTCATCTGGGATTTCTTAATTATTATTAAAAGGAACATCGATATGGCAGGCTGCTTTTGCCAAATGTTTAGAGCAGGGGTGTCAAACTCGATTTCATTGAGGGCTGCATCAGGGTTGTGTTTGACCTTGGGGGCCAGGGGTGGGCATGGCCAGCTCGGTGTCACTCGTGTCGGGGGCACCTGTGGTGGCCCGAGCCTCTGCCAGTGAAAACAGGCTCCCGAGCTCCATTTTTGGCTGTGACGGCCTCCTGTAACCCACTGCCAGCAAAAATGGAGCTCAGGAGGGTCGCATGCAGCCCTCCCGAGCTCCGTTTTCACTGGCAGAGGCACTGCGGGCCGGTCCTTTGCTGTTTCCAGGCCGCCCCTGCAGGCCAGATCTAAGCACCCCGCGGGCCAGATCCAGCCCCCGGGCCTTGAGTTTGACACTCCTGCTTTAGAGGAAGGTGTTACTGGATAGGCAGGGCAACTTCCCAATCAAAAAGAAAAGAACCAGAAAAGAACCAGAACCAGGTAGTCCTTGATTTACAACGGTTAGTTTAGTAACTGATCAAAGTCACGACGCCACTGAAAAAAGTGGCTTAGGAACGTTTTTCACACTTACGACCATTACAGCATCCCCTGTGCGCATGTGATCAAAATTCAGATGCTTGGCAACAGACTCATATTTACGATGGTTGCAGTGTACATCATCATGCGGTCACTTTTTTGCGACCTTCTGACAAGCAAAGTCAATGGGGAAGCCAGATTCACTTAACAACCGTGTTATTAGAGCTGTGGTGGCGCAGTGGTTAGAATGCAGTATTGCAGGCTAATTCTGCCGACTGCCAGCAGTTCGATTCTCACCAGGCTCAAGGTTGACTCAGCCTTCCATCCTTCCGAGGTCGGTAAAAGGAGGACCCAGATTGTTGGGGGCAAGATGCTGACTCTGTAAACCGCTTAAAGCACTGTGAAGCAGTATACAAGTCTAAGTGCTATTGTTATTAGAATAGAATAATAGAGTTGGAAGGGACCTTGGAGGTCTTCTAGTCCAACCCCCTGCTTCAGCAGGAAACCCTACACCATTCCAGACAAATGGTTGTCCAATCTCTTCTTAAAAGCCTCCAATGATGAAGCCTGCACAACTTCTGGAGGCAAGTTGTTCCATGATTAATTCAGAGGTGGGATTCACTTACCTTCCCTACCAGTTCGCAAATGTGAGCGCGCGCGCATGCCCCTCATCTGCGCATGCGCATGACCTGCGCATGTGCAGTGCTCGTGCATTACGTCCGGGCAGGTAGGTGGAGCCTCCCGCAGTTGCCGCTACCGGATTGCCCGAGAGAGAGAACTGGATGAATCCCAACACTGGATTAATTGTTCTGACTGTCAGGAAATTTCTCCTTAGTTCCAGGTTGCTTCTCTCCTTGATTAGTTTCCGCCCTTTGCTTCTTGTTCTGCCTTCAGGTGCTTTGGAGAATAGCTTGATTCCCTCTCTTCTTCTTTGTGGCAGCCCCTCAGATATTGGAAGACTGCTATCATGTCACCCCTAGTCCTTCTTTTTTTATTAAACTCAACAACTGCAGTGAATCACTTAACAACTGTGGCAAGAAAGGTTATAAACTAGGGCAAAACTCACTTAACACTTCTCTCGCTTAGCAACATTAATGTTGGGCTCAGCGGGGTTGTAGGTTGAGGACTACCTGTAATATAATGCTCGTGTAATTGGCGAAGGTCTTCCTTTGGCAACCAAAGAGAAAAGGATGGTTGAATTTTCTGAAAAAGTGGTGATGGTATCATCTCTAAGGGCTTGTTTTGCAGATTCAAGCAGCCACAAGACCTTCTCTTGTTGCCAAAAGCTTGGATTATGAAGCAGGAGCCCCTTCGGTTCCAACAACTTCTTAAGCTGCAGAAGGTAAACTTGATTTATTGAAATAAACCATGGTGACTGAGTTCACCCAACAGGGTAAGTCTGAATCGAGGAAATCCATTGAGTACCCAGCAATACGAGGACCTGTGACCTGTGGCATACAAAACCTTTGCCAGACCAATTCTTGAATACAGCTCATCCGCCTGGAATCCACACTGTATATCGGACATTAACACGATTGAGCGGGTCCAGAGGTATTTCACGAGAAGAGTACTCCACTCCTCTACTCACAATAGTATCCCTTATGCCACCAGGCTTGAAATTCTGGGCTTGGACATTCTGGAACTGCACCGCCTGCGGTCTGATCTAAGCATAGTTCACAAAATTGTCTGCGACAATGTCTTGCCTGTCAACGACTTCTTCAGCTTCAACCACAATAATACACGGGCAAACAATCGATACAAACTCAAGGTAAACTGCTCCAAACTCGATTGCAGAAAATACGACTTCAGCAATAGAGTGGTCAATGCCTGGAATGCACTACCTGACTACCTGACTCTGTTGTTACTTCAACAAACCCCCATAGCTTCAACCTTAAACTGTCTACCGTGGACCTCACCCCATTCCTAAGAGGTCCGTAAAGGGGGCATGCATAAGCGCACCAGTGTGCCTACCGTCCCTGTCCTACTGTCCCCATTTATTTGTATTCATTTCCTTCGTTCATGTTCACGTTCATACTTATACCTGCTATCTTGTTCTTGTTTGACAAATAATAAACAAATAATAAACAAACAAACAAACAAACAAACAAATAAATAATCTTCCAAAAACTAAAGTTACCTAGTTTCCAATAAAGGAGAATATTTGTAGCTCAGAGTTGAAAGGAGGGATCCTTGGTGCTCTCTTGGAGCTTGGTGGTTTTCTTGCAGACGTTTCATTACCCAACTGGGCAACATCATCAGTGCTAGAAGACAGAGGGGGTTGCAAGGAAGAGGAGGAGGCAGACTGCAGGGTCCTTGGTGCTCTCTGAGTTGGTGGTTTTCTTGCAGACGTTTCATTACCCAACTGGATAACATCATCAGAGCTAGAAGGGTGTAGGAAGTTAGCACCCACCCCCCTCCTAGAAGAATGAAATATTCTAGGAAATATTAAAGAGGCAGAATATTATATTTCCCTGGATGAGAAAAGGAGAAACATGTTTTTAAAGACAAAGCAGCTTCCTGCAGCTCCCTGCCCCCCCCCCCTTCAGCTCCAGGGTGATGGGATTAAGACATGGCCCTCAGGACATGACAGGATTAGCCCTCTACCCATCTCACCACATGGCACAAACAAAGCCCATCACTGCATCAGAATCATGACCTATGACCCCACATGGCCACATGGGAACCTACAACCAATCAGGATACTGATACATTTCTTGTACAGGAACAGGAAACTCTAAGGCAGGGGCCAAGAGAGTGTATAAATATATCCCTCTCTCCACTCCATGTGCCTTTTTGCCCAGGATCTCAAACCATTCCACCATTAAAAACCATCTTTCCAAACAGCCACCATGTTTCCAGTGTCTTTTCCCCCACTTGGAACTGAACCCACTTCTTCTAGCACTGATGATGTTACCCAGCTGGGTAATGAAATGTCTGCCAGCTCAGAGTGATACATAACTCCTCAGAAATCTCTAGGGCACACTTTCTCAGTGAAAGCCACTTATGAGTTGGAACAATTGTTCAACTTGCCTCATGACTTACCTTTCAAAACCTATTTGACCCACCTAGTTTGACCCTTATCTTCTTCTTTTGAGGCTTTAGAACTCTACATCACCTTCACTTTTCCCTTCCTAATTCATATGTTTTGCTGAGCATGTAGTTGTGCTTATCCTGGTTGCTTCTGTTGATAATTTAACCTATTCTGACAAAAATAGATGCTTCCCAGCAATCCTTTACAATGGCTTGGAAAACAAGGCCCAAATGAATCCTTTTAAGATGATGCTATCAAAAGACAGAGAGTTTTAGATCCACAATCGTGTTAAAATTCCCTTCCAAACATTTTTCCTGCTCATTTGTACCTTTTAATGATTCATGTGGGGATGAAAGGAACCCATTTTATTCTCTGGGTTACTAGAGGTCTGGCCACTAGGGGGCACCATTGCATTACATTTCTGTGCATTGATTTCCCCCCCACCACACACACACACACACACACACACACCTTTTTTTGAGCAGAAAAACAGTTGTGTAGGACACAAAGGACCTGGAAATCCCCCTTTCTTGATTCCCCCTTAAAGGGAAGCCAACAGAACAAAAAATAGCCTATTTCTATCTTCTAGAAATTTTCTGTTGATATATATATGCCTCTGTTTGACAATTCTGTAAGAACCAACCAGATGTTGTCTAATTCAGGGTTTGCAAGGCAGTTGTTAAGTGCATTTTGCCCCATTTTACGACCTTTCTTGCCACTGTTGTTATGCGAATTACTGCAGTGGTTAAGTGAACCGTGCAGTTGTTAAACGAATCTTCCTTCCTCCATCGACTTGCTTGTTGGAAGCCACCTGGAAAGGTTACAGATGGTGATCACATGACCCCCAGGGACATTGCAATTGTCATAAATACATGCCAGTTACCAAGTGCCCGAATTTTGATCACATGACCCTGGAGATGTTGCAACGGCCCTAAGGGTCAAAAACGCTCATAAGTCATTTTTTTTCCAGGGTCGTTGTAACTTCCAACGGTCACTAAACAGATGGTGGTAATATAGCAATAGCCCTTAGACTTATATACCACTTCACAGGGCTTTGCAGTCCCCTCTAAGTGGTTTACAGAGTCAGCCTATTTGCCCCCAACAATCTGGGTCCCCATTTTACCGACCTCAGAAGGATGGAAGGCTGAGTCAACCTTGAGCCGGTCAGAATAGAATTGCTCAACTGCTGGCAGATGGCAGAATTAGCCCGCAATACTGCATTCTAATATGAGCCACGGTGGCGCAGTGGTTAGAATGCAGTATTGCAGGCTAATTCTGCCGACTGCCAGCAGTTCGATTCTCACCGACTCAAGGTTGACTCAGCCTTCCATCCTTCCAAGGTGGGTAAAATGAGGACCCAGATTGTTGGGGGCAAGATGTTGACTCTGTAAACCGCTTAGAGAGGGCTGTAAAGCACTGTAAAGTGGTATATAAGTCTCAGTGCTATTGTTATTGCTATTCTAACCACTGCGCTACCACAGCTCCTCATAAGCGAAGTCAATAGGGAAGCCAGATTCACTTAATTCATTCTAATAACCATGTCATTAGAGCCATGGTGGTGCAGTGGTTAGAATGCAGTATCACAGGCTAATTCTGCTGCCTGACGGCTGCCTGCCAGTTCGGCAGTTTAAGTCTCACTGGCTCAACGTTGATTCAGCTTTTCATCTTTCCAAGGTGAGTAAAATGAGGATCCAGATTGTTGGGGGCAATAGACTGACTCTGTAAACCGCTTAGAGAGGGCTGTAAAGCACTGTGAAGCAGCATATAAGTCTAAGGCCGTGATGGCGAACCTATGGCACGCGTGCCACAGGTGGCACGCGGAGCCATATCTGAGGGCACGCAAGGCATTGCCCTATGTCAGCTCCAGCGCGCATGTGTATGCTGGCCAGCTGATTTTTGGCCTTCTGGAGGGTGGGTGGGGAGGTCGTTTTTGTCTTCCCCAGGCTTCAGGAAAGCCTCCGGAGCCTGGGGAGGGTGAAAAACAGTCTAACGGCCCAACTGGAAGTTTGTTTCCGAACTTCTGGTAGGCCTGTTGGGTCTGGTTTTTGCCATCCACAGGCTCCGGAGGCTTTCCTGAAGCCTTGGGAGGGTGAAAAATGGCCCAACGTCCCAACCGAACTTCCGGTTTGTTTCCGAACTTCCGGTTGGGCCGTTGGGTCCATTTTTCACCATCCACAGGCTCCAGAGGCTTTCCTGAAGCCTGGGGAAGGCAAAAACGACCTCCCCCCTGCCCTCCGGAAGGCCGAAAATCAGCTGCAAACCATTTTTCACCATCCACATGCTCCGGAGGCTTCAGTGAGCCCTGCGCGCATGCGCGGGGGGTGGGTGGGTGGGCAGCGCGGGGGGTTGTGCACGCATGTGTGTGGGGGAGGGCACTGCATGATGCGTGTGGGCACGCACGCACATGCGCGCACGCACTTTTGGCACCCGAGCAAAAAAAGGTTTGCCATCACTGGTCTAAGGGCTATTGCTAATATACAGGACTACCTGTATCTCTCACCCAACCTATTCAACCAACCTAACCCGGATAGCAGGAACCGAATTTTAATTTATTTGTTTGTTTATAAGCGAAGCTAACCAGGAGGGCTGTAATCTGCATCCACCTGATGGGCTCATCTTTTCTGATGGTGTGTTTTGATGAGCAAGTAAGAGGGCAGGTGTTGAAATAATAATTAAAAAAAAAACCTGCGAAGAAGACACTTTAATGAGCAATTCCCATTCCTCTCCCCCCCCACTTCCTGGTTGAACCTTGTCATGTTTCAGGAAAGGTAGAAGAAAAGGGAGGATGAAGACTCTTCGAGAGATGTCAAGCCAGAGGCTCATTAGGGCCCACGGTACCCTTCCAGCCGCCCCGTTGTCAGCTCTTAAAAATAATTGGGCGCTGCGTATTTTATTTTATTTTATTTTTTGCGGGGATAACGCGCCCGAAATCTTGGCCAGCTTTCCAAAGAACGGAGAAGGAGGAGCCGCCGCGCAGGTTTGCTTGGATGGAACAAAGGGGAAAAAAAATCATCTGTATGCAAACGCTCACCTCCAGCTTCGTCTTAAAGGGGGGACGATTCAGACGT
>QLTV01020727.1:1520656-1547286 GCA_003457575.1 Thermophis baileyi
TTTCTCTACAACCTTTCCCACAAAGGGTAGGTTGGAGACTGGACGAAAGTTCTTTAATTCTGCTGGATCCAGGGAAGGTTTCTTGAGGAGGGGTCTCACAACCGCTTCCTTTAATGGTTGCGGGAAAGACCCCTCCCTCAAGGACGCGTTGACTAAAGCCTGGAGCCAGCCTCGTGTCACCTCCTTGCTGGCTGAAACCAGCCAGGAGGGGCACGGGTCCAACAAACAAGTGGAGGAACTCATCGCTCCTACAGTCTTGTCCACTTCCTCAGGAGTCACAGGCTCAAATTCATCCCACACAATAGGACTAAGACCTGTCCCCGTCATAGGTATCAAGTCATTTTCAAGCTGAAGCTCAGATATTTTGGTCACCAAATGAGGAGAGAGGACTCGTTGGTAAAGGTCCTGATGTTGGGAAAGATGGAAGGCAAAAGGAGAAGGGGACGGCAGAGGAGAAGATGGTTAGATAGGGTCATCAATACAATGAAGATAACAGAGTAACAGAGTTGGAAGGGAATTTGGAGGTCTTCTAGTCCAACCCCCTGCTCAGGAAGGAAACCCTATACCATTCCAGACAAATGGCTGTCCAGTCTTTTCTTAGAAACCTCCAGTGTTGGAGCACCCACAACTTCTGGTGGCAAGCTGTTCCACTGGTTAATTGTCCTCACTGTTGGGAAATTTCTCCTTAATTCCAGGTTGCTTCTCTCCTTGATTAGTTTCCATCCATTATTTTTTCTCTTGCCTTCTGGTGCTTTGGAAAATAAGTTGACCCCCTCTTGTTTGTAGCAGCCCTCAAATACTGGAATACTGCCATCATGTCCCCCCTAGTCCTTCTTTTCATCAAACTAGACATACTCAATTCCAGCAACTTTTCTTTATACGTTTTAGCCTCCGGTCCCCTAATCATCTTTGTTGCTCTACTAGTGATTGTAGGCTTTAGCATCTAAAGGTTCAAAGTTGTGAAGATTTTTTTGGGGGTGGGGGGAAGAGTGTGTTATGTCATAATTCTGATGGCTTCTTAAAAGCCAGCAAAGTCCGCTTTCCCTTCTGTATACGTGCACCAGAGAAAGGGGCCTCACATTTCCTTCCGACAAGGGAATGTAAGCCGATCTTGGCCACAGAATCCTTTGCTCAGCAATTTTGGGCTTGTTTTCATTGGCCAGGCCTGAAAGCAGTTTGGGATGCTGTACTTTTGCCAAGAGAAAGGCTCCGTTGAGGTTGCTCAAGCTCTGATTCTGCAGGAGAGGCGGGGCATGGGTGGAAGTGGGGACATCTAATTGGACCTGAGGAAAGCCAGGCTCCAATATTGTTCAAACAGTTTACAGGCTGAGAAAAGGGAGCATTCAGGGATGGGCAGTTCATTTTCCCAAAGGGCCATACGAGAAACTGGGATTGTTGTGGAGGGCTGAACCGATAGGGTTGTGAAGGTGGCATAGAAACACAGGCATGCAAATTGAAAAATAAAGCGGTCGCCTTCAAAATAAAACCCATACAGTTGTATTGTGTGTATGGCATACACTAATTTACATTTTATTTCTAATTTCTGATTGAGCTCACATGGGCCGGAAGCAGTCATGGGATTCCAAATCTTTTCCTACCAGTTCTATGAGAGCGTGTCAGCGCTGGTGAGCTGAGCTGTTGTTTAGCTCAACTGAGGTGCGGCAATTCGCTCTGCTGCGTGAATCAGCTGAGCTAAAAAACAAGGGAATATAGGACAGGGAACGGCGGGGACAGGAGGGCGGGGCCAACCAGAGGTGGTATTTGCAGGTTCTCCGAACTACTCAAAATTTCCGCTACCGGTTCACCTGAACCGGTCTGAACCGGCTGAATACCACCTCTGGCTGGAAGGGTCAGCCGAGGAGCCAGACATGATTGGGGGGCCATAAAATGCCCAGGTCTGGTTTCGAAGAAACTGAACTACCTTTGTGGATTCTTTTATTTGCTGGAGAGGAAGGAAATATGAGGTCCTATTGCAGGGGTGGGTTCTAACTTACCTCGCTGCCGGTTTGCTTCCTCCTGCGCCGCATGGCTGCGCCGCATGGGTACACGTGCATGCTTTGCGCGCGCACATGCGCAGTGCAAAAAAAAATTAACCCCCCCCCCAAAAAAAGCCAAAAACAAGATGGCGATGCATGCGCAATGCGCAGTGCCGGAAACTCGACTTCTGCGCATGCGCAGAAGAAAAAAAACCCCAGAAATAAATTTAAAAAAAATCAATTTTTTAAAAAAAAAAAGATGGTGGTGTCCACAGACTGGCACCAACCGAACCGGCTCCGTGACATCATCGTGACATCACCAGCGGGTGGCTACCAGTTCGGGCGAACTGGTCCAAATCGGGAGGAACCCACCTCTGTCCTATTGGTCATGCCATTAACAGATTAACAGAGTTGGAAGGGACGTTGTAGGTCATCTAGTCCAACCCCCTGCCCAAGCAGGAGACCCTACATCATTTTTGACAAATGGCAGTCCAGTCTCTTCTTGAAAGCCTCCAGTGATCCATCTCCTGTATCTTCTCAAAACAGCTAGACTTCTCTTGAATGCAAATCATGGAGCGAACTCATGGCTGACTGAAGTAGATGAGACACCATATTTCAATAGCAGAGCAAGCCTAGTTAAAATACCAGGTGGAGATTTGGACTTCTTTCTTTAACTTCTCCAGCCAGAGGAATTCTGGGAGTTGAAGTCCGCACATCTAAACGTTGCCAAGTTTGAGAAACACGTCACTAGAGGAATCCCACCCAAATTTGGTAGACTTAAATAGCAATAGAGCTATATACCACTTCGCAGGGCTTTCCAGCCCTCTCTAAGTGGTTTACAGAGTCAGCATATTGCCCCCAACAATCTGGGTCCTCATTTTACCCATCTTGGAAGGATTGAAGGCTGAGTCAACCTAATGGTGGCACAGTGGTTAGAGTGCAGTACTGCAGGCTACTTCTGCTGCCTGCCTGCTGCCTGCAATTTGGCAGTTCGAATCTCACCAGGCTCGAGGTTGACTCAGCCTTCCATCCTCCCAAGGTGGGTAAAATGGAGACCCAGATTGTTGGGAGCAATAGACTGACTCTGTAAACCACTTAGAGAGGGCTGTAAAGCACTGTGAAGCAGTATATAAGTCTAAGTGCTATTGCTATTGCTAATGTTCAACTTTCGCTCATACGTGCTAAGCCTTTTCTACAGATATACGGTACATATATATATATATAAATCTGCATATGTATACATATCAATTATGTTGTTCCCCTTTTTGGTGAATCAAGCCACCTGCATAAGTTATAGATGATTTATTTAAGATGTGCAACAGCAAATCATTTAAAAAGAAAGCCATCTGAAGTATGTAATAATTTTGGCACAGATGAGAAATAAACTACCCCCTGTTGTGCTGATTTTTCATTTTAAAAATGAAAATAAACCCTCTTTGTTGAATTGTAGCCCATCTTCTGTTGTTAATGAATCAGATTATCGAAGTAAACCTCAGTAAAGCCCGAACTGTAAAAAGCTTATTTATCATGAAATCCCAATAAGCTTTGGGGGTTTTGTGCTATCCATACCCACCGTAACAATATGAAGGCCATGTGTTTTTCTAAATATATCTTCAGATTTTCCTGGAGCATTTAAAATAAGATTTATGTATATTTCTCCTCCCCCCCCCCCAGAATCAACATAGCGATCTCTATCACTTCTCTGAGGCAATTAAAATAGGAACTTTGACATTTAAGATATTATTCTCCCCCTTCATTAAACAATTATAAATAATAGCAATAATTAGCAAATTTGCACTATTCATTCTCCTGCGAAGTAAACCTTTCAGGTTAGTAATAGGAGCTGTTAAGGCTCACCTTTTAATCAAAGGATTGACTGCTTTAAAGAAAACCGAAGCCGCTGGTTTGCTTACAGATGATGGATAATTACGAACGTCTGGGCCAATCTAAACACTGATGGACAGTTGAGAAGACTTAGTGGTTGGGCTAAAGCAGGGATGTCAAACTCAAGGCCTGGGGGCTGGATCTGGCCCATGGGGTACTTAGATCTGGCCCGCAGGGCCTCCCTGGAAACAGCGAAGGACTGGCCTGCAGTGCTTCTGCCAGCGAAAACGGGCTCCCGAGCTCCGTTTTCGGCTGCCACGGCCTCCTGCAACTCTTTGCCAGTGAAAACGGAGCTCCGTTTTCACTGGCAGATGGTTGCAGGAGGCCGTGGCAGCCGAAAACGGAGCTCGGGATCTCGTTTTCGCTGGCAGAAGCACCGCGGTTACAGGAGGCTGTCACAGCCGAAAACGGAGCTCGGGAGCCTGTTTTCACTAGTAGAGCGCTCGGGCCACCAAAGGTCCCGACAGGAGTGACGTTGAGCTAGCCACATCCACACCCACCCTGGCCATGCCCACCCCAGCCCCTCGAGGTCAAACACAACCCTGATGCGGCCCTCAATGAAATCGAGTTTGACACCCCTGGGCTAAAGGAACATTTCCCCATAACTTGGTCTGTTTTTCAAATTCAGTGTAACCTCTGTGATGGAGAGTATGCATTTCTGAGCTCCACGTTGGGCCATTTCCCCAAGAAATTTGATCATTCCAGAGGGCCGTTCAAACCAGTCCAATTAAAGTGACTCATAATTCATTTGATCTATTGATTTGGGCAGGATGAATTTTCTCCACCTCCAGGCCCCACGGGGTTAAATAATAACAATTAAGTTGATTGTCCTTGTGGTACTGAATGGCTTTTACCTCCCTGAAAATCCAGCAAGTTTCTCAGCCATTGGGGTGAAGCTGGGCTGTAGGTTTCTAATACATGTAGTCCTTGACTTACAACAGTTCTTTAGTGACAGTTTGAAGTTACAATGGCATTGAAAAAAACGGACTTATGACAATTTTTCACACTTATGACCATTGCAGCATCCCCATGATCACGTGATCAAAATTCAAACGCTTAACATTTACGATGCTTGCAGTGTCCCGGCGTCACGTGATCCCCTTTTGCGACCTTCTAACAAGCAAAGTCAATGGGGAAGCTAGGTTCACTTAACAGCCGTGTTACTAACTTAACAGCTGCAGTGATTCACTTAACAACAGTGGCCAGAAAAGTTGTAAAATGGGACAAAAGTCACTTAACAAATGTCTCGCTTAGCAACAGAAATGTTGGGTTCCATTGTGGTCATAAGTTGAGGACTGCCTGTAATACAAAGATTTCCCCATCTGGTACGGTATCTTGTTGAACATCACTTGAAAAAATGAGAACTAATTTAGCAACACTTTGCATGGCTTTTTTTTTTTTTTTTTTTTTTTTTTTTTGCAGCTAATTTTGTAAACTGCTTTTTGACTTCTTAAATACCGAGCATTTATTTTAGTCCCTCCTCCTCAAAATGCAGGAATTCTAAAAAAAAAAAAACTTTTGGATGGTATCCCTGTTAAGTCCTTCACATGACCAGGCAGAAAGCAGCTTCTTTCAGAACATAATTTTCTTTTCAGCGGTGAAAAGGAACACCAAACTGTTGTGTTTGGAAGTAACCTGAGATCGCTTCTCATTCGGCTCATTCTTGGATGCACAGCACCAAGAAAGAGTTGAAATTATTTTTGTTTCTCTCCCAGCTAGAAATTGGGTATGGCTAGTCTAGTGAAAAGCAGAACCAGGGGTGACATGATAGCAGTGTTCCAATATCTGAGGGGCTGCCACAAAGAAGAGGGGGCAGGGGTGGGCTGCTGGGGGTTCGCAGGGGTTTGGGAGAACCTCTAGCTAAGATTCTGTGCAGTTTGGAGAACCCCCAAATCCCACTCCTGGCTGGCCCCGCCCACCCCACCCGGCCCCTCCCAGGAGTCCCCCACGCGGCCCGTTTTGGATGCAGGTAAGTGCAGGGTGCGCACGGAGGCTTGGAAGGGTGAAAAACGGACCTACCAGAAGTTCGGGAAGGCCAGAAATAGGGCCTGGGGAGGCCTGGGGAGGCCGTTTTCGCCCTCCTGGAGGCTCGAGGAAAGCCTCCGGAGCCCGGGGAGGGCAAAAACGCCCCCCCCCACTGTGGTGCAGGAGGTTGACTAGGCCACGCCCACCATGGCCACGCTGACCCAGCAACCAGGCAGAGAATTCCTTGCTAAAAATTTTGAAGCCCACCCCTGAGAGGGGGTTAACCTATTCTCCAAGGACCCAGAAGGCAAGACAAGAAGCAATGGATGGAAACTAATCAAAGAGAGAAGCAACCTAGAACTAAGGAGAAACTTCCCAACAGTGAGGACAATTAATCAGTGGAACGGCTTGCCTCCAAAAATTGTGGGTGCTCCAATATTGGAGGTTTTTAAAAAGAGATTGGACAGCCATTTGTCTGAAATGGTATAGAGTCTCCTGCTTGAGCAGGGGGTTGGACTAGAAGACCTACAACTCTATTATTCTACGTCACATTCTATGTCTATGGTCCAGCTGCCTCTTGCAAGCCAATTGTCAGCCCTGGAACCATTTTGGAAATCTTCAGGGCTGCCACAGCAAAGCCGGTTGCTGCTGTGGGAACGTAAGGGGGGGAGATAGAGATAACTGGGGTGGAATTGTAGCCAAAATAACATTCTTTCCCATGGGAGCCAAGGACGTCCCTACCAGGTGTTTGGAAGGCGTGGGCCAAAGGCAGCCGAAGGAGGACTGTGACCTGATTGGACCATGTGATGGATGTGTCACCTGGGGGCGAGAACTTTGGGTTTTGATTTGGGGGGGGGAGGGAAACCTCTGGTCCTTCAGAGTCGGGTTTTTCACCAGCTGTGCCAATATGGCATTCCTAATGAATTCTTACTTTGAGGAAACTCCCGGCCTCAGAGTTTTGATTTCGTTGGGATTGTTACTTGGAACTCTGACACCAATATCTACTAGATAAGAACT
Source organism: Thermophis baileyi (assembly GCA_003457575.1). Taxonomy (NCBI): domain Eukaryota; kingdom Metazoa; phylum Chordata; class Lepidosauria; order Squamata; family Dipsadidae; genus Thermophis; species Thermophis baileyi. The sequence goes on from QLTV01020727.1 coordinate 1,527,499, forward strand.
TCAGTATGTCTGGATGTCTATTGTCACGATAATATGAAATTTCCTGATGCCACTGAATGCTATTCTGCTTATTTGCAAAAAGATAGTGGAGGAAGTAACTGGACAGGCATGGCCCATCTCTGGATGATTGTTATCTTACTTTTCAGTTTTAGTTGTTCATAGTTGCAAGGTGGGAGAAAAATGTGATGGATCCAAAAAAACCAACACCAGATCTCTCTTCTTTGATGGGAAAAGGGCCATAGAGGAGACCATTCTGGAATTTCCTCAGAAATCAATTTCAGAGTTTCCAACTTTTTGGTTGCAACCCCTTTGCTCTGGAACAGTTAACTCCAGAGATCAGGCCGCCCCTCTCTGTATTGTAGTTAGGAGGCCATGAAAATGGTGCCCATTTCCCAAAACCGTCATATGATCTAGAAATAGATTGCACGTTTGACATGAATATTCTTTGAGAGCTTTGCTGTCTAATTTGGTTTGAAGGAGAAGCTTAAATCTTCACGTATTTCACAAAATTCTGCTGCTCAGCTCTTTTCCCTACTATTGAAGGAGGGGTAGGCTTCAAAAATTTTAGCAAGGGGTTCTCTACCCAGTTGCTGGGTGGGTGTGGCCATGGTGGGCGTGGCCTAGTCAGCCTCCTGCATCATGGGGGGCGCGTTTTTGCCATCCCCGGGTTCCGGAGGCTTTCCTCAAGCCTATGGGGGGGGTGAAAACGGCCTCCCCAGGCTCCGGAGGCCCTCTGGAGTCCGGAAACAGGCTTGTTTCCGGCCTTCCCAAACTTCCGGTAGGCCTGGTTTTCACCCTCCCCGAGCCTCCGTGCGCGCCCTGCACTTACCTGCATCCAAAACGGGCTGCATGGGGACTCCTGGGAGGGGTGGGGAGGGTGGGGCCAGCCAGGAGTGGGATTTGGAGGTTCTCCGAACTGCATAGAATCTTGGGGGCCTCGGGGGGGGGGGGGGGGGGGGGGGGCGGGGCCAGCCAGGAGTGGGATTTGGGGGTTCTCCGAACTGCACAGAATCTTAGCTAGAGGTTCTCCCGAACCCCTGCGAACCACCAGCAGCCCACCCCTGTATTGAAGTACTGTTACTTTTAGAAAGGTGGGTTTTTTTGTTTTTGTTTTGCTAACATTCAGTCAGAATATGGCTTGCTGAAACTTAAAATCATTTTCTCATCCTCGGCATTCCAGAATGAGTAAAAAAAAAAAAAAAACAGGTTTGGGCCATTCACTTGGTAATCTTTTGATTTCTTTTAAGAGGGTTGCCTTATGAGTGGTGGTTTAGTCTTTTCTCACAGCTAAACATTATTACATCTTTTAATCTCTCTTCCCAAAGTTTATCCCTGATCTTTCTTTTTAGAACCTGTTCCGGAATTGAGATACTGTCGTTGGAGTGAGGGCTGCCCAGACAGAGGAAAGTGGAAATTATTGCTTACTGTGATTCATAAAATACATTTTTAAAAATGTATTCAGTTTGGATGCAACCCAGCTCCAAATCTCCATTGATGTAGCCTAAAATTGCATTTGTCCTCTTGTTAGCCACATCACGCTGCTGATTTATATTTATATTTAGTTTTTAATCAACTTCTATTCCCAAGCCTTTTCTATTCTTGTAGCTTTGATTGCTGCCTTCTCGCAGAAGAGCGTTGCACTGTTAATTTTTTAAAATGCATGCTGTTATTTTCAACTTGTTTCTTTAGCCTACCAAGCATGGGCTCCACTGTTTCATCAAAATAATAATAATAATAAAAAAAATATGTTGAGTTTTACTATGCCATTGATTCTCTCGGTAGCAATGACAATTCAACTGGTTTGTAGCAGGGGTGATTTCTAACTTACTTCGCTGTTGGTTCGCTTCCTCCCGCGCCGCGTGGCCACGCCTCATGGGCGCGCGTGCATGCGTAGTGCTGAAAAATCCAAAAAAATCCCCCCCCCAAAAAGCAAAAAACAAGATGGTGACACATGCTCAGTGCCAGAAACTTGGCTTCTGCGCATGCGCAGAGGAAAAAAAACCTGGAAAAAAATCCCCCCCCCAAAAAAAATTCCAAAGAAAAAAAAAGCCAAAAACAAGATGGCGATGCATGTGCACTGCCAGAAACTCGGCTTCTGCGCATGTGCAGAAGGAAAAAAACCTGAAAAAAAATCCCCCTCCCCCAAAAAAATTCCCCCAAAAATTTTTTCCAAAAAAAAAAGATGGTGGCGCTCACAGGCCAGCATTGACAGAACCGGTTCTGTGATGTCACCGTGACATCACTAGCGGGTCACTACCGGTTCAGGTGAACCGGTGCGAACCGGGAGGAACCCACCTCTGGTTTGCAGCAATATTATCTTAAAGCAGTCTGGAATTCAAGATCTCCTCTTTTAAATTGAGTCCTCTGTCTGTATCATTTTGACCTTTTGACCACTAGCAATCAGGGGGATGATGGTGATTCAATAGATATTGCACTTGGACATTTAAAAGCTTTTGATCAAGTCCCTCCTCAAAGTTGTGAGTAAACTTGGCATGAGATAAAAGGCAGATTCAGGTCTGGCTTTGCAATTAAAGAACAGGAGGTGAAGAATCTTTTTCAGCACAGGAATGCAAAAATCGGTGAGATTCTATATTAAGAGGCTGGCTGGTTTTTTTGTTTTTTGTTTTTGTTGTTTCATCATTAATAACCCAAAGTGAGAAAAAACAGCAACAAAATGGTCAGGTTTGCTCTGGACATCAAACAATTGAGGATGTCAAACAATAGAAAGGATTGGAAGGAGTCCCATAGTGAACTCATCCAGTTAGTTAAAGGTCAGTGAAATGGAATTTGTGATTCAATGGAAGTGTGAAGTGATTCACCCACAAACCAGCAAACAGATAGATGGAGCCCTGGCTTCAGATATACATCAAATGGGCAGTTGTTGATCATGAAAATGATCTCGGGGTCCTGTTGGAGAGCAAAATGAAGAGCAGAGCCAACGTGTGACTCTTGTAGCACGCGCTATGGATCCTGAGAGAAACAATTAAAATTACCACTATGGTAATTTCTTTATGCAAATCTATGGTGTGACTTTTTGGGAAGTACTTCTTTACACAATGCATAAACTGCCGAATTCACTATCCTAAAATGGGTTGGTTTGCACTTCTTTAACAGAAGTTGAAAAAAAGAAATTCTCAGATGATGAAATTCTCAATGGCCACCAATCAGGTTGGTTAGATACTTTCTCAAGAAAGGGCTGTTGGCCATGTGTCCTCTTTATGGGCTTCTGAAAAGAAACTGCCTCCATATTAATCACGTTGGTACAATGGATGGAAAATATTACGTGGCACTAGACAATACTTCCTTGGTCTTCTGAAGACCTTCAACTCCAGGCTGGAACTCCATTCTCCTAGCCTGGATATAAGTACAGATGCTAGAATGCCTGCACTAAGGTGCTTAATTAATACTAAGCCATCAACAATGTTTTGCCAGCTTCAACAATTGGGTTCATATCAGAGGTGGGTTCCTGCCGGTTCGGACCGGCTCTATAGAACCGGTAGCGGGAATTTCCCCCCACTCGCCGAACCGGCAGCGATGGCCGGCTGGACACGCTCCCGAACCAGCTCTCTCGGTGGCGCCATAGGCCCCACCATCTTGTTTTTTGCTTCTGCGCATGTGCAGAAGCTGGGTTTTTAGCACGGCGCTGGCGTGCTAAAACCGGCGCCCACATGGTGCGCCCATGCAGCACATGAGGAAGCGAACCGGCAGCAAGGTAAACCAGAAACCACCCCTGGTTCATATATCATATTAAACCAGAACTGAGAGAACTACATTATGGCCTAACACAACCTATAAAGATAGTCTAGAGAAAGAGAGGAGAGAACTATTATTTTAGCAGCAACCTGATTCCAAGTTTCACCTGAGCAGAAAATCCTGATTTTTCCTGATTTCTGGCCTTAAGCAGAAGTTTTACGTGGCAAGAAAAACAGAATAACAGAGTTAGAAGGTACCCTTGAGGTCTTCTAATCCAATCCCAGACAGGAAACCATGTACCATTCCAGACAAATCGTTGTCCAATCTCTTCTTAAAAACCTCCAGTGTTGGAGCACCCACAACTTCTGGAGGCAAGTTGTTCCACTGGTTAATTCTTCTAACTGTCTGGAAATTTCTCCTTAGTTCTAGGTTGCTTCTCTCCTTGTTTAGTTTCCATCCATTGCTTCAACAGCACAGAGAGATTCGCTCTGTGAGAGGGGTGGTCTCTAAATTTGATAAATACATAAATAAACACCCACATCTGCCCAGAGTTGCAGATAAAAATTGACCCCAGGGGCAAAACTCTAGGGTAGGTCTACCCAATGAGCTATTCTAGATGGGAGCTAGGAGATGCTGAAAGAAAGAAATAAGAAAGTGGCAGTCTTCGGATTTTTGCAATCCAAAACTGCTAACCCTGCTCGAATAATTGACAGCTTAATGGTCCAGCCTTAAATGCTTCTCTTCTAGGTTTCAACTGCCACTTTCCTATTTCTTTCTATTCTTGATGTTTCAGAATAGCTTGTTATTTTATTTATTTTTATTTTATTTATTTATTTATTTATTTATTTATTTATTTGTCAAACATGTACAAGATAGCAGGTATAGGTATAATCATAAACATAATCAAAGTGAATACAGATAGATGAAGACAATAGGACAGTAGGACAGGGACGGTAGGCACGCTGGTGCGCTTATGCACGCCCCTTACAGACCTCTTAGGAATGGGGTGAGGTCGACAGTAGACAGTCTAAGGTTAAAGTTTTTTGGGTTTGGGGAAGAAACCACAGAGTCAGGTAGTGAATTCCAGGCATTGATCACTCTGTTGCTGAAGTCGTATTTTCTGCAGTCGAGTTTGGAGCGGTTTACATTACATACACTACATATACACATTACATACAATACCTTTAAAATCTCTCTCAATTGTATTAATTTCCGATATGCAGTGCGGGTTAGAGACAGGTGAGCTGTATTCGAGAATTGGTCTAGCAAATGTTTTGTATGCTCTAGTTAGCAGTGTAATGTTGCCAGAGAAGAAGCTACGCAGGATTAAGTTGACTACTCTTAGTGCCTTTTTGGCAATGTTGTTACAGTGGGCTTTGGCACTTAGATCATTAGATATGAGTACTCCAAGATCCTTGACAGAATGAGGGTCGTCTACAAGGTCGTGTCCTCCAAGCTTGTATTTAGTGTTCTGATTCTTTTTGCCAATGTGTAAGACAGAGCATTTGTTGATTGAGATTTGAAGTTGCCACTTGTTTGACCATTCTGATACATAGTCAAGGTCTTTCTGAAGGGTAGTAGCATTGTCTGTGGTGTTAAATAGTTTGACATCATCGGCGAAGAGAACGCAGTTGCTTATAATGTGATCACAAAGGTCATTTATGTAAAGTATGAAGAGTGTAAAGTATGAAGAGTGTTGGTCCATTAACATTAATCCTTTTCCAGCTTAAAAGTCTGTAGAGATTCTCCGTCATTCAGGTCATGGTTGTCCCAAAGGTGCTTTTTTCAGGAGGCAACTGGACTTTCTTGTTTTTTTTCTTTTGAAGACGTTTTGCTTCTCATCCAAGAAGCTTCTTCAGCTCTGACAGGGTAGTGGGGAATGGAAGGATTTATATTCCTTGCAGACAGCTTCTTACTAACCATAACCTACTTGAAAGTAGCAAGTAGGTTGAATCCTCCATCTTTTTCCATTCTCTTTCCTACTCCTACCACTAGGTGGCAATGAAATGGCACTGACCTGCATACTTTGTGGCCTTCAAACCCCCTGCAAAACCACACCTTTGTGCTGAAAGTTGGGGGGAAATGCAGACTAGCTGAGAACCTATTAGCTGCCTCCTGCCCATCCTGCTTTCCCCCAGTGTCTAATTTGACGAGGGTTATTTTTGTACCCATTTCAGATGATACACAGGGACCTATTTTTTTAGGCACTGCAATTTGCATACTCCCCAATTCAAACAGAGAAACAATGTTAGTTAGCATGCATTGGGTGCAGGGGTGGGTTCTAAGTTACCTCACTGCTGGTTCACTTCCTCCCGTGCCACGTGGCTGCGCACGCATTGCGTGCCGCGTGGCCACGCCGCGTGGGCGCAGTGCCGAAAATTCCCCCCCCCAAAAGCTGAAAACAAGATGGTGGTGCATGCGCAGTGCCAGGGACTTGGCTTCTGCGCATGTGCAGAAGAAGAAAAAAATAGCAAAAAAATTCCAACAAAAAAAAATTCCCCCCAATTTTTATTCGAAATTTTTTTTCAAAAAAAAAAAAGATGGCGGCGTCCACGGACCGGCACCGACAGAACCGGCTCCATGATGTCACCAGCAGTTTGCTACCGGTTCTATAGAACTGGTGCGAACCAGGAGGAACCTCCCTCTGATTGGTTGGTAAAGGTATGTTTAGAGTTCGGAAGATATGAAGAAGTCCGTGGCAAATGATGATGATTCATAATATGAAACATTTGGTCAAAAATTCCCAAGCATCCAGGAAGTAATTAAAGGGATCAGAATGTTGGGGAAGGAGTTGTTTTAAAGAAAAAGGAAGGGAAGAAAATCCTTTCTCCCTGGAACTATTTTAGAAATCTCCAAAGGACCTAAAACACGTTGGACAGTTTATTTGATATGCAAGCTACTTTTAACGCTCATTTTGGTCTTTACTCTTCCTTTGTTGCAAAGCCTTAAGAAACTTGAATCCAAACAGGAAATCTGTAAAACAACAATAAAGCCCTAGTTGAGATAAGTTTTATATAGTTTACTCATTCTTTTCTGAGAGTTTGTTGTGTTGTGGGGGAACCGTGAATATTCATATTTAACTGGAAACTGAACAGGCTGTGTATGCTACAATAGTAGAGATAGCATTGTTATTATGAGAATAATGGCAGTCAAAAGAAATAAACGTTTGAAATCCTTGCAGATTTCAGCAAGCTTTCAGGCTCTTTGCAAACGTTTCTACGTTAAAAGCAAAAAAGTAGAATTTCTTTTAACTTGATTTTGATCCCAGATGAGACGTATTGGAGTTCACCCATCCAAGCATGAACCCAACCTAAACATGCTTAGCTTTTCAGCCGAAACCAGTTCAGTTCCTTGCTGAATTAGAAGGATGCAAATCAAAGATCCAATTTGAATTTGCATTTCTATTTGAATTATTAATTCAAACTGAATTTGTGATGCGATCCAGTAAAAGCATGTGTGCAAAACTCCATCAAACCTTCAAAGAGAATCTGATTATTAAACTTGTAGGTTGAGATTCAAAGAGGAGTTTTGATTGTATCCAAGTTCAATCTTCAGGTTGAAATTTCACAGAGTCTGAAAAAAATGGGTCATACCCAGAGGTGGGTTCCTTCCAGTTCAGACCGGTTCACTCAAACCGGTAGCAACCCGCTGGTGACGTCACGATGATGTCACGGATCCGGTTCGGTTGGTGTCGGTCCGTGGGCGCCGCCATCTTTTTTTTGAATTTTTTTTTAAAAATGATTTTTTTTTTCTTCTGCGCATGTGCAGAAGCCGAGTTTCCGGCACTGCGCATGCGTTGCCATCTTGTTTTCAGATTTATTTATTTATTTTGAATTTTTTTTAAAAAAATTTTTGCACTGCGCATGTGTGTGCGTGAGCGCCCACGAGGCATGGCCACGCGGCGCGGGAGGAAGCGAACTGGCAGCGAGGTAAGTTAGAGCCCACCCCTGGTTATACCATTCAGATTCAGTTAGATCTATTTCTTCTTTGTTTACACTAACACACTCTGAACTTGCAAAATTTGGGACAGGATTTTTATCTAACTTTGCCTAGGAATACCTGGAGTTGGAAAGTGGGGATTTCTCTTTGCGAAAAATGTGAAATTTCACACAATGTGGCATTTCCCACAATCAAGACCGAATCAGGTGCTGACATTGCGGAGTAGGACATGTGCCTCTCTGCTTGGGTGGCCCTCCAGTCTTAGACTTAGGCAATCAAGTCTTAAAGCTTCCTGTCTGAGCCGAGTTTAATTTTTTTAAAGATTAAGTAAAAATGAAATGGGAAGCTGACTTACTAGAAAGCAAAATGTCTGTCCCTGGGACCATCTTTTTTTTTACCGAATTCTTCTGAGCCTCGTAGGCTTTCTTAGAAAATAAAAGAAGGGTAAATGATTGAAGCCTAGAACTTGACTTTTGTGTCCATCTAACCTAGAAAAAAAAAAAGGAGACGAGAGACACTGAGATATATGGTATCCTGGAAGCCTATAAAGCAGTGATGGCGAACCTTTTTTGGCTCGGGTGCCAAAAGGGCGCGCGCACGCGCGATAGCGTGCACGCGGGTGCCCACACCCATAATGCAATGCCGTCTCCCAACGCATGTGCACAACCCCCACCCTGCCCCCCCCCGCATGCGCACAGGCCTCACTGAAGTTGTGGAGCTGCCCTACTACTTACCTTCAGTGGAGCTGCCCTACTACTTACCTTCAGATAGTTGCAACCAGGCCTCCCACACCTCGGCCCATTTCTTCTGCAGCTTGCAAGGCTTTCCTGAAGGCCTCTGTCGCCGAGAAGAAGTTCCTGAAGACCTCTGACAGCGAAAAGGAGGCTGGGGGTGAGCACACAAATAAACTTCCGGTTGGGCCGTTTTTCGCCGTCCCCAGGCTTCAGGAGGCTTTCCTGAAGCCTGGAGAGAAGAAAACGGCCAAAAAGAAGGTCAAAAATCAGCTGGCCAGCGCACGCATGTGCACGGGAGCTGACAGGGCAACGCCTTGCGTGCCCTCAGCTATGGCTCTGCGTGCCACCTGTGGCACGCGTGCCATAGGTTCGCCATCACTGCTATAAAGGCTTAGAGAAAGACAAAGAAGTCTTGCCCACTTGCTTTCAAAGTGTTTTGAAATTAGCCAGGGAGGGTGAGATCCCTTCTATGCTATCAACATTCAAAACAGGCCTCTTGGACTTCAAAGGTTCCTTATCTCAATTTGGCCCAGCTGAAGGGTTATCCAACTGCAGTTCTTTTTTTTTTCCCCAAAGTCAAAATGCAGGAACTGGCCTAGATCAAGAAATAAGGAGTGTCCTTGGAAAAGACATAACAGGTGCAAAGGGAGGAAACCACACTGCAAAAACCTGTGGTCTTGCATTCCGATTTAGTGCTCCATGCATCATATAACATGGGCCATAAAGGTGTATAAATTGACATGCCTGCTTGAAGTTGTTTCACTGGGGGCAGCATGCAAATGTCGACAATAAATCATCACCGTCATTCTAGCCCTTGTCTACCCACTGCAGGATGAAGGCCTCTTCCGCATGTTTCCAATCCATAAGGTCCTGAGCTTTCTTTTGCCAATTGGGCCCGCAATACTTGCTGATGTCGTCACTCCATCTTTAAGAGATTAACAGAGTCGGAAGGGACCTTGTAGGTCATCTAGTCCAACCCTCTGCCCAAGCAAGAGACCCTACAAAGTCCAGTCTCTTCTTGGAAGCCTCCAGTGATGAAGCTCCCACAACTTCCGAAGGCAACGTCTGTTCCATTGGTTGATTGTTCTCCCTGTCAGAAAATTTCTCCTTATTTCTAGGTTGAATCTCTCCTTGGTCAGTTTCCATCCATGGTTCCTTGTCTGGCCTTCGGGTGCTTTGGAAAATACCTTGACCCCCTCCTCTCTGTGGCAGCCCCTCCTCTTGTTTTAGGTCTCTTTCGTGGATGGTTTTTATCAAGTGGGATCCATTCTATGACTGCCTTGGTCCACCTGCCATCAGTTCTTCTTGCTCTGTGACCATCCCATTTCCATTTCAATCCTTTTACTCATTTGATGATATCATATATTTTTGTTTGTTCTCTAATCTATGTGCAGGTCTTTCTAGCTTGTCTTGTAATGCCGACAATGTATCTTTCCATGGCTCTTTGCGCCACTCGTAGCTTATCGGGAGAATATTGGGGAAAATAATGCACTGCAGTCCTCAATTTACAATCATGGTTGGGACCAGAAGTTCTGTTGCTAAGCAATGTGGTTGTTAAGTGAGTCAGGCCCCATTATACAACCTCTTTGTCACCGTTTTTAAGCAAATCGCTGCAATTGTTAAGTGAATCACATGGTCATTAAGCAAATCCAGTTTCCTTCTTGACTTTGCTTGTCAGATGTCAGCTGGGAAAGTCCCAAATGACCATCCCATGACCCTGGACTTTTGATCACATGACCGTGGGAATACTGTGATGGTTGTAAGTGCAAAAACTGGTCATAAGTCCCTTTTTAAGTGCCGTTTTAACTTTGAACGGATGCTAAACAAATGTTTGTAAGTTGAGAACTCCCTGGATATTTATCATGCTATTTATTTGATGTTTATTATGTCCCAGTATACATGGGCTTCCTGATCAATGATTCACACGTCCTTACACACTGTTTTTTCAATAAAGGAGAATATTTGTAGCTCAGGGTTGACATGAGGGGTCCTTGGTGCTCTCTGAGCTTGCTTGTTTTCTTGCAGACAATTTCATTACCCAAACTAGTTAACATCATCAGTGCTAGAAGAGAGTGGGGTTTATTGAGAGGAGGAGGGGGACTATTATTATTATGATGATTATGATTATGATTATGATTATGATTATGATTATGATTATGATTATGATTATGATTATGATTATGATTATGATTATGATTATGATTATGATGATGATGATTATGATTATTATTATTATTATTATTATTATTATTATTTTGCTTTATCATGTCCAATGATGCTAAGATATGGATAGGACCTAAATTGCAAATCTCTTGGAGGGAATAGCATAGTTAAAAAGAGGAAACGAATGCCTCAAGATATGCCTCCTGCAACCCTCAGAGGCCAAAACAATATTTCCCCAAATGTAGCTCCCCCTTCCCCGTTGCTTATTGTTCCTCAATTCTTTGCAGTTGTATCAATGTCACTACATAGCTGCACAATAATTGCTAGACGAGGATCTCAAGTGAACTGCCAGGGATAAGAACATAAACAGTGCCCTGCTGGATTGGACTCCTGACCTATCTAATCCAGCAGTCCCTGGAGGAGCCCAACCCTGTGGGATCTTACCGGTCGCTGGGAGCTATGCGGCAGAAGGCTATGGGGTCCTTGGTGCTCTCTGAGCTTGGCTGTTTTCTTGTAGACGTTTCATGACCCAAACTAGGTAACATCATCAATGCTCCTAATGAAGTTACCTAGTTTGGGTAATGAAATGTATGCAAGAAAATGAGCAAGCTCAGAGAGCACCAAGGACCCCTCAAGAGAATAATTGTAGCTCAGGGTTGGACTGTGGGGCCTTTTGTGCTCTCTGAGCATGGTTGTTTTCTTGCAGATGTCATATTACCCAACTAGGTAACATCATCAGTGCTAGAAGGGACTGATGTTTGTCTCGGTCATACTCCCTTCTAGCACTGATGGTGTTACCTAGTTTGGGAAAGAAAATGAGCAAATTCAGAGAGTATCAAGAACCCTTTACACTGTTTCTTTCTTTCTTTTTTTTTTTTTTGCTGGGTTTTGCAACTCTTCCATTGCATCTCAGAAGAGCTTTATCTGGCGCGTGATGCAGACCTCTGTCGAGGGGTCCTTGGGCTGGACCCGCAACACTTGAGCCGTTGTGTTTTTCAGGGTGAAGTGGAGGATTTAGGTTGAGCCAATAGAGTTTCTGTTGACCCCCTTGTCTGAGCGGGCAGTTCCTAGCAACTTGAAAACACCCCCATGTATTTGTGCAGATGATGGATTAGCCGCCATTATTTGCCGAGAAGATTATAAAGAGGAGAGGAAATGTCACGGGCACAGATAAATGGGCATGTCAATATTTGGGGCCAAGGCTGGAAGAAAGGAGGAAAGTGATTCCGAATGACCTTAGATCAAATGAAAGTTGGTGTCCCCCCCCCCCCCTTTTTGCAAGTTACCAATGCAGCTGTCGAGGGTCTGAATGCTAGAGGGGGCAATGTGGTTGCTAAGACATCCCAAGTTGGTGGATTCAGCTTTCGTTTTTAATTCAATACGCTTATCTGCACTTATAGCCCCCTTTAAGCTCTCACCAGTAAAGGAATTCCTGGGTCAGTTACGAGGCTCAAAAAGTAGACTGTTTGCACACAGCACAGAATATTTCAATAGCAATGCATTTTCCCTCTTGAACTCATGGGGTTGACCTTATCCTAAGAGGCACTGCCTTTTAAGCGAGGCATTTCATTCTCCATTGTTTCTTCTTCTTTAAGCAGCTCAGAACATTTATTTTTTTTGTAAGACTGGGAACATTGAGCAAAACATCTTTGCCTTACAAAGGTGATCCTTAGCTCACAATTTGGCCCTAAAATCCAACCACGTCAAATTCAGTATTCTGAATCATATCCTAAATTTGAATGATATCACCGCCACTTTCTTGGCTCAGGCTGCTCTTTCATGATGCTTCTATTATGACCTTTAAAAGCATATTTCAGAATATGAGGCATAATTCTAACCACACTCCTGGTCCTAAAGGTTGGGCCAACTAAATCTGATTTACTTAATGGTATCCAGACTAAACTTTTTTGAAGTAGAATTTGGCTCAGGATTCCCCACCAATCAGTTTTCCACCAAGGCTGTGATAATCTAACGTTACACCTCCTTTTCTCTCCTTCCAGATGAATGGGAACCTGGGGGAGCTCTCTTTCTTATGAGTATGAAAATATAATATCATGGAGGAAAGCAAAGTGGACTATCGTGTGTTCAACCCAGCAAGATCCATGTATGACTAGCCTCTTGTAAGGTGAGAAGAATTGGTACTATACATAGACTTCCAGGTAAGATGATTTATTGGTCATTCCTATAGACAACAATCTAGTCAACTAATGCACTAAATTGGCACTAGATAAGAGTCAACGGAATTCAAGAGGGGTTGGACTTAGATTGTTTGTGGGAACGTAATGATTCTAGGCTGATTACTCACCTGACTCCACCCCCAAGCTTTGCCTGGTCTTCTAGACTTCCCTTCTTTCAAGTGATCAAGTGAGTCATTGCTGCATCTCCTCCTTCTTCTCACCCAAGAAGATCCTAGCAATAGTATGTACTAACAGCCCTCAGGTACCCTATAGTGAGATTGGAATTCCAGGTCAAGTCTGTTGCTCCATCCCATGAAATTCCACGCAGAAAAGTAGAGGACAGTAAGAGCTATATTATTCAAATCATGCGATATTATCAGGACATGGAGGACCACTGAATGATGTGAAGCTCTATCTGCTGTCGGAAATGGCACAGCTTGTCCTAAGCGTAACTACATTTCCTGAGGGAAAATTTGATCCCCATAACAGGTCTCAAACAGAATGTGTGAGTTAGTTAGTTACCCTGTTTCCCCCAAAATAAGACATCCCCTGATAATAAGCCCAATCGGGCTTTTGAGTGCATGGCAATAAGGCCAAGCGCTTATTTCAGGGTTCAAAAAAAATATAAGACAGGGTCTTATTTTCGGGGAAACACGGGTAGTTAGTTAGTTAGTTAGTTAGTTAGTTTACTTTATTGTCATTGCACCTCATACAATGAAATTAAATGCCATCTTCAGTGTACATTATAACTATAAAAATAAAACTCAAATACACATCCTTCACATTCTATGCGATTGAATTGAAAACCCTTGATATTGCATTAATATTGCACTATACCGTAGAATTCAATATAGTTACTGCTCTGGGATAGAAGCTGTTTTTCAGCCTATTTGTCCTTGTTTTTATTATCCTGTGCCGTCTGCCAGATGGTACAGATGGTACTGCAGAAAATATGACTTCAGCAACAGAGTGATCAATGCCTGGAATTCACTACCTGACTCTGTGGTTTCTTCCCCAAACCCAAAAAACTTTAACTTTAGACTGTCTACTGTCGACCTCACCCCATTCCTAAGAGGTCTGTAAGGGGCGTGCATAAGCGCACCAGCGTGCCTACCGTCCCTGTCCTACTGTCCTATTGTCCTCATCTATCTGTATTCACCTTGATTATGTTTATGTTTATACCTATACCTGCTATCTTGTACATGTTTGACAAACAAAATAAATAAATAAATAAAAATAAATAAATGGTAATAGGTCAAAAAAAAAGGATGCCCAGGATGAGATGGAACTTTAAGAATGCTTTGAACTTTCTTAAGGCAGCGGGAGCTATAGAGCTCTTCCAAAGAGGGGAGAGGGCAACCAATGATCCTCTGGGCAATGGGACTGCCAAATTCCCTTTAGCATAGAAAGCACCGCAAATTACCTTGATTTTTTTCTTTTCTTTACTTAGACTTATCTCAAACCCGACCATTCTTTGAGGTCATTAAACTGGCAAGGTAAACTCAGATCATTTCAACCGAAGCAAACAATAGCTTCGCTGTTACCCGTGCCAGGAATGGATGAGTGAGAACATCCTCATGAAAGCTCGCTTTCAAGTGGGTTGCTAGGCAGGGATAGACCAGGAGTTGTAGCCCCAATTTGGGGACACACCTGTAGAAGGCTAAAGACCAGCAATCTGCTTGGATGAAGGAGACTCTTGGCACAATTCCAGCATTGCCGAGCAAGTCATCTCGAAAAGTGGCTTTAAGTTACCGTAGATCTGTTTGTTCCTCTTTCAGGAGACTATTAGCCTTTTTGCCTTCTGTTTTTGCGCCCCTTGAAGTTGACCTGCTCTATTAAGAATTTTAACTTTTTATATCAGAACTGAAGTACAACAACTTCATGCTCTGGGCCATTGGCTTCAATGGGCAATGATATGGTAACAAGTGCCGTTCACATATTGATACTCTTCTTTCTATGAGTTTATCTATTGTGTTATATTTTATTGCTTTATTATTTGTATTATCTTGGTTTGTGTTCAGTGCAATACAATGTGATGCAGTGGAAGTGGCATGGAAGGGCTCTCAAATGAGTAATCAGTTGCCTAGGACTTTAATCTTTAAAAACGCTTCTTGATTCCTTACCCGGTTAATTAGAAATTTCTCTCAATGATGTTCTCATACTTACATGAGCCCTTTCCTTTCCTTTCCTCCTTTCCTTTCCTTTCCTTTCCTTTCCTTTCCTTTCCTTTCCTTTCCTTTCCTTTCCTTTCCTTTCCTTTCCTTTCCTTTCCTTTCCTTTCCTTTCCTTTCCTTTCCTTTCCTTTCCTTTCCTTCCTTCCTCCCTTCCTTTTATCCTTCCTTCCTTTATTCCCTATCCCAGTTATGCCCCTTCCTTCCTAATACTACTTCCACCTATGTGGGATTCCAAAGAAGAATTATCTTAACATTGGTTGTCTGAAACAACATCTTTCATCCCTAATGTATTTAAGCCAATCCACACATGTACTTTTCTTTTTCCCATTCCACAAGTGTTGTCTTGGAATTTTTCTAATTCTCCTTGATTTGACCCTAACAGATTTCTACCTTTTGTCATCTTTGGGGTCCCTGGTGGTTTCTGAGCTTGGTTGTTTTCTTGTAGATGTTTCATTGTCAAACTAGCATCATCAGTGCACTAGAAAGGAATGGGGTTTGTGGAGAGGAGGAGGAGGAGGAGGAGGAGCAGATGACTATGACTATGGGGTCCTTGGTGCTCTCTGAGCTTGGTTAATTTCTTGTAGATGTTTCATTGCCAAACTAGCATCATAAGAGCCAAGGTGGCGCAGTGGTTAGAGTGCAGTACTGCAGGCTACTTCAGCTGACTGCTAGCTGCAGTTCGGCAGTTCAAATCTCACCAGGCTCAAGGTTGACTCAGCCTTCCATCCTTCCGAGGTGGGTAAAATGAGGACCCAGATTGTTGGGGACAAGATGCTGACTCTGTAAACCGCTTAGAGAGGGCTGTAAATCACTGTGAAGTGGTATATAAGTCTAAGTGCTATTGCTATTGCTATCATCAGTACACTAGAAAGGAATGGGGTTTGTGGAGAGGAGGAGGGGGAGGAGGAGGAGGAGGAGGAGGAGGAGGAGGAGGAGGAGGAGGAGGAAGAGCAGGGGACTATGACTATGGGGTCCTTGGTGCTCTCTGAGCTTGGTTAATTTCTTGTAGATGTTTCATTGCCAAACTAGCATCATCAGTGTGCTAGAAAGGAATGGGGTTTGTGGAGAGGAGGAGGAGGAGGAGGACGACGACTATGGGGTCCTTAGTGTTCTCTGAGCTTGGTTGCTTTTCTTGTAGATGTTTCATTGCCAAACTAGGTAATCTCATCAGTGCATCTTTCTTTGCATGCAAGAGAAGTAAAAGAACTTCCCCCTGGCTTTAAAGTAGAATTCATCCACCCATTTTTGGCAACAGGTTGCTTTTATAAACATCTACTGGCATGAGATTTTATTATTTTCTTCCTTAAACAAAAACAAAACAAAAATCGAATCATTTGTGACCTTCTTCCCATATGAGTCAAGCATGGCTCCTGGGTTAATCACCCTGTTACTCTATATAACATTTTTTCCCCCTTCAGGAAATGATTCAGGCCAGAGGGTTGGTTTTTTCATCTCCATTCTCCACCCTTTTACGCAGGAAGAAGGCAAGAAAAGGGCTCGGTTTTCCTTTCTCCCAGTCTGCCCGTGGATTTCATTTTACAACCTCATCTAGGAAGCCTGAGTCATCACTTGCACTTCACTTTGGAGCAACGTGACCACATTCCATAGTGTGCAGTGAGTGTTGGGAGAGGCACAACTGAAGAGACAAATGTCTGTGCCCAGTTGGGGGACCAAGAAGGGAAACTGGGAGCGTTGCTACTCAACCTCGGTTGGGTATGTGCCAACACTGTCATTTCCTCAGAAGGAAGAGGGAAAAGAGAAAGGAGTACTAAGGAGAGGTAATCAGGATGGAGCTGGAAGGGACCTTGGAGGTCTTCTAGCCCAACCCCCTGCTCAAGCAGGAGACCCTATACCGTTTCAGACAAGTGGCTGTCCAGTGTCTTTTTAAAGACCTCCAGTGATGGAGCACCCACAAGTTCCGTTCCTCTGATTTATTGCTCTCACTGTCAGGAAATTTCTCCTTATTTCTAGATAGGTTCTCTCCTTGATTAGTTTCCATCCATTGTTTCTTGTCTTGCCTTCTGGTCAGGGGTGAAATGCTACCGGTTCAGCCCGGGCGTACCAGTAGCGGCGGCCGCCGGTGGTTCGGAGAACTGTTAGCGGCGGCAGCATGAGGCTCCGCCCACACACCCGGACATCGCCATTTTCCTGTTTTTAACCCTCTGCGCACGCGCAAAGCATCCTGCGCATGCGCAGAGGGTGAAAAAGCGCGTGCGACGGGTAGGGAAGGTAAGTAGATTTCACTGCTGCTTCTGGTGCTTTGGAAAATGACCTCTTCTTCTTTGCGGCAGCCCCTCAAATACTGGAATGCTGCTATCACGTCACCCCTAGCTCCTCAGATCTTCTCCTATCCTCGTTTTCTGACCTACTGATATCCTGGTTCGTGGCTTTACCTTGGGTGTGAGAAGCTTGAACGGTGTGGAGTTCACATTGAAAAAGAAAACCGTTGGGATTTGTGATGGGACCTATGTTTTGGGTCTGCCCCAGCCATTCAAAAGCACTAGAACAGGGCTGTGCAAACTTGGCAACTTCAAGACTTATGGACTTCAACTCCCAGAATTCCTCAGCCAGCCATGGAGCACTGGTTTTTTGATACATGTTTAAATAATGCAGCACCCAATTTTCCCAGCTTCGGCTTCTTTCCAACTGAACATGAAAGCCAGTTGGATTAAGGCACCAGGCTACCATAGAAACCAGGATACTGTGAGTTGTAGCCCCACATTAGCCATGAAAGCCAGCTGGGTGACTTTGGGCCAATCACCAGGAGAGTGTAAGTTCTAGTCCCGCCTTAGGCATGAAAACCAGCTGGGTGACTTTGGGCCAATCAACAGGAGAGTGTAAGTTCTAGTCCCGCCTTAGGCATGAAAGCCAGCTGGGTGACTTTGGGCCAATCACCAGGAGAGTGTAAGTTCTAGTCCCGCCTTAGGCATGAAAACCAGCTGGGTGACTTTGGGCCAATCAACAGGAGAGTGTAAGTTCTAGTCCCGCCTTAGGCATGAAAGCTAGCTTGATGAGTTTGGGCCAATCAACAGGAGACAGTGAGTTCTAGTTCCTCCTTAGGGACAAAAGCCAGCTAGGTGACTTTCAGCCAAGCACCAGGAGATGGGGAATTCTAGTCCCTCTTTAGGCATGAAAGCCAGCTGGGTGACTTTGGGCCAATCCCTCTCTCTCAGCCCAGGTCGCCTCACAGGGTTATTGTTGTGGGGGAAATAGGAGGAAGAAAGTGTATTAGCTATGTCCACCACCTTGCGTTATTTATAAAAATAAGAATAAAAATGGGATAAAAATACATAAATGCAAATGCATAAACACACGAGCAGAGACTGCCTTAGGCTCCATAGAGAAGAGTGGCACCTTTCAATCATGTCTGTGAGCTGCGAGCTTCTTGATAAGGGTTGTGTTGTAGCCGCTTTGCTTTGACAGAACTTGCGAGAAAGTCCCACACCCACTTCATTCACGCTAACTAACTGTTTCATGCAGTCAAGGTTCTGTGTTATGAATGAACAAGAGCATGTTTTGGCTTGCCGATCAACTCGCAAATATGTCGCTTGCTCATCGGGGTGGAAGGGGGAGTAGATCTTTCTCCTCCACCCCACCCCAAAACGGGGAGCAACGTTGATGATGACGGATATTGATTGAAACCATATTCTTTGA
Source organism: Thermophis baileyi (assembly GCA_003457575.1). Lineage (NCBI taxonomy): Eukaryota > Metazoa > Chordata > Lepidosauria > Squamata > Dipsadidae > Thermophis > Thermophis baileyi. Next base: position 1,546,033 of record QLTV01020727.1, read on the forward strand.
AAGTGAAAGCCGGGAAGGTTGGGGGGGGGAGGGTTGGGGAAGGAGGAGAAACTGCATGCTCTGTTCCTTTAAAGTCCCAGAAAAGTTTTCTCCGGGCTTTTGATGCGTCTCTGAGTCACGCCTTTCGGCAAATGTGGCAGGAAATGAAACCACAGCCAGTTCTGGAACAAATTTTGAGGCAGCTGAATTGAGGTCTCGGTAGGTTTTCAGCACGCCAGTTCTCTTAAGGTGCCGTTTACGTCTTGGAGGAAAGGTTATCGTGTCTTTGGAGAGGCTGGACTGGGGGGGGGGGATAAAATGCGCAGGGCATCCCAAAGGTGCTTTTTCCAAAAAGCAGCTAGACTTTCTTGTTGTTGTTGTTGTTTTTTTCCCTTTGAAATCTTTTCGCTTCTCATCCAAGAAGCTTCTTCAGTTCTGCAGCGAGACTAGTTCAGGTAGTCCTTGACTTACAACAGTTCATTTAGTGACCGCTCTAAAGTTACAACGGCACTGAAAAAAAGGGGCTTCTGGCCATTTTTCATACGTACGATCGTTGCCGCAACGTGGCCACGTGATTAAAATTCAGATGCATGGCAATGGACTCATATTTATGACGGTTGCAATGTCGCTGGGTCATGGGATCCCCTTTTGCGACCAAAGTCAATGGGGAAGCCAGATTTACTTAACAACCGTGCTACTAACCTAACAGCTGCGGTGATTCACTTAACAACTGTGGCAAGAAAGATTGTAAAATGGGGCAAAGCTCACTTAACAACCGTCTCACTTAGCGGCAGAAATTTTGGGCTCCATTGTGGTCATAAGATGAGGAGTTCCTGTATATGCCGGAAAGGTGGAAAGATTCAATTTTACCTGCAATGGAGGAATGGATGGTGTTGGTGATGGAAGTTGCTGAGATGGCAAAATTGACTGCTTAAATTAGAGATAGGGCATTGTCCAGGTTTAACGATGATTGGAAACCTCTTATCTCACACAGATGAGAAGGTGGACGTTTGATAAATAATTATTGACTTTTTTGTGGAAAACAGAAAAAGAATGAAGCCATATGGTTTGGAGGGTTAGAATAAAAATAATAGATTATAGAAAAAAATGTAGACAGTATTGTAACCATAGAGTAAGAGATTAGCGTATATTTTAACTTTTAACTGCTTTGAAAGAAAATTGGAAGTAACTTCTTTATATATATTTTTTTTATTTGATTTATTCACGCCTGTCTTCCTTCCTTCCTTCCTTCCTTCCTTCCTTCCTTCCTTCCTT
>QLTV01020727.1:1557217-1559717 GCA_003457575.1 Thermophis baileyi
CCACCCCCACCTGCTCGAAGGGGGGGGGGGGGAAACAGGGGGCGGGGGGGGGAGAGGGAGAGGGGGGGGGAGGGGGAGGGGGGGGGGGGGGGAGGGAGGGAGAGAGAGAGAGAGAAGTGGGTTTTTTGTGTGTGTCCGTCTCTGTGTGTTTCTTTCCACATCAGAATCAATTTTTCTCTGAAAAGCTGAACGTTGGGTAACTTTCGTGCTCTTGACAAAACGGAGAGGAAAAGAATCTTCCTTTTTAAGGTGGTGCTTTTTTTGTGTGTATTCATGTCTTTGTGTGCATGTATGTATATGTGTCTGTGTGTCTGTAAGCATGTGTGTACGCGTGCGCGCGTGCACACACACACACACAAAATAGAAAGATTTTCTGTTCGAAATCCTGTAAGAGACTCCCGGTAAGTGAATGTAGTAGATGGCGGGATCTTTTACTTTATTTCTTTTTATCACTTTGGATTTATTTATTTATTTTTTGTCACATTGAAAAGCTCTTTTGGTGGGCTGGCCTTTAAGCTCCCACTCTTGCCAGCAGGACCGCAAAGGTCTGAAGGTCCCTTTTGCTAGTTTCTTAGAGAAAATTTATTCTTTACACGGTAGAAATTGAATGAAATGTGAATGATCTCTATTTATATCTATCTATTCTATATATTTCTATATCTATCTATCTATCTATCTATCTATCTATCTTCTATCTATCTATCTATCTATCTATCTATCTATCTATCTATCTATCTATCTATCTATCTATCTATCTATCTATTATCGTCATCTGTCCATCTGTCTGTCTATTTGTCTGTCCATATCTATCTATATCTGTCTGCCTGTATCTTCATCCATCCTTCCATCCATCCATCCATCCATCCATCCATCCATCCATCCATCCATCTATCCATGCCTATTTCACTCTGCCCACCTTCTGCATATAAAAAGCTAAGTATCGGGAGTAGCATGATTTCAAATTAGAAATCGACAAGAGTTACATGGGGTACAGGGCCCCCATAAACTGAAATGTAGCAACCGATCAATATTGCAACCACGTTTTTCCTTTTTCTCTTTAGTTTTTGCATTTCATACTTCCTGTCTACATAGTGTGGTCAACTTAGTTTAAAACAAAGTGAACAAAAACACTCTCCCTTCAATATTTTTTTTTTAATATTGATTCCAGTTGGAACATCCATTCTATGGACTAAGTCATTTCTTTTCATCTTCCAGTTTAAAAAATAATAATGGATTGATGGATTAATTAAAGTCTTCATTGAAATGTAAGGTATATTGTTTTTGATAGGACAACATTACTTGCTTGGCAAACTCTGGTCTATACACAATACAGAGTTCTAGTTATATGTGTATAAGCAAAATAGTGTGCTTAGAAACAATATATAATAGTATATTACTTATAATTAAAGGTATTAACTAGATCAATATAGTTAAGCATTCTATATATTTTTCTATAGCTTACTATATATAGATGATCCAAACCATTTAGAAAAAGTAGATTTCTCATGAAGATCACCCATTGTTAGATCATTCTTCCATGTTCTCTTCAGTGAGTATGGTTAAAAAAAAATCCCACATTATTTGCTAGGTAATTCTCTACACCATCCTTATCAGTTAGGTTGTTGCATTAAAAAAGCAATAGTAAAGCTCAGAATTATTTTCTCCATTTTTTAACGAGATTGGAAAAACACAAGATCGATTGATTGCATTTGAACCAATTTCCATTTCCATTCTGAATTTTGACACTCATTTGGCTGTAGCCATTAATTCTCCACTCCCACCCCACCCCTGAGGCAAATGCAGAGGGCAGAACATCAAAAGTCTTTGAAAAAAGAAAGAAGAAAGAAAGAAAGAAAGAAAGAAAGAAAGAAAGAAAGAAAGAAAGAAAGAAAGAAAGAAAGAAAGAAAGAAAGAAAGAAAGAAAGAAGAAAGGAAAGAAAAGAAAAGGAAAAAGGAAGGAAGGAAAAAGAAAAGAAAGGAAAGGAAAAGAAAGGAAAAAGAAAGAAAAGAAAGAAAAAAGAAAAGAAAAGAAAGAAAAGGAAAGGAAAAAGAAAGAAAAGAAAGAAAAAGGAAAGGAAAGGAAAGGAAAGGAAAGGAAAGGAAAGGAAAGGAAAGGAAAGGAAAGGAAAGGAAAGGAAAGGAGGAAAAAGAAAGGAAGGAAGGAAGAAAAATAAAAAGAAAGAAAGCAGGGAGAAAAGAAAAGAAAAGAAAAGAAAAGAAAGGAAAAGAAAGAAGGAAGGAAGGAGAAAGAAAGAAAGAAAAAAGAAAGGAAGGAAGGAAGGAAGGAAGGAAGGAAGGAAGGAAGAAAGAAAGAAAAGAAAGAAAAGAAAGAAAGAAAGAAAGAAAGAAAGAAAGAAAGAAAGAAAGCTTTCATTCTTTTGGTTTCAAGCTTTCATGTCCTTGTAATGGGAAATGTGAACATGAAAATGAGGTCTTGCAAGTTACCTCCTGTGTAGAATCATTTACTTAACTATGGTGGTGAATAAATTCAGACATTTTA
>QLTV01020727.1:1564717-1569300 GCA_003457575.1 Thermophis baileyi
GCCATATCTCATACCAAATCATAACATAATTTGTGTAGTGTTGACTTAACATACTGTGTAAACTCAATTACTTTGGTTTGTCAATAGGGCTGAACTGAATGTAAGGCATGAATTCTCCAATGCATCTGCCAGCAGGCCATGGCTCAGCAAACTATAGGTTAATATGCTCTATGGTTGCAGCTTCTCCATAATTGGAGATTCAAAAATTAGAATATGAGCTTCTATCCCAATGTAATCAAGAGTAATCACCACTGGTAGTTCAATCCACCCTAAATTTTACAGGATTGTATGAAAAGCCCCTTGCTGATTCCCTAATACTGATGACCTCCTTCAAAGAGATGGATCAGAACCCCAGGAGAACATGTGGTTTCATTCACGAATTCCCATGTATCCAAAGTCCTGCCTAGAACATTGCTTCATTTGGGGGCATCAAATAAAAACATTTTTAAAATTCCTTAGGCATTATAACAGCTTAGTAGTATGGACGTCCAGTTGTTGTTAGTCTGCAATTTAAGCAGTTCCCAACCAGCACATCCAACAGTGAGGAATGCTGGGAGATGTAGTTCAGCAACACGCAGAATGCCTATGGTACCCTGTTGGGTTCAAGTTAGCTTATTCCTAGAATCATAGAGCTGGAAGGATTTATGGCTTCAGAACTACCATCAGCGTTGATTTCTCTGCTTGTTTATTTTATGATGTAGGGGGTTCTACTTGTTTGTCTTCTTGGTATTTGATGGCCTAATGTGCTCAAGCTAATGTTGACATAGGGTGGTATTAAAGAAATTAAAGAAATATTTCGGAGAAGTAAAACAAGTCGTACCATGGAAGCCTCAAAATGTTACATATTGTAGTTATATAAAGTGACATAAACAGTAAGCACAAGCTGGAGTGAAAAGGGGCTTTTAAACAAGCAATTCATCATCTTTTTTAAATGACCCCATAATCTCTTGCGGGGTGGAGTCTGGGCAACTGAATGGAGCTGAGTGTTTACTGGCTGGATGCCCTTCCTGTCGCCAATGCGGAGTTTTTTTTCCAGCAGATATATTCTCATATGTGCCCAGAGAGAGAAATATCAGCCTCTACCTAGGCTCGAACGCGCAGCCTCCTGATTGTGAGGCGAGAGCTCCACCTCTAGGCCACCGCACCGCTCTTTTTAAACAAGCAATTATGGAAAGAAAAAAAATAGTAGACCAAGTTATCCCACTGGGTGTGTCATTGAGGGTTCTCGACCAGCATAAGGGGAGAGAGTGGAAAATCTTCCCTTCTTGGCAGGTGAATGCTAGAGTGGACCAAGGAAGATCAGAGACACGTTGGTGTCCTGACAAATACAGATACATTTGACCAATGCAGAACATGGTGGCCCAGCATCCTTGATCTCACAATAACAATGCTCTGCAGAAACGCCCCTCTTGATTTCTCAGACATTTTCATCAGCTGTGAAAGAGGTTTCCATGGTACCACTTGATTCTTGGGTATTTGAGGACATCTTCTGGGCTTCTCTTGGAGACATCTTGGAGCTTCCTTCACAGATGGCGGTGATATATTGAGTGTTGCTGTTTTCCATTACATGTTTTTCCATCACTCCAAGGCCTTCCTGGCTGCCCACATCTGAAACACCTACCAAGGTGTTTCTTAGGACCTCTGCTATCCAGATTTAACAGAACCGTTGGAAGCCAAGGAGGCTATAGGATATTGTTGGAGAGATGGTTGCATGATGAAAGACAAGACACTCACCGACGTCTCCTGGCCTCTGGGTAACAAAATAAGCATGCAAACACAACCGATCTCTGGAAATTTCTCCACATTCTTTTTCTCCTTGGAAAGAGGAACTGCAAGAAAGAAAATGCAAAAAAACAAAACAAAACACCCCGAGAAGCAGCAGAGGAAGACAGGACGGGTGGTGTATTTTTTTCCCCTCTCTGTTTCTCCTTAGCAGCTGCTCCTTTGTTGCCTCTGAACAGGGGAGCGGTTTGGCCTTTTAATACCCAACTCAGGTGGTGCCAACAGGATTAAAGCTAAAGCAAGAGCAGGGAGAAACAATCGGTTGCTCGGGGAAATCCTTGGGGATTCAGAAGAACAAAACAGACCAATGTGGCCTGAGCCTGCTCAGTATTCACCAGAAGCCACAAACTGTTGAGTAGCAGTTGGAAAAGAGAAATAGAAATGGAAAACTAGAGAGAACTGGAAGGGGGATGAAACAGAAAGAGCTGGCCAGCTTACAAGAACGCGGACCAGGAACAACAACAACAACAAAAAGCTAGGAACGGAGCAGAGAATGGACTTTTTGGCCCAGATTTTCTTCCTTGGTTCAGCTGATTTTTATGAGTGATCCATATACACGTTGAACTTCAGGATCGTCTTTGGAGACCTCCGTGGTGGAGAAATGATCTTTCATTCCCACCACCACCACCAGAATTCAGAACAAAGGGAGGTTTCTTTGTTTGCTTTTATGGCGCGTCTTGCAAAGGCTCAGCGTGACTTTTGACCGTTTCTAACAGGTTTGTGTTTCATTTCCAGAAGTGGTTGATTAAGCTTATGATTGTGAATGCTACCGCTCCTACTGCCATTAACGAGAAGACCTTTCTGCCGGTTGCCACAAACCCGTAGATCCGAACTTGTGCTCCTATCCTACACAAGCTTGTATCTATAGGTATGTGTCTGCTTGGCCAATGCACAAATGGTGGATGTACGGGCTGCAAATGTCCCCCGGTTTGCAAAATGGAAACCCTGCCCTCCAACCTTTGATCTGCCCTTGTTCCTTCTATTTTTTGTCTCCTCTATAAATATAGAGCAAAATTGAAAGTGGTCCCACTTAGCCTAAATGTAAGGAGATCAGCGTCAATTCAAGACAGGAACGGAGCAGATATGTTTAATATTAATTAATACGTTTAATTAATATAGATGAGCTGACTTAACCTAAACCAGGGGTGTCAAACTCGATTTCATTGAGGGCCGCATCAGGGCTGTGTTTGACCTTGGGGGGGCCAGGGGGGCGTGGCCAGGGTAGGCGTGGCCAGCTTGATGTCACTCGTCGAGGCTCTGTTTTCGGCTGCGACAGCCTCTTGTAGCCCTCTGCCAGTGGAAACGGAACTCGAGGCCGTCACAGCCGAAAACAGAGCCCAGGAGGCCTGCACGTGGCCCTCCCAAGCTCCATTTTTGCTGGCAGAGGCACCGCGGGATGGTCCTTCGCTGTTTCCAGGGCGGGCCCGCGGAGCAGATCTAAGCACCCTGTGGGCCAGATGTGGCCCGCAGGCCTTGAGTTTGACACCCCTGTCCTAAACAGTTCATAGATTCATCTAACTTAGAATGGCTGCAAGCCAGTTTGGTCCATCCTAAGTTAGATGAACCACACTGGCTAGCAGCCATTCTGCTAAGTATCAAATCAGCCTCTTTTGCATCCTTACCTGGGACTGAACCAAGTATTTTTTTATAGGTAGTGCTCAATTTAGAACCATTTGTTTAGCAACTGTCGAAGTTACAATGGCAACGAAAAATAAGTGGTTTATGACCGGTCCTCTCATTTACAGCCATCGCAGTATTCCAACCGTCACGGAGGATCAAAAGTTGGGTGCGTAGCAATTGGCTTGTATTTATGACGGTTGCCATGTCCTGAGGTTATCTGATCGCCATTTGTGACCTTCCCAGCCAACTTTCAACCAACAAAGTCAATGGGGGAAACCGGATTCACTTAGCCACTGCCGTGGTTAGCTTAACAATTGTGGCAAAAAGGTTGTAAAAATCGGGTATGACTCAGTTTAACAACTGCCTTGCTTAAAAATTGAAATTCTGGCTCCTCTTATGGTTGTAAGACGAGGACTACCAGTATGCCAACAGCTCAGCTTCTCTTGTCCAATCATTGGAAGCATCACCACGTTCTTTGAAACCAAATCAGGAGCACTTCTTTTTGTCCAGGAATGTGCTTTCTTGTGACTTACAGCTATTTGGGATCCCCGTCTCCCTTTACCCTAGACAGCAAGGCCAATGGCAAGGGATTTTGGGAGATGCGGTCCTGTCTCCAGAGACTGTATGTTTTAGTCTGCCAACCTGAACTTCCAAGGTTTCCTGTCCTGTTTGTCACCAGTCACCCTACGCAGCCTACTCATATTCTGATTTTGAAGATTTCACCAAACATTGATATCATCCTACTCTGAATGGATACAACCACACAACCTTCCCTTCCCTTCCCTTCCCTTCCCTTCCCTTCCCTTCCCTTCCCTTCCCCTTCCCCTTCCCCTTCCCCTTCCCCTTCCTTCCTTCTTTCCTTCCTTCCTTCCTTCCTTCCTTCCTTCCTTTCTTTCTTTCTTTCTTTCCTTTCTTTCTGTCTTCCTTCCTTCCTTCCTTCCTTCCTTCCTTCTTTCTTCCTATCTGTCTGTCTTTCTTCCTTCCTTCCTCCCATCTTTCTTTCTGTCTGTCTGTCTTCCTTCCTACCATCTTTCTTTCTTTCCCTTCTTTCTGTTTGTCTTCCTTCCTTCCTTCCTTCCTACCATCTTTCTTTCTGTCTGTCTGTCTTTCTGTCTTTCTTTCTTCCTTCCTACTTTTTTTCTCTCTTTCTTCTTTCCTACCATCTTGTTCTCTTTCTGTTT
>QLTV01020727.1:1584741-1595550 GCA_003457575.1 Thermophis baileyi
TCCTTCCTTCCTTCCTTCCTTCCTTCCTTCCTTCCTTCCTTCCTTCCTTCCTTCCTTTCTTTCTTCCTTCCATCTATCCATCCATCCATCCATCCATCCATCCATCCTCTCTTCCTCCCTCTCTTCCTCTTTCTCCCTGACTTCTACTTCTGTTTCCTCATTATACGTCAAAGCTGCAAACTTAAAAGAATTGGTTTCCTAGCATAGCGGAAAGCCTGTAAGTGCAGAATGGACCTTATTTTTGTCACAGATATAAAAAAGCACTTAGACTGGATTTATTTTTGTCAATGATATAAAATCAATTTGGAGAGGTTTCCATTGCAGCCTGGGCACTTTCCTTGTAAAGGCAGGAATGCCCATAAACAGAAAATGCTGAGCTTATACTTGCTCGTGGTGAGCTGAAGTTGTTATTCTGGTGGCTGCAATAGCCGGGAGATGATCAACTGGAATCTATCAATTTGGACTTCGTATGAAGTTGGAAGATCTCCATTGTTTACTAGATCATCATTTGAAAATTAAGGTCTGAAAAGAGGTGTGGAAAAACCATGCTCGATGGTGAGCCAAAGGAATCGTTTTGCAGGTAGTCCTCGATGTACCGCCACAATTGAAGCCAGCGTTTCTGTTGTTAAGGGAATCCTTGCAGTTGTTCAGTTGGTAACGTGGTTGTTAAGTGAATCTGGCTTCCTCATTGACTTGGCTTGTGTCAGAAGGTCGCCAAAAGGGATCACGTGACCTCCAGGACAGTGCAACCATCATAAATACCGTGTTTCCCCAAAAATAAGACCCTGTCTTATATATATTTTTTGAACCCTGAAATAAGTGCTTGGCCTTATTGCCATGTACTCAAAAGGCCGATTGGGCTTATTTATCAGGGGATGTCTTATTTTGGGGGAAACAGGACACACACACACACACACACACACACACACACACACACACACAGCATTTCTTTCACACAACAGCTTTTTCAGTGTCGTCATAACTTCGAACGGTCTCCAAAGAACTGTTTTTAATTCGAGGATTACCTATGTTTTATTTATCACATTTATAATCCCTCAGGGAAGGATTATCCCATTTATGGAAGGTCTTCCAAACATTCCTTATCCCTGAGCTGCACAGTGAATCAATCACTCATCTTAAATCACATGCAGGGGTGGGCTGCTGGGGGTTCGCAGGGGTTCGGGAGAACCTCTAGCTAAGATTCTGCAGTTCGGAGAACCCCCAAATCCCACTCCTGGCTGGCCCCGCCCACCTCTCCCCTCCCCTGCCAGGCAGCCCATTTTGGATGCAGGGCGCACGCGGAGGCTTGGGGAGGGCGAAAAAAGGGCCTACCAGAAGTTCCGGCCTCCAGAGGGCCTCCAGAGCCTGGGGAGGGCAAAAATGCCCCCCCCATCGTGGTGCAGGAGGCCGACTAGGCCACGCCCACCATGGCCATGCCCACCCAGCAACCGGGCAGAGAACCCCTTGCTAAAATTTTTGAAGCCCACCCCTGACTACATGGTATCTTAGAAAGCGCCAAGCTGGTTACCAAACTCCAAACCTCAAATCAGCCATTAGTTAACAAGAACAGGAGACAAACAGGTGGCCAAATCTGTTATCTTCCAGTACTTTTCTGGATTTTGCAATACACTTATTCCCGAATGTTGCAATACATGTTTCTGGAAAAAATATATATGTGAAAACGCTGATGAAAATGTTGAGAGCTTGATTCATTTTGTGACAGGTACTGAGACCAGCCGGCGGCCAGGGAGATTATTGATAGAAAAGAATATTTGTAGCTCAGGGTTGAACTGTGAGTCCTTGGTGCACTCTGAGCTTGGCTGTTTTCTTGCAGACGTTTCATGACCCAACTAGGTAACATCATCAGTGTTAGAAGGGAGTGCTCCCTTTATATACTTGCAAATCACTAGTATATAAAACGAAAGCAAACTTCACTCCCTTCTAGCACTGATGGTGCTACCTAGTTGGGTAATGAAATGTCTGCAAAAAAACAACAACCAACCAACCAATTTGGGAGATTATTTAATGACATTTATTGGGTTAGGGCAGTGATGGTGAATTGCATGTGTGCAATGCCCCCCTCCCCACACATGCGCGCACACACACACACCCCCGCGCTCCCCCCCCTCGCACATGCGTGCAGGACTCACTGAAGCCTCAGGAGCCTGTGGATGGCAAAAAACTGATTTTCGGCCTTCTGGAGGGCGGGGGAAGGTCGTTTTCACTTTCCCCAGGCTTCAGGAAAGCCTCCGGAGCCTGTGGATGGCGAAAAACAGACCCAACGACCCAACCGGAAGTTCGGAAATGAACTTCTGGTTGGGCCATTGGGCCGTTTTTTTACCCTCCCCAGGCTTCAGGAAAGCCTCTTGAAGCCTGGGGAGGGTGAAAAATGGCCCAACGGCCCAACGGCGGCCCAACGGCCCAATGGCCCAATGGCCCAATGGCCCAACCAGAAGTTCATTTCCGAACTTCTGGTTGGGCCGTTGGGTCCATTTTTTGCCATCCACAGGCTCTGGAGGCTTTCCTGAAGCCTGGGGAAGGCAAAAATGAACTCCCCCCACCCTCCGGAAGGCCAAAAATAAGCTGGCCAGCGCGCACATGCACGCTGGAACTGACATAGGGCAACGCCTCGTGTGCCCTCAGATATGGCTCCGCGTGCCACCTGTGACACACGTGCCATAGGTTCGCCATCACGGGGTTAGGGATTGGGAAGAATGCAAGACACCCACCCTTCCCCCAGTCTGAAGACACTTTACTCAGTAGTGCAGCTGGCAGTGAGTCCAAAAAAAATTGAAAACCCTTGGAGGAAAACCTGGGATGAAATTAAAGAGTTATTTCTGCCTCTCCTCCTTATTCAATGTCTCCTGGACAGAAGGCAACTGTTCATTTCAGAGCGTGACTCATTCGGTCTTTCGGTTCTGAAGCCTTGATGAATTTTCCAAGTTCATCTTAGCCCCAGGTAAAGAACACAAAAGCTCAAAGGGTTTCATTATCGCTATCATAATGTTTGGGTTGAAAGTCACCTGAGAGCAATTTATAATTCACTGCAGTTCTCGGGTATCAAGGTTGGCGATCGATATCATACTCAAACAAGACAGAACTGACCTAAATTTTCATGAACTGTTTTGGGGTGATGGGGCTTCTTTTGAGAAATGGTACAGGGGAAAACTTTCCTGAGCTTCATAAGAATATTGTCTAAACCTTTGTTGGTAGGTATGTTTTTTTTTAAATTTCATAGCTGTATGTATCGTCTTCCTTTAGCCAACTGGGATTGTGGTGCCTGTTGCCACTAGTTGCTTTTCTGAATTGTTGCTAAAGTGTTGACTTTGCTGTTTCTCAGTGTTTGTTGGGAGGGGGGGGCGGGGTGTGTGGGGGTGTTTGACCAGCTGCTAGCTGGCTGTAGGTTCCCAGGTGGAGTGGTAAGGCTGGATGGGTGGTGGAGAGAAACTGAATTCAGAGGCCAGTTGTAAAGGTGAACGCTTCTAGAAATACCGTTAAATAAGACCCATAAATGAATAAGGATTCCTATCGAAATGCATTTGGCGTGTATTTATTTGGCCATGCAGTGCTGGTTTTGGCATAGTCCTGGACTTCATCTGAGCCAAAATATCATGAGGAATTCAACTATTTTGGAAGTCGCTGCTTCCCTTTGGAAAATGTGACTCAAACGCAGGTCTGCCTTCCAGACTGGCTTGAACAGTGGCCTCTGTCTTCTTAGGATCAAGAATGCTTTCGAAAGCCACCGCAAGACGTTTCTTCTTGGGTTTTTGAGATTAGTCTGTCTTTGAAGTGGGGCTGTTGCATCGGGCATCCTTCCCTCTGTTTCAATCCTCAGCTGTGCACAGAATGCTCTACAGGTGCCGTTGGCTCCAGCGTTTCCCCCCTTCTGTCTACTTCTGTTTATATCTCACTTTAAAGGCGTGACCAAATGAGCCAGGTTCATCGCTACAAGGACAAAGATTTGATTCATACTCTGTGGGCATAAGCGTCATGGAATTGCAAGGGAAAAGAGCAATTGAGATTGCAGCAAAGATGGACAGCTAGCATGTTCTTCCTCTCGCTGGCCTTCGGAGTCCACCCAGTCCGTCTGCATCACTTGGGGTGCATATCTGCATTGGTGTGAATGTGGTGTTCAGTTGGTCATAGATGTGAATGAAGATTGCTTTTAGGCTACGTTGTCCTAAGCCGGGGAAGAGAGGGGAAATAAATACGAGCTAAAGAAATCAGAGATGGTGTTAAACTGTATAGTTATCCATCTGCAATTCATTCATTCATTCATTCATTCATTCATTCATTCATTCATTCATTCATTCATTCATTCATTCATTCAAGTTTATATGGCCGCCCAACTCTCAGTGTCTCTGGGCATCTTACAAAGATAAAAACCCAATATAAAACAGTGAAAAAACAATACCCCCACCCCTGATGACAACAATCAAATGAGCCGTTTGAGGGGCTCCATCCTACTCTGGGGTCCCCAGGCCCATTGGCAAAACCAGGTCTTCAGGGCCTTGTGAAAGTGTGTCAAAGTGGGAGCCAATCTTATCTCCATAGGGATGATGTTCCACAGGGAGGGAGCCACCATGGAGAAGACCCTTCTTCTTGGTCTCACCGGATGGGTCTTCCTTAGGAGAGGGGACCCATAACTTCCCCTGCCTCCCCACTCTGGTGGGTTGGGTAGATGTGACCAGGAAAAGATGGTCCTTCAAATAACCTAGTCCCAGGCCGTGTAGGACTTCGAAGAGGAAAACCAACATCTTAAATTGGACCCAGAAGCCAATCATTCACACAAGCATACATACATATCCTCATCTGATGGGGAAAAGCTTGGTTTAAATTGTCCTTAGATGTCTTTCCCACATTTGAATTCCACTGCTGGGATAGGATAAGCGCCCAGTTCTACTTTAATCTTAAAAAATGCAGATTGGCTTCTCTCCCCACAAAAATTCCACCATAAGCTGTTGACGTCTTCCACGCAGACTTCATGAAGCATCTTGAAGCCACTTAAGACCACTTGGAGAAATACAGTTGGGTCCAAAATGGTAAAACACAAAAGAACATTGAGAGACATTCAATATTTTAATGCCCCAATTCCGTGATGGCGAACCTATGGCACACGTGCCACAGGTGGCACGCGGAGCCATATCTGCTGGCATGGGAGCCATTGCCATAGATCAGCTCCAGTGCGCATGCTGGCCAGCTGATTTTTGGCTGGCCACGCCCCCCTCCCCTCCCAGGAGTCTCCAGCGGCCCATTTTGAGGTAAGTAAAGGGCTCACGCAGAGGCTCTGGGAGGGTGTTTTTGAGGAAAGCCTCTGGAGGCTGGGGGAGGCGAAAACCAGGCCTTCCGGGTCCACCGGAAGTTCGGAAACGGACCGTTTCTGGCTTCCAGGGGGAAAGGCCATTTTCGCCCTCCCCAGGCTCCTAGAAAGCCTCTGGAGCCTGGGGAGAGCGAAAAACAGGCCTTCCGGTCCCACCGGATGTCGGGAAACGGGCCATTTCTGGCCTCCATAGGGCCTCCGGGGGGGGGGGAAGGCCGTTTTCGGCCTCCCCAGTCTCCTAGAAAGCCTCTGGAGCCTGGGGAGGGCGAAAAACAGGCCTTCCAGTCCCACCGGAAGTCGGGAAACGGGCCGTTTCTGGCCTCCATAGGGCCTCCGGGGGGGGGGAAAGCCGTTTTCGGCCTCCCCAGTCTCCTAGAAAGCCTCTGGAGCCTGGGGAGAGCGAAAAACAGGCCTTCCAGTCCCACCGGAAGTCGGGAAACGGGCCGTTTCCGGCCTCCATAGGGCCTCCAGGGGGGGGGGAAGGCCGTTTTTGGCCTCCCCAGTCTCCTAGAAAGCCTCTGGAGCCTGGGGAGGGCGAAAAACGGGCCCACCGTGCCATCACGTGCCAAAAGTGGTGGGAGCGGGGGGAGGGAGGTCACGCGTGCATGCGTGGGACGGGGCACATTGAATTATGGGTGTGGGCACGTGTGTACGCAACCCCCCTCCCACGCTCCTCCCACTTTTGGCACAAGACGGCAAAAAGGTTAGCCATCACTGCCCTAATTACATCCCCCCAGTTTTTGTTTTTGTTTTTTTGTAAAGGTTGTCACTAAGATTTATGTCCACCTACTCATGAATTTGTACTGATCGGTTTGAGCTAAAGTTATTTTACGTAACTTTGTTGGCTCGAATGGCATTGCCTTGGAACTATTTTATAAATAAATTGTCTATGTAGGCAGACACCCAAACATAAACAGATAAAAAGTCTTTGCTTATGACAAAGCTGGCTAAATTAAATATTACTGTCACCCTTACAGTGTGTTCAGGAATAACAGCTCTGGTGCTGAAGATCACACTTTTTAAAAAAAAACTATCAATGATTTGTGCAGGCAGTCATCGTGTTGGCACCCTAGAAGTTCTTAAGAAGACAATTCCCTACCACTAAAAATAAGGACAGAAGGGGAATTTGGACTTGAAATTTTCCATCTCTAGAAATTTTTGCTTTCCAAAGATCTGGAAAAGATTAAAAACTGTTCCTGTTTTAGAGCACGCACTTCTGCAACAAACAGATGGGTTATTTTCAAACCCGAGAAGCATTTCCTTCAGATCCTTTTGTAAAATAACAATCCCAGCCACCAAATTGCCCTCCTTTTCCAACTTTCTAAGAGTGTTTTCCATTCTCTTCCAGGCTGCTTCCTTTACCCAGTAATTTTAGAGAAACTCTATAGTTGTTCTTTAGAGCTTTTAGCATTCTTAAACAACTTTGCTTATTCTTCTTGCTAGATAAAACATCTGGAGCTTTATCTGTACAAAGCTTATATTGTTATCCAATCCTCTTTAAACCAACGATGGAGCTGCAGAGCATCATTAAAAAGGGCAAATATTTTCATAAATGCCTTTAATACCTTTCATGAAAACAGAAAGTGGAGGAAGGGGCTACTGTCTTTAAATCTTCCCTACATGTTGGGGTTTGATGTGGCTGCTGATTGGAATTTGGTTATTTAGAGCAGGAGTCTCCAACCCTGGCAATTTATGAGTTGTGGACTTCAACTGCCAGAATTCTTCAGCCAGACAACTCCTGGGAGTTGAAGTCCACAAGTCATAAACTTGCCAAGGTTGGAGACCCCTGCTCTAAATAACCAAATTCCAATCAGAAGCCACATTTGAAAACTCTTTCTCAAAGTTCAAATAGAGATTTCCAAGTTGAGCTTCTATTGCATATCTTCACCCCAAGTACATGTTTCACTTTTATATATGCAGATTGAACAGCGATAGAAGGGACCTTCTCACCTGAACGAAAATGAAACTCAAGACTGCTTACTTCTCCAGCTCATCGCAGAAACCTAACTCTTGACTATATCTTGTTTTATTCTCTTATTAATAGGAAACTCTGAAATCAGAGGCTGGTGGCTTCTTCCTTCCAAGCGAGCAAGAAGATTTTCTCAGTCCTGCTGAGATTTCCCTGCAGCATGCAAACATTTGTGAATTGTGGTCTCACAAACTCTTCCCAGTTTGGGGTTTTGCTTTTTCGCCATTGCTTGAGGTTATGTCCACACTGTGTGTGTTTCTCGTGTACCAGAAAGGACCACCGCAAACTTGTACGATCATCTGTGCTAGTTGATGTTGCGTTAAGAGCAGAAGGACTGAGTTAAACTCCAAAACTCCTTGAGTTAAAATCTTGGATGTTGCTTGATGAGCTGTAATCTTTCTATCAATCTCGAGAACTTAGTCATATGAGTCTTCTGCAGCAAGAAATTAGATGTGGCATCTTAGTTAATGACTTAGGTGTCATCTAGTCGGGCTGAGCAGGCGATTTCGTGAACGAATGTTCACCATCTCAACGTATCTCCAGCAATAACTTGAAGTTGCAGGATCCAATTTGGGTCCTGGATCAGAGGTTTAGCCTTCCAAGGTTTCAGACACGTGCTGGAGGCCGTCCTCAGCAAACCTCTCTCTAACATGCTGCTAGAGAGAAGTTCCCAATTGCTTCTGAATTTGCCTTGATGGCATATTTGACCACGCTACCAGTTTCTTGTTGAAGAAACTATTTAGACTTCTCAGTCTGAAACCTTTCCATGGGGAGGGGGAGGATGTCTCCTCATCTTCTCTTCCTATTTAATGGAAACGTGGGAACCCAGATAGCTTGCAAACTCCAACTCCTGAAGAGGCCTGCATAGTGGAAAAATAGGACATTTACCCACATTCCTTTGGTGTCCTCATAACCAGGGGTGGGATTGAAAAAGTTTAGCAACCAGTTCTCTGCCCGGTTGCTGGGTGGGTGTGGCTATGGGGGCGTGGCCTACTCAGCCTCCTGCACCACGGGGGGGGAGCGCTTTTGCCCTCCCCAGGCTCCAGAAGCTTTCCTCGAGCCTCCGGGAGGGCGAAAACGTCCTCCCCCGGGCTCCGGAGGCCCTCCGGAGGCCGGAAACAGGCCCGTTTCCGGATTTCCGGTACTTCTGGTAGGCCCATTTTTTGCCCTCCTAGAGCTTCCGTGCAGGCCCTGCACTTACCTCACATCCAAAATGGGCCGTGTGGAGACTCCTGGGAGGGGCGGGGTGGGGTGGGCGGGGTCAGCCAGTCCTTGCAACTACCGGTTCGGCGAACCAGATGTAAAATTAACATCCGGTTAGTCCAAACCGGCTGAATCCCGCCCCTGCGTCATAACTCAATCCATGCCCAAACTGCCACATTCTATTCCGAAATGCCTTCTCCTTTGAAAGAACTTTCAAAACCACCTTTCCTTCCATCAGACCGTATGCAACAGGTTAAGACCGAATGCACAGCACAAGGTTAAATCCAAACGAGGTGATTTCTCACCACGCCCCTTTCAACAACATCTGTACCAGTTGTTTTTGCTATCTTCCTGCTGGGTTGCAAAAGGACCTTCCTAGGGTAGAATTCACGAAAGGGAAGACAGAAGAACATCAGGCTGAAATCTTCCTTGACTCGCTGAGCCAGTCTTGTAGTTCCTGGAAATTGGCTAATATTACAAATGGCGAAAATGGGGCCCCTTTTGTAAACCTAACATCACGTGAATTTTTTTCAATCCTCCCTTGTTTCTTAAAATAGGTTGGGTGAAGAGTTTCTCCCAAATTAAAACAGCCAAAACTGTCAAATTCTTTCTAGTAGCCTGCACTTAAAAACTTGGGATTTTTTTTTTATTTTTTTATTTTTTTTGCAAGAACTTGATTTTTAAAGTAGACATGGTCAATTTGTTGTGACAGGGATCCTTTGAGAGGCCCTCTTCACATTTTCTGTAAATATTCCATATTTTCCTGGAACTGTCAAGTGATGCCTGCCAAATGGTCTTGGTATGTTTGCGACGTGCTCGGCCAACTTTGATGCAATCGCAAAGCCTTGGTGGGTTGATGCAATTTCTATTTGCAACCTCATTCGCACATAGAAAATGCCTGGCTTTATTTAAATGATCTTGCTCACAAGGAGTAGCCAAGGATCGGAGTTTACCTTGCTTTTCAAGAATGGAAAAGTGGCTTAGAACGAAATGTCGGTCTGTTTCCCCCTTGTGCGAGGTTTAACAATCCTGTGCAAGTTTTCTCTTCCTTCTTCAACCTGATCCTCTCAAGTTAGGTTGGACCTCTGTGTCAGCCTGGTTGAGAATTATGGGAGCCGAAGTCCTCCCAGCTAGCGTCTACAGGTAGTCCTCGACTTACGACCACAATTAAGCCCTTCTGTTGTGAAGCACGACAGTTGTTAAGTGAATTTTGCCCCATTTTGTGACCCTTTTGGGCCACAATTGTTAAGTGAATCCCTGCAGTTGTTAAGCTAGTCACACGGTTGTTGAGTGAATCCAGCTTCCCCTTTGACTTTGCTTGTCAGAAGGTCGCAAAAGGGGATCACGTGACCCCCCCCCCCAGGGACGCTGCAACCGTCATAAATATGAGTCAGTTGCCAAGTATCTGAATTTTGATCCTGTCACCATGGGGATGCTGCACTGGACGTAAGTGTGAAAAACGGTCATAAGTCACTCTTTTCAGTGCCGTTGTAGCTGTGAACGGCCACTAAATGAACTGTTGTAAGTCTAGAACTACCTGTACTACATTGGGGTAGCTGTCTTTACATATTTATGGCAGTCTTTGAGATTTTTCCAATGTGTGTTGTCTGTACTGTATATTTGTGTGATGGACATAAACTGTAACAGCACAACCTTATGGACGTTTGTCTGTCCCATTGGGATCCACAGGGCTTACTCTTCAGCACAAGTATTTTGGTATTGCAGCTTCTAAGACCTTCCCAATAATTTTGTGCCCGAAGGAAGATCATCAATATTCAAAACCAGGATGAGAAATCCCTGGATCAGATTGGAGTTAAGCAGTAGCCTTGTCCTGCTGAATATCCCCTGCCCTCAACCTGTGGAGCAGAACCAATTTCCTACTCAGCAGGTGCAGGAGAAATAAAATTGTCCTCTTGGAAGCTGCTAAGAGATTAAACAGGTTATAATTCAGACTTTTCAGAGAGTCAAGTTTTAAGTGAGGTCACAAGACCCTCTAGGTGTTTAATTAATATGTAGTCGATAAGGAGAAGGAATATTTAAAAGTACGGAATGCAGAAAGCTACTGTGAAATTGTCAGTTGTGAAAAAGGGAGGGAGGGAGGNAGGTGCAGGAGAAATAAAATTGTCCTCTTGGAAGCTGCTAAGAGATTAAACAGGTTATAATTCAGACTTTTCAGAGAGTCAAGTTTTAAGTGAGGTCACAAGACCCTCTAGGTGTTTAATTAATATGTAGTCGATAAGGAGAAGGAATATTTAAAAGTACGGAATGCAGAAAGCTACTGTGAAATTGTCAGTTGTGAAAAAGGGAGGGAGGGAGG
>QLTV01020727.1:1647813-1657821 GCA_003457575.1 Thermophis baileyi
GACTCTCTGTCTCTGTCTCTCTCTGCCTCTCTGTTTCTCTCTGTCTGTCTCTGTCTCTGTCTCTCTGTCTCTGTGTGTGTGTCTCTCTGTCTCTGTCTCTGTCTCTGTCTCTGTCTCTCTCTCTCTCTCTCTCTCTCTCTCTGTCTCACCTTGCAATATAAACACATTCAGAAGACACAAGTGCATTGCTCAAAGGATGAAAATCAAGGTTCTTGGCATCAAGGAGAAGCCACAAGGTTTTTGCATGTGCCATGACGTCATTGTGCAAATGAAGGGATGATACAATTTGGACCAGATGTCATGCATTATATTTATCAAATTTAGAGACTATGCATCTCTCTCTCTGAAAGTGATTCTGGGAGATGTAGATTAAAGCCATAAAGGAGAATATTTGTAGCTCAAGGTTGAAGTGAAGGGTCCTTGGTGCTCTCTGAGCTTGTTTGTTTTCTTGCAGGCGTTTCATTACCCTAACTAGGTAACATAATCAGTGCTGGTGGGTCTAGAACTGATGATGTTACCTAGTTAGGGTAATGAAACGCCTGCAAGAAAACAAGCAAGCTCAGAGAGCACCAAGGACCCCTTGATAAAACCATATAAAAATGCTATATTTCAATCAAAGGCAAGTCTAGAATAATTAACGTTAGCATGGCAGGATGAGGGTAAACCCCACATAAGTCGGCAGTGCCGGGTTCTCAAACTGTTTTGAAAGGTGAGGAGAGTGGGGGCCTGCCTCACTCTGTGGGGAGGATATTCCAAAGGGTGGGGTGGGGGCAAGGTCAATGTCAGATGAGGTTTCTTCCTGGACCCCACCAGTCAAAATTCTTTAACTGATGGGTTCTACATCATCTCAACTCTTGTTGACTAGAACAGGTGGATGTCATGGAGAGTTATGTAGGTAACCTGGCCCCAGGCCAAGGAGGGCTTTAGAGGTTATAATTACCAGGGGGAGGGCATGGCCAACGGGGGAGGGCGTGGCCAACAGGGGAGGGCGTGGCCAACGTCTCGGCACCATGACATTTCCCTCCGAATCTCCGTGGGAAACGCTGAATTTCCAGCCGTTCGGGGGCCGGGATCCATCGGAACCGGGCCGGAACCCTCCTGGAGGGGGGGTGAAGAAGAGAAGCACTGGTCGATGGTCCGGGGGGACTTGCAACCCCCCCCAGGAAGCCGGCACCAGCCTCTCGACCAGCAGCTGTGAAGAGGAGACTTGTCGCCATTAGCTGAGATGGCCACAACGGAAAGATTGAAGTAAAGAGATTGTGGATTGCCTGGGTGAGAAGATCTAAGCGTTCGTGCAGGAGCTGAGTGGAAGTAAAGTGCTGGAGTTGGTGAGTGACTGGCCAATTTAAAGATAAAAGAAGACTTAGAGGTAATAATCACCACCTTGAAATGGACCCAAAAGTAGACCAGCACCCAATACAACTCACGCTGTAGAGATGTTACATGTGCCATCATTGGGCCACACAAAATTGCTCACACAGCCGCATTCTGCACCAGCTGAAGCTTCCAGATACTCTTCAAGGGTAATCCCATGTAGAGCACATTGCAAGAGTCCAAGCAGGAGATGACCAGGGTGTAAGTGACAGAGAAAGACCTCTCAGTCTAGGAAGGGGTGTATCTGGCATGCAACACCAAGTTGAGCAAAGGTCTTCCTAGCCATGACTGTCACCTGTTCCTTGAGGAGGAACCATGAGTCTATGAGGGCCCCCATATATACCAGATATTAGATGTACAGGAGGTTACTTGCCCCATCTCCCAGCTGGCATATGGTGGCATCCAACATACAATGAACCCTCTTATCTTCATTGAAATTCAGGATGAGCCAGTGGTCCTTCAGGTGAAGCATTAAAGTTGCGAATCCCAAACATTGGGCTATTCTACATGGGTGCTGGGAAAGTTGTAATCAAGATAAAAGTTTTCTACCTCAGTGGAGGACACTCTTACTAACCCTGATCCAAAATGAGGGCTGGATGAATCCCCATTAGAAGATTTTACATTTAAAGCACAAAAATCTATATTTTAACATGTTCCCTGTCATTGGCAAACTATGAGTCAACCTGGAGGGCTGTCACAAGGAAGAGAGCATCAATTTATTCTCCAAAACACCAGAGAGCAGGACAAAAAGCAATGGGTGGAACCTCATCAGATTGGAGATCCAACCTGGAACTAAGGAAGAATTTCCTGATGGTGAGAACAATTAATCATTGGAACAGCTTGCCTTCTGGAGTTGTGGGTGCTCCATCACCGGAGAAAAGATTGGACAACCATTTGTCCTAGTTCTTACCTTGGGCAGGCAGTTGGACTAGAAAACCTCCAAGGTTTCTTCCAGCCCTATCATTCTATGACCCTGAAGTCTGCCGGACTTCCTTTGGTTTGGCCTGGGGTGTAAAACCACGAGTTCCATTGTTTGTGTAAACGAATGTCATTTGAGTAATTGCATCGTACAAATTGACATCATTAATGCAATTTGTGCAATAACAGAAACGACAAGTGTTTCTATAGGAAGGCCTACAATTTCATGGAGGTTCCCTCCCGTAAGGGGTCTATAAAATCAAAGGGTTCCTGAAGATTGCCATGGTTCCCCACCCTCTTTAACAAATCTTTTAATTTTTTTATTTTTATTTATTTATTTATTTTTGAGAAATCCGCAAGGAGAAATGTGCTCCAGCATTTCCTTGCCAGAGTGTGGGAGCTGTTCCACCTGCCTGCCTCCCTCCTAGCAGCCTTGATGATAAGAAAGAGCTGGTCTTCCAACACTTGAAAGGCAGAAGCAGATAGCACGGCCTTGACCCTTTGGGCATTCGGCTTAATGATGGACTAGTTAGCCTTTTCCTGGTATGGATTGGTGGGGCTGTGATGACTTTAATTAGCATCCAGAAGGTCAGAAGGGTCTCCAGCATTCTATCTATAAAAACAAATCAGTCCCTTAATGAGCAAAACCTGCCAACTGCGGAGGAGAGAGTGGTGGTGTAAGCCGTAAAAGAGCCCAGCTGGGATGGAGCTCCAACAGAAGGAGAAGAATCCGTGAATGGAGGGGAAATTTGTTACTACCCCTCTCTTTTTTTAAAAAAATAATAATGAAGAAACATAACAGAGGTCTCCGAAGTATGTATCATTCCCAGAAAGTTGAACCCTCTTCAAAATATCTAGACCAGTGTTTCTTGACCTTATCAACTCTAGGATGAGTGGAATTCTGGGAGTTGAAGTCCACACATCTTAAAAGTTAAGGTTCAGAAAGACTAATCTGGATGAAAGAAACTAAAGGATGTGGGACCCATAACAGGAAACATGGAAGCATGGAAATGGTCAAATAAACAAATCAGATAAAAACTAAGTACAGATAATCCTTGATTTGCAACAGTTCATGTAGTGACTGTTTGAAGATATGACACTGAAAAAAGTGACATGGCCATTTTTCACACTTATGACCGTTGCGGCATCCCCATGGTCACGCGATTTACATTTGGATGCTTGACAACTGACTCACATTTATGATGGTTGCAGTGTCCCACCTTTTGCAACCTTCTGACAAGCAAACTCAATGGGGAAACCAGATTCGCTTAACAACTGTGTTACTAATTTAACAACCGTGATTCACTTAACAACTGTGGCAAGAAAATGGGACTAAGCTCACTTAACAAATTTCTCACTTAGCAACATAAATTTTGGACTCAATTGTGGTCATAGGTTTGAAAAACAAACAGAATTAAATTTGTACTTGTTTCATGTTGCTTCATGGAATTGTTCCTCTGGTGTGTCCATAAATCTCTCTATGCCTCCCCCGTCCCTCCCTCCGAAAGTGAGCACTGAACATTGGTGGCATAGTTTCCTGCCATTTTGAGGCAGGAAAGAGATGGGAAGTCATGGAAACTCTAAAGCAGACTAAACATAGCTTTTAAAAACTAATACAGTCTTTCTAGGAAAACAAGGAAATCCTTCTTTTGACCATAAAAGTGATACAGGCCCATTCTCCATATTTCTACTGACTGCATCCCTTGGTGTAGAAGAGTGTGGAGACAGTGGTGAAAGAAGGTATTCCACAACTCTTCTGTGAACTCCAGCTTAACCCAAGAAAGGAGGAGAGAGTGAGAAAGAAACTCAGGGTTGAGCCACCTTGATTTCCTTGGGTATACAGTAAGAGGGAGAAGAGAGACATCTCAGCTTTCAAGAGTGAATCCTGCTATATTGTGGTGTTCCAGTCAACCTTCCTTACGGAGTCTGTTTCTTGACCTGTGCCACGGGTGGGCTTCAAAAATTTTAGCAAGGGGTTCTCTGCCCGGTTGCTGGGTGGGTGTGGCCATGGTGGGCGTGGCCTAGTCAGCCTCCTGCATCACGGCGGGGGGGGCATTTTTGCCCTCCCCGGGCTCCGGAGGCTTTCCTTGAGCCTCCAGGAGGGCGAAAACGGCCTCCCCAGGCTCCGGAGGCCCTCTTCCTGAACTTCCGGTAGGCCCATTTTTTGCCCTATCCGAGCCTCCGTGCGTGCCCTGCACTTACCTGCATCCAAAACAGGCCGCATGGAGACTCCGGGGAGGGGAGGGGAGGGGTGGGCGGGGCCAACCAGGAGTGGGATTTGGGGATTCTCTGAACTGCACAGAATCTTAGCTAGAGGTTCTCCCGTACCCTGCGAACCCCCAGCAGCCCATCCCTGACCTGTGCAATCATAGATCAAGATCATAGAATCGTGGGCCTGGAAGGGATCTTGGAGGTCTTCTAGTTAAACCCCCTTCCTAAGACAGGAGTGCTTATAAAATCCCAGACATATGGTCGTTCAATCTTTTCTTGAAAACCTCCAGTGATGGAGCACCCACCATTCCGCTTTGGGAGGCAAACTCTTTCATTGATTAATCGTTCTCACTTATCAGGAAGTTCCTCCTTAATTCCAGCTTGGGTCACTCTCCTTCTGATGAGCTTCCACCCTTTGCTTCTTGTCCAGGCCTCCAGGGCTATGGAGAATAAATTCACTCACACACACACACACACACACCTTCTCTTCCCTGTGACAACTCTTCAAGATGACATAGACCTTAACGCAGTGACTTAACAATTGGCTCTCTTGCTTACAACTAGTGCAGGTCATGTGATCAAAATTCAGGCAGTTGGCAACTGGCATGTACTTATGATGGTTGCAGCATCCTGGAGTTATATGATTGCCATGTGCTGTTTCTGACAAGCAAAGTCAATGGGGATTCGCTTAATGACCACCTAATTCACTGAACTGCAGTGACTTGCTTAATAACCATGGCAAAAAAAAGGTCATCAGGTGCGACTCACTTAACAACTAAACTTACTGGTCCCAATCTTGGTCATAAGTCAAGGACTACCTGTAATCTCTCCGACAGTTCCTGCTCTTACCTGCCGCCTCCTCTCCCAGGGAGCAAATTTAATCAGATTGAAGGCTAATTGACTAACTCCTAAGACTGAAGGGCTAATTAAATCCCCAGTTCTTGTTTGAGTAGAATGAGAATCAAAATATACATTCTTGAGTCTGAAGGTTGCAGCTTGTTTACTGTTGATTAGGCCCTGTTGTCTCTGAGAAACCAATTACAAGGCACGAAAGTGAAGGTTTCAGCACTTGGAAGAAAAAAATGTTTAATATTTTTTTTTTCCTGTGTCAAAGTCAGGTGCCAGGCGCTCCAAGGCCAAACCATAATTGGGAGGATGTGTCGGGACCTTTTGCAAAACAGCAGAGAATGTACTGGCTCTGCGAAGAAAATTAGGTGCCTTGGAATTAGTACAAGAGTCCAGCAGTGGAAAATTGTTTCTGATGGGACCAATTCTTTTTCAGCTGTGTGAGACTCCCAAGTGTTACATCAAATGTGGTCACTCGTCTTCTGCATCTTAATGAGGGCCAGTTTGGTCTAGTGCAGGGGTGTCAAACTCAAGGCCGGGGGCCAGATGCGGCCCACGGGATGCTTAGATCTGGCCCATGAGGCCGCTCTGGAAACAGCCAAGGACTGGCCTGTGGTACCTCTGCCAGTGGAAATGGAGCTCTGCGGCCCTCGCGAGCTCTGTTTTCGCTGGCAGAGGGTTGCAGGAGGTCATCGCAGCCAAAAACAGAGCTCAGGAGCCCATTTTCGCTGGCAGAGCGCTCAGGCTGCCACAGGCGCCCCCGACACCAGGGCTGGGTTCTGGATCCTTTCGCTGCCGGTTCGCTCAGGGTCGCGCCGTGCATGCGCAGAAGCAAAATCCAAGATGGCGGCGCCCACGGAGACACTGACAGAACTGGCTCCATGATGTCATCGCCAGTTTACTAACGGTTCTAAAGAACCGGTTAGAACCGGTAGGAACCCACCTCTGCCCGACACGAGTGATGTTGAGCTGGCCATGCCCACTCTGGCCATGCCAACCCTGGCCCCCGAGGTCAAACACAACCCTGATGCGGCCCTCAATGAAATTGAGTTTGACACCCCTGGTCTAGTGGTTAAGGCACCAAACTAGAAAGATCATGAGTTCTAGTCCCGCCTTAGCCATGAAAGCCAGCTGGGTGACTTTGAGCCAATTACCAGGAGTTGGTGAATTCTAGTCCCGCCTTAGACACAAAAGCAGGCAGGATGATTGGTGAGTTCTAGTCCTGCCTTAGGCACAAAAGCAGGCTGGGTGATTTTGGGCCAATCACCAGGAGACTGAGTTCTAATCCCGCCTTAGCCATGAAAGCCAGTTGGGTGACTTTGAGCCAATCATCAGGAGTTGGTGAGTTCTAATCCCACCTTAGGCACAAAAGCTGGCTGGGTGACTTCGAACCAATCACCAGGAGACTGGGAATTCTAGTCCTGCCTTAGCCACGTAAGCTGGCTGGGTGACTTTGGACCAGTCCCTCTTTCTCAACCCAACTCACCTCAACCCCATCCATCTCTAGCTAGAAAAGTCATGTCTTGGTGAATATTTCTGTATGAAAGTCTGAGATTTCACACCAAACCAAATAAAACCGTGGTTGAAATGAACCATTCGTACCACTTGCTATCAACACCTAGCCATTTAGACCGCAATGCTAGCCAATCAGCCCTGCCAATGAAATGATGTCAGAAAGGCTTTTAAATGAATAACTTCTCTCTCTCTCTCTCCCCTCCTCCACGCCATTTATTTCTTTGCAGGCATATATAACTACGAGAAAATCATTGCATATTAGAAAAAAACTTCTTCTTTTTTTTAAAGAATGAGCTGGAAGAGACCTTGGAGGTCTTCTAGTCCAGCCCCCTGCTCAAGCAGGAGAATCTATACTATTTCAGATAAGTGGCTGTCTAGACTCTTCTTGAAAACCTCCAGTGATGAAGCACCCATGATTTCTGAAGGCAAGCTGTTCCACTGGTTAATTGTCCTCACTGTTAGGAAGTTTCTCCTTAATTCCAGGTTGCTTCTCTCTTTGATGAGTTTCCAACCATTATTTCTTGTCCTGTCCCTTGGTGCTTTAGAGAATAATTTGACCCCCCTCTTCTTTGGGGCAGCCCCTCAAGTACTGGAATACTGCTATCATGTCTTCCCCCCTAGTCCTCTTTTTCTCTAGACTGGCCATACCGAAATCCTGCAGCCGTTCTTCATATGTTTTAGTCTCCAGGCCTTTGATCATCTTAGCTGCTCTTTTCTGAACTTATTAGTTCAACCTGTCCCCCTTGCCTCCCCCCAAATGATGTTTTAGATTAGCATGTATCTTATTCGTTCCTCTCATGTCTGCAAGGAAAACTCAGACTGAAAACTGCTTTAGAGGGTTGAAATTAGGGGTGGGTTCTGGATCCGTTTGCTGCTGGTTCGCTCAGGGTTGCGTGCGCGTGCGCAAAATCCAAGATGGCGGCGCCCACGGAACACACCGAAACATCATCACCGGTTTACTAACGGTTCTAAAAAACCGGTTAGAACCGGTAGGAACCCACCTCTGGTTGAAATGTGTTGCATTTATCAAGGGAGTGACTCTATTTAGCCCAGAAAGGGTAATCTCAGATATTTGAGAGGAATCAGAAAATAGAAAATCCTGCGGTAGAATTGCATGGGGTGAAAAGTTTAAAGGTGTGGTTCTTGTCTTCCAAAGAGCTCTTTGTCCATCACTCCTACAGAGGCATTTGGGAACTGGTGACCTTAATAAAGACAGCGAGGTATGAGTTTATTGTACCGTGAAATTAAAATTTTAATCTGAATTGATGAACAAAAATGCCAAAGCATCATTTTCTATTGGTGTTTTTTTTCTCCCCCGATCTCGTTCTTTACATTCAGGAGTTTAATCATTATTTCAGTTCCAGAAAAACAGGGAACCCTCACCTGATAGGGTTTGTTTTTTTTTTAATAGGCAAAAGGTCTCCATGAAACAAATAGGATGTGTTGTATATGTGTGTTTGTGCTTGCTGACTGTCGATTTTTGCAAATATAACTGGAACAGGGTGATAAAATCACCTGTCCGGGTTGCCAAGATGCTGTCAGGAAAGGAGGCCATATAAAAGTCTTGCTATCGGCAGTTACTAGATCAATATTTAATTACCTGTCTTTTTCAATTTGGGAAGCTCGGAAGTTCGCTTCCTTGATCGGTAGATACATCTTGTCCCGTCTTTTTTTTTTTTTCCCATGTCTCTACTGTAGCAGTGGGAAAATAATCTTATGTTTGATCCTGGCACATTCTCCCCCAATGCAAGCAATTTGGAAGGCGAGTTAAGAAAATGAGCTGGCTAATGGGGATCTAACCCACGATGGGATGTACTTGCTTGAAGCTTAGCGTAGAGTGTGAGCCCAGAGTTTGTGGCTGATTCTACAAATTGTGGTGAGCAAATCATGCCTGTGCCAGGGTTCCAAGTAATATACCCATAGCAAACAGAACTCCAAGGCAGGTAGGTTCCTCAAAGAATAGTTTTATTGGATATATCATATTGGCACAGGCTGGTGAAATCTGACTCTGAATGTTCCCACGGTTTTCACCTAATTAAAAGTAAATGTTTTTTCCTCTTTCCCTAACAATCAGTCACATGGTCCAATCAAGGTGTCGTCCGGTTGCCAGGTAACTTCACTCCTCCTTTCTCCGACCACCTGTGGGAATGTCCTTGGTTCCCAGGAGAAAGTATTTTGTTTTGGCTACAAAACCCCAGCTATCACAATTCCCCCCTCCCTAACCCTCATCTCCAGTGTGGCAACCGTGGAGCCTCAAAATGGCATCAGTCAGGCCAGCTCCAGAGTTGACAGGCTGTGCACAATTTGTGGCTGATCCATAATATATCCCATAAGGCAGTGTTTCCCAATCTTTTCTCCACCATGGATCCCCTTTAAATTATTGCAACACGCTCTACATGGGGCTACCCTTGAAGAGTGTTCGGAGACTACAATTGGTCCACAATGCGGCTGCGCGAGCTGTCGTGGGTGCACCTAGGTACACCCATATTACACCTATACTCCACTGAAGTTGCACTGGCTTCCTATTGGTCTCCGGGCACAATTCAAGGTGTTGGTTATTACCTTTAAAGCCCTACATGGCTCAGGGCCAGGTTATCTTCGAGACCGCCTTCTGCCACATAGCTCCCAGCGACCAGTAAGATCCCACAGAGTTGGGCTCCTCCAGGTCCCGTCAGCTAAGCAGTGTCGGCTGGTGGGGCGGCGGGGGAGGGTCTGCTCTGTGGCTGCCCCGGGCCCCGGCATTCAAGGTGTTGGTTATTACCTTTAAAGCCCTACATGGCTCAGGGCCAGGTTATCTTCGAGACCGCCTTCTGCCACATAGCTCCCAGCGACCAGTAAGATCCCACAGAGTTGGGCTCCTCCAGGTCCCGTCAGCTAAACAGTGCCGGCTGGCGGGCCCGCGGGGGAGGGCCTTCTCTGTGGCTGCCCCGGCCCTCTAGAACCAGTTACCTCCTGAGATCCGGACCACCCCCACCTTGCTGGCCTTCCGGAAAGCGGTGAAGACCTGGCTCTTCCGGCAGGCTTGGGGCCGTTGATCTCGCCTCTGTAATTGGTGAGGTCCGGCCATGAAACGGTATGCATGAGTTTTTAACTGTTTTTAATTGTTTTTATTATGGTTTTTTTTACAGTTTTTTTTACTTCTGC
>QLTV01020727.1:1663387-1674462 GCA_003457575.1 Thermophis baileyi
TGAACTTGGTATGTCTAGTTTAATGAAAAGAAGGACTAGTGGAGACATGATAGCAGTGTTCCAATATCTCAGGGGCTGCCACAAAGAATAGGGAGTCAAGCTATTCTCCAAAGCACCTGAGGGCAGGACAATAAGCAATGGGTGGAAACTAATCAAGGAGAAAAGCAACCTAGAACTAAGGAGAAATTTCCTGACAGTTAGAACAATTAATCAGTGGAACTACTTGCCTCCAGAGGTTGTAAATGCTCCAACACTGGAAGTTTTTAAGAAGAGATTGGATAACCATTTGTCTGAAGTGGTGTAAGGTTTCCTGCCTAAGCAGGGGGCTGGACTAGAAGACCTCCATGGTCCCTTCCAATTCTGCTATTCTATTCTATTCTATTCTATTCTATTCTATTCTATTCTATTCTATTCTATTCTATTCTATTCTATTCTATTCTATTCCTCTCTTCTCTGCCCCCCAATTTAAAAAAATAAACATCCTTGGGGTGGAAAGGTAACCTCTATTCTTTTTAAGAAGTATGAAATATAAATAAATAAATTCTGTTTAACCCTGTGAACTGAACATCCCTGCCTTGACGGGTCCTTAAGTTATACACAATCTTCCCACCTTGGAGTGGTACAGTCCTGCACTAAAAAGTATCACACACTGGAGTTGCCAGCTATACCACCGAACCTGCTTCAAACTTCTTTACCTCTGTTCAAAAGAGTGAATAGAGAGCAAGACCTGATGGGCAGCCTTTTTTTCTAAAAAATACAAACAGCTTTCAAAAATGGGCCTCGGTCTATTTATATCGCAGACACCGAGGTCTAAAAATAACGAAGCGCCTTGCTTCCTCGCTAAATATCTCTAGAGCTTCACTGCTTTTTACAACCTCTTCTTTTGTTCTGCAGGTTTCCAGGCACCATCATTCATTTCTCTTTGTGAAAGTGACTCCAGGTGTCAATTAAAACAGGATTTAACTAGGGTAAAGAGGTAATTGGGAGAAAATGAAAGTTTCCTCTCTTGGAGTAATAGCTTCCAAGAAAGAGGTCTTCTTCTCGGATGTAGAGTTTTTCCTGTCTGAGATAAGAGCTGGAAGGGATCTTGGAGGCCTTCTATCCAACCCCCTGCTCAGGCAGGAAACCCTATACCAGTGATGGCAAACCTTTTTTTCCTCGGGTGCCGAAAGCGCACACGTGCGTGCTATCGCACGTGTGCGCGTGCCCACATCCATAATTCAATGCCCCCACATGCCCGCGCATACGTGCGCAAACCCCCACGCGCTGCCCTGCCCCCTGCGCATGCGTGCATGACCTCCCCCGCTCCCTGACTTCCGGTGGGCCCGGTAGGCCAGTTTTTTGCCCTCCCCAGGCTCCAGAGGCTTCCCTGGAGCCTGGGGAGGGCGAAAACGGCCGCCCCCACCCCCCGAGGCCGAAAACGCCCTCCCAGAGCCTCCGCACGAGCCATCCACTGCTCAAGCAGGAGAACCTGTACCATTTGTGACAAATGGTTGTCCAATCTCTTCTTAAAAGCTTCCAGCGATGGAGCATTCACAACTTCTGGAGGCAAGTCATTCCACTGATTAATTGTTCTGTCAGGAAATTTCTCCTTAATTCCAGGTTGCTCCTCTCCTTGATTAGTTTCCATCCATTGCTTCTTGTCTTATCCTCTGGTGAAATGTGAGGATCCTCAAACATTTCACTGGCCCATTTAGTCCAGCCATTTTTTAATTCTTTTTTTTTTTAATCAACAGACAACTTGCTTTTTTTAAAAAAAATCTGTACAAGGAAGGGATGAAAGAATTTTAAAAATCTGAGTTTATTGGAGAGCCATCACAATATTTTGACAGCCTCATAAATTCAGCTTAAGGAGTATTGCATTTGTTGCAAAAGTTGATGGAATTAGCAGAGATGGCTAAGTTGACATCTTTGATTAAAGCAAAAAAATCACAATTACTTTTGTTTCTACTTGGAAACCACTTCTGGACTTTGTGGTTGAGGTGGGGGGAAAAATAAAACATTGATTTTGGATTTTACCAATTAGATAGGTTTGTTGTTATAGAAATGGCTAGTTTATACTATTATGTAAAAGTAAAAAGTTGAGATTTTGATGCTATTATCTCATTCTACTGCACCAAAGGGAGTTGGAAATCAACGCTTTTTCTTTCCTTTTCCCTTCTTTCCCTACTTTTTCCCCTTCCCTTCTCCCTCCCTTACTTTCCTATTCTTTTCTTTGTATTTTTGTATTTTATATTATAAAAATTAATTTTAAAAAAGCTTGAAAAAAAAGGATAATTGCATTTGTACAGGGAGTGACGGATAGCTTGGAATGAATCCCATCAGTTCGTGGAATGTTGGTCTACTTCCATTCCTTGAAGGAATAGCCTGTTGATAAGCTAATTTTCTTTCTCATGCTCTGATGTGCTGAGCATGAACCCTCCCCAAAATGCCCCGAAGGTCATTCTGCATTGCTCATCCTAGGAGCCACTGGTTGATGTATTGACACTGCTGTGTGAAACCAATTAACACGGTCTTGAAATGCTTCCTAAGGCTTTGAGGGGAGCTTCTAATGAGGGATAATAGTAACAAGTATGGAAAGATCTCTCGTTATCTTGGACAAATGATGCACCGAAGGGAAAAGTCAATAAGTATTAGCCAATTCATTGATAGTCATTTCATTCCCATCAATTCTCTGCTGAATGTCTTTCCATCTCTTCAGCTGACTTGGTATGGAGGTCAAGGTTCCTTGAAGTCTTCAGAAGCCACCAGCTGTCTCACTGCAGCTTCCTTCCCTGACTTCAGAGCAGGGGTGGGGAACCATGGCCCTTTTATGACTTGTTGACTTCAACTCCCAGAATTCCTGAGCCAGCCATGCTTCTGGGAGTTGAAGTCCACAAGTCATAAAAGAGCCATGCTTCCCCACCCCTGCTTTAGAGAATGAGCTAACGATGATGTTTTCCAAGTATGAATCATCAATTCATGAAGAATACCCACTATGGGGTTGGGGAAACAATTCTATTGGTTTGTTTCAGATATGGGGAGTCCTCGACTTACGACTATTGGGACCAGAGTGTCTGCTGCTAAGCAAGGCGGTTCTTAAGTGAGCTGTGCCAGATTTTGCAATCCTTTTTGCCACGGCTGATAAGTGAATCACTGCATTCATTAAATGAAGCACACTGTCTTTAAGCAAATCCTCATTCAAACAATGTTCGTTCCTCAATGTAAACTTTAAAATTAAGACACCCATCAGTATTTTTGTATTATATTGGAATTATATAATATAATAAATATAATAATTTATACATTTATGATATTATATAAAATGCAATGCAATAAATACAACACAATACAATACAATGCAAACAATATAATATGATTATGATATGAATACAATACAACACAACACAACACAATAATATATATTGACCGTTTCATTTAGCTTCAATTGTCTATCTCTCTTAGTTTCTTTCCATTCAAAGAAAAACAAGCCAGTTCAGAATTTATAGTTTAATGAACAGTAATCCCTTTTCTAGCCCTTTTTATCTGTGCAGTTCAGCAAGTCTACCTTGTTCCTCTCATGTCGTTGGCCCCCCAGCCCTCTGGGGTGCCCCCCCAATGCTCGTTTTCCCCACCACCTCTTTCTTAAGAAGACTTTCCCAGGTCTTTTTGGCTGCAGTTGAACAGTGTTGGCTCACAGCCATCTTGCAACAAAGAACTGGCATTCCAGCTGTCTGCTTCTAATCTTCAGTGTCAGCCCTTGTTAATGTTTCAGCGTGAAATCAGAGGGGGCAAAGCTGCATGGAATATTAAAACACACACACACACACACACACACACACCACCACCACCACCACCACCACCACCACCATGATCAGAATTCCAGCAAAGTGTTGATAGACCTGCAAGGAGAAGGCTGTGAGCATCTTCTCTTCTCCCTCGGTCAAAGCCACCAAAATGCATTAAATAAGCGAGGGAAAGAGCTGCATTCTGACCTCCAAAGGCCTGTAGGAAGTGCAGCAGCCAAGGAAATTAGCATATCAATTTTCAGTTTGGAGATCAAAGTGAATTTCTTATTCTGCATGAATGGCGGGTGCTTTTCAATCTGCGTTACCCACCTAACTCTTGACTGAAACTTTTTGCAGATGAAATACCTTTCAGAAATGATATTGTGATTTTGTTAAGTGAAAACTCAACCTCCAAAGTTTTCCTTTCCTTTCCTTTCCTTTCCTTTCCTTTCCTTTCCTTTCCTTTCCTTTCCTTTCCTTTCCTTTCCTTTCCTTTCCTTTCCTTTCCTTTCCTTTCCTTTCCTTTCCTTTCCTTTCCTTTCCTTTCCTTTTTTCCTCAAAGATGATTAGGGGTCTGAAGGCTAAAACTTATGAAAAATGGTTACAGGAATTGGGTATGCCTAGTTTAATGAAAAGAAGGACTAGGGGTGACATGATGGCAGTGTTCCAATATTTGAGGGGCTGCCACAATGAAGAGGGAGTCAACCTATTTTCCAAAGCACCAGAAGGCAGGACAAGAAGCGACGGATGGAAACTAATCAAGGAGAGAAGCAACCTAGAACTAAGGAGAAATTTCCTGACAGTGAGAACAATCAACCAGTGGAATGGCTTCCATGCAGTTGTGGGCACTCGTTTGAAAACTGTCTCAAATCAGATAGAGGAGAATATTTGTAGCTCAAGTTTGAAATGAGGGGTCCTTGGTGCTCTCTGAGCATTGTTTTCTTGCCAACATTTCATGACCCAACTAGGTAACATAATCAGTGCTAGAGAGGGTGGGGTTTGCTCTCTGAGAGTTGATGATATTCTCCAGTTGGGTCCTGAAACATCTGCAAGAAGACAACCAAGCTCAGAGAGCACTAAGGACCCCATAGTCGTCGCCGTTCTCCTCCTCCTTCTCTTCCTACTTCTCTTCCTCCTCCTCTTCCTCCTTCCCTCCTCCTTCTAGCACTGATGATGTTACCTAGTTTGGTTAATGAAACATCTGCAAGAAACCCACCAAGCTCAGAGAGCACTAAGGACCCCTCATGATTAAAGTCCCTGGTCCCGTGTCCTCTGCATGGTCTTATGCCCTTCCTGGATTTCACCCTTGACATAGAGGGAACTCCTTTGACCAGCCATGGTGGAATATGAAAAGTTAACCCCTCAAGAAGAAAGCTGTGCTAATCTCTCCTCTTTTACCAGACTGTCATGAGCAAAGAGAGGTGGTTCTCCCCCCCCTCCACCTCCCCCAGCCACTGGAAGCCTCTTCATATGCAAAATTTCCCCATCTGCAGTCCGAAGACGTCCAAGAGTCCCGTGATAACTCAGATTTAAGTAGACTTCCTTCCTTCCTTCCTTTCTTTCTTGAAAGCAGCAGATATACAGTATTGCCAGGCAAAGCCCTCCCACGTTTGGCATCTTTGCAACCGGACAATCCCAGCTTGGGAAAAGCCTTGGACAATTTGACAATCTTTTTCAAATGACAAAGCGAGAACACCCAAGCGCCTCCTGCTCGCCTACCAAGTGGAGATAATATACATTTCCAATTAGTTGTCCCCATTCCGGTCAGGTTCTCTTGGACTGCCTAACTATCTTTGTTTTGCTAAAAAAAAAAAAAAGCTTGTCCGTCATTAATGAAATCTTTCAGTTCTGCTAATCCTGGGCACAATGGTGCTTTTCTCCACTGAGCCCTTTTTTCCCCAACCTAAAACTACAGTTACACGCAGCTCAGCTCTGCCTTTAAGATTTTTTGTCGTTTCCTTTTCATTACGTATCTGATGTAGCCCAGTGGCGGTTGGACACCAGCAGGACGGAGCCCCAAATTGTCTCCACTTCCAGCTATTTGCTCCTGGCCATTTCACCAACAACCTCACCCTGCTAAAAATAAAATCAAATATTAACATATTCAAAATATAGAGGTTTTTTGCCCATATTCTCTTCTTCCTCCTCCCTCCCTCCTTCTCCTCCTCTTCTTCTTCCTCCCTCCTCCCTCCTCCTCTGTATTCTGTGTTTACTCCATACAATCCTTTTCACTGGAAATATTGGAAATTTAACGCAAGCACTTCGGAAATGCCAGATATGGTCTTAAACACTGCTTTATGGATTCTCTTTTGTGTTCTCCTTTTTTTTTTTTCAATGGCTCTCTTTCAGAGGTGGGTTCCTGCCAGTTCGGACCAGTTCTTTAGAACCAGTAGCGGGAATTTCCCCACACTCGCCAAACCGGCAGCGATGGCCGGCTGGATACGCCCCCGAACCGGCTCTCTCGACGCCACCATAGGCGCCGCCATAGGCACTGCCATCTTGTTTTTCACTTCTGTGCACGCGCAGAAGCTGTTTTTTGCTTCTGCGCATGCACAGAAGCTGGATTTTCAGCACTGCGCATGCGCACATGCGGCTGCGCAACACGCACGAACCCACACGGCGTGGGAGGAAGCGAACCAATAGCGAGGTAAGTTAGAACCCACCCCTGCTCTCTTTCCAGGAATAATTATTTGTACTTTTTACCTAGTCGTTCTGATTTGTTTTAGGCTCCAGGTCTTCCTATCAGATCAATCTAATTTTATTTCCCTGATCACAGCCGAGAATCGTCCAGCGGTTTGTACAATACACGACAGTATTCACTCTAACCCCTTTCAGATCGTTTAGAACACTGGAATTTTTTTCCTTTTGTCTTAATTAATTGTGACTTTTGTGTTTTATTTGCTGGTCTATGACCAAATAAAGAACAATTTGATTTGATTTCAATGGTCTTATGTGAGCTGGGTTACCAAACTTGGTCTCTTACGAGTCCATCAAAAAATATCCATTTCATTTGCCCGGGGCAGGAATAGAGGCAGAACAAGGGAAGAGAGTATAAGATTTCTCATGCCATTAGCATTTTGATTAATTCTTTTCAGTTATGAAATGTAAGTTTATGTAACTTTTTTTAAAATAATTATACGCAGCCTCTTAATCTGCTAATCCTTTCTCCCGACAAACAAGTTCTTTTTTAAATCAACGGCTATTCTATCAAGCCAATGGAGCAGAGTTCCGGATTCAACGCAACAATGCATTCTTTTCACAAGAGGCTGCTTGGGCTAATATGATACCAGAACGACGCCGAGAAGCTACACAAACACACACACACACACACACACACACACACACAACCTCCAGCTGGTTGGATTAAACATGTAATAATTGGAGGCAAGTAATTTTGTTCTGAAGTATTGGCATAGTTGTTTAGTGAATCACTCCTGTTTGAACTTCTCCGATCAAGAAGAGAGCGAGGTTGAAGGTTTAGCCAAATCCTCTCTGGTAAATTCAGTCTTTCATTTTCTTTTCCCTCAAGTCGGCATATTAATATCACATTTCCAACTGGCCGGGAAGTCAGAAAAAGAAATAGGTCCAGCGAAGTATCTGAGATATTTTCCTTGATCCTCTGGTCTCACTCCCACCCGCTGAGATAGTAAGGATTTTTTTCAGGTTCGATATCAACCAAACCTTCACCTTTGCCCCATCTTCTTATCCTCTCCTTGTTTTTTAATGCACGATATCACATAGGGGAACTTGCATTTATTTCAGCAATGTGGAGATTTTCCCAGTCAGAAATTGCTATGAGCTTGTGGAAAATAAACCAACATTATGACCCAGATCGAAAAGTATTTATGCATACTTATAAAGGAGAATATGTGTAGCTCAGGGTTGACATGAAGGGGTCCTTGATGCTCTCTGAGCTTCCTTGTTTTCTTGCAGACATTTCATTACAAACTGGGTAACATTATCAGTGCTAACATCAGTTGCCTAGTTTGGGTAATGAAACATCTGCAACAGTGGTGAAATCCAAATTATTTTACTACCGGTTCTGTGG
Organism: Thermophis baileyi; assembly: GCA_003457575.1. NCBI lineage: Eukaryota > Metazoa > Chordata > Lepidosauria > Squamata > Dipsadidae > Thermophis > Thermophis baileyi. The sequence continues at coordinate 1,671,203 of QLTV01020727.1, forward strand.
GCGTGGCTTGGTGGGCGTGGTGTGTGGTGTGGCTTGGTGGGTATGGCTTGGTGGGCATGGCAGGGGAAGGATACTGCAAAATCTCCATTCCCTCCCCACTCCTGAGGGAAGGATATTGCAAAATCTCCATTTCCTCCCCACTCCAGGGGAAGGATACTGCAAAATCCCCATTCCCTCCCCACTCCAGGGGAAGGATACTGCAAAATCTCCATTTCCTCCCCACTCAAATCTCCATTCGCACCCCACTTCAGGGGAAGGATACTGCAAAATCCCCATTCCCATCCCACTCCTGGGGGAAGGATACTGCAAAATCTCCATTCCCACCCCACTCCAGGGGAAGGATACTGCAAAATCCCCATTCCCATCCCACTCTGGGGCCAGCCAGAGGTGGTATTTGCCGGTTCTCCAAACTACTCAAAATTTCCGCTACCGGTTCTCCAGAACCTGCTGGATTTCACCCCTGGTCTGCAAGAAAACAAGCTCAGAGAGCACCAAGGACCCCTTATACATACAGTACTTATTATAAGGTGCCTTTAATGCAATGAAATTTCATTTTAATGTATGCCGATTAGTGTATGCTCAAAGTGATAATAAAGTTATTCTAAGTTCTAAGCGTGTTAGGTCTTTTTAATGTTCTCCATGCTGACACCAAACGTCCAGGGATAAACTTTCTCCTTTCCAAAGGAAGATTTGAAATAGATTATTCCATTATTTTCCTAAGCGTCTTTTCTCCATATCTAGTGAAAAAGCAGATCTCCAGACTTTGGAACGTTTTGATTGACCTTCTCTGAACATCTTAGTTTCTTCTTAAAGTGCAGTACTAAAAGTAGCACTGATTTCAAGAGTTCTTTCTCCGTGTTTCATACCTAAGAAAGAATCCCTTCTGCAAACTATGGTTGAGAAGTTATTGACGCATTCTTGCAAAGGTAGTTTTTCTGCAGAAATATATTGCTTTGCGTGCAAACTTAATGAACGAATTGATCAGTGAAACCTTTGAAACCTTAACGAATGAAGCCAAGATAAATCTATCTGCTAAATCTCACCGGCTGAGTTGACGAATATTGCTTAAATCAGCTTTCAGCGATATTCTGCAGGTCAGCCCAAGATTTGCAAGGCAATTTTATAAGTAACTTAAGGCAGTGGACGTAACTAATATGTCCTACCTAATGTCTACATTCCTCCTCCTAGTTTCCCCACAGTAACAACCCTGTGAGGAGGGTTGGTCTGAGAAAGGAGGACTGGATCAAAGTCATCTCGATGGCTTTCAGGTAGGACTAGAACTCACCATCTCCTGGTAATAGTCCCAAAGTGACCAGCCAACTTTCATGCCTAAGGTGGGACTAGAATTCACCATCTCCCATTGATTGTTCCAAAGTCACCCAGCTGGCTTTGATACCTAAAATGGGACTAGAACTCTGGCTCTTCTTCCCAAAAGTGCCATTACCAGGGAAAAGGATTAGGCCGAAGGGAATGTTTGCTTGCACACACTTCCAAACAGCCGCGAAGTGACCTGACAAATTTTGAGAAATGCTGAGACGCTGGAAGAACACAATCCTTACTGTGTGTTGTAGCAAGTGGGTGCCGCAGAGCTCCATGTGAGGACGCAACAATGCCTGGGTAGGTGCCAGAGTGTGGAGGACAGATGATGGAAGGAAGTGCAGACACATTGCTGACATGGTTGGGAAAACACAGTCATAATATGAAAAGGCAGATGCTGGAATGAAAAGAGATTAAACTAACCGAGGGTTTTGCTCTGTTTCTGGGATCGGTCTCCTACTGTTTTCCTCTTTTGTCATCGTTTGCTGTTCATAATCCCATACTTTAATGAGAAATACAGAATGTTTGCAAGCAGAAATCAGCGGTGGGATGCTGAGTCATTGTGCGGCCGAATGTGCTGTGTCCCAATCGCAACTCTCTGGAGGTGGTACAAGCTCTGAATTCTTTCTCTTCCTCCTTACCCCACTTCTGTAGTTGGATTTCATAAAGTTGGAAGGACCAATTTAGCAGATTAACAGAGTTGGAAGAGACCTAGTAGGTCACCTAGTTCAACCCCCCGCCCAAGCAGGAGACCCTACACCATTTCTGACAGATGGCAGTCCAGTCTCTTCTTGAAAGCTTCCAGTGATGGATTCCCACAACTTCTGAAGGCAAGAAAGACCATTTTGGATCTCAGGGCCTACTCCCTGCTCAGGGCCTGAAACCAAATGAAAGTGGCCCCAACCAGGGCCATTCACCAGAGCCGAGGTGGCGCAGTGGTTAGGGTGCAGCACTGCAGGCTACTTCAGCTGACTGCTAGCTGCAGTTTAGCGGTTCAAATCTCACCGGCTCAAGGTTGACTCAGCCTTCCATCCTTCCGAGGTGGGTAAAATGAGGACCCAGATTGTTGGGGGCAAGATGCTGACTCTGTGAACCGCTTAGAGAGGGCTGTAAAGCACTATGAAGCGGTATATAAGTCTAACTGCTATTGCTATTGCTATTCTTGCCCTTGTCTGACCACACACCACAAAAGGAACACCACCATCTTCCTAGATAATTGGCCTCAGGACCAAATTCTTCTTTAGTTTAACTATTTTTCCTTCAATGGAAATCTTCTGATCTTCTGGCAACTTAACTCTGGAAAGAAAGACAACAGATTTTATCCATCTTCTGTATAACTGTCTTTCAAATATACGAAGGTCCACCCAGCCCACCAGGAGATGGAGGCAGGGGCTATTGCGGGTCCCATCTTTTAGGGAGGTACATCTGGTGGGACCATGAAAAAGGATCTTCTCGGTGGTGGCCTCTTCTCTATGGAATATCATTTCGTCTCCAGGTACAATTGGCCCCTACCTTGTTGCTTTTCCATAAGGTCCCCAAGACCTTGGTTTTGTCAGCAGATTTGGGGACCACGATGGAGATGGAGCCAATCAAGTGGCTGATTTGATCATGTTGCTGCTGCCATGGGGGAGAGGGGTGGGTATGGGTTAAGAGAAGATTATAACACTGAATCATCTACATACATTCAGAGTTTTATGTGGGTTTTTTGTGGGGTACAAGCATATTGACTCCAAAGAAATTTTAGTACACTTGAGTTTGACCTGATTATCTTGTCTAGTAAAATCACATGATGATCTCAGTTTCTTCATTCTCTATCTCCTCCTCCTCCTCCTCCTCCTCCTCCTCTTCTTCTCCTCCTCCTCCTCCTCCTCCTCCTCCTCCTCCTCTTCTTCTTCTCCTCCTCCTCCTCCTCCTCCTCCTCCTTCTCCTCCTCCTCCCCCCTT
>QLTV01020727.1:1683569-1698410 GCA_003457575.1 Thermophis baileyi
ATGCAGTGTATAGCAAAAGGATAAAAACAATGAACACATCAAATACAGCAGGGGTGAAATTCAGCAGGTTCTGACAGGTTGACATTTTGAGTAGTTCAGAGAACCGGCAAATACCACCTCTGGCTGGCCCCAGAATGGGGTGGGAATGGAGATTTTGCAATATCCTTCCCCTAGGACTGGGGAGGGAATGGGGATTTTGCAGTATCCTTCCCCTGCCACGCCCACCAAACCACGCCCACCAAGCCACACCATGCCCACCAAGCCACGCCCACAGAACCTGTAGTAAAAAAAATTGGATTTCACCACTGTCCCACACTGTATCATTTCAGACAAATGTCCGTCCAATCTTTTCGTAAAAATTCCAGTGATGGAGCACCCTCTACATTCTGAAGGCAAGCCGTTTGATTGATTGACTGTTCTGTCGGGAAATTTCTCCTTATTTCTAGTGTGGATCTCTCCTGATTAGCTTCCATCCATTGCTAGGTAGAAATTAATGGTATAAGACAGGGGACCCTATGTTTCCTAAAATAAATACAGGTAGTCCTTGATTTACAACGGTTCGTTTCAACGACCGTTCAAAGTTACAATGGCACTCAAAAGAAAGACTTATGACCGTTTTTCACACTTACAATTGTAGCCTCCCCATGGTCACGTGTTCAAAATGTGGATGCTTGGCAACTGGTTCATATTTATAACCGTTGCCGTGTCCCCGGGGTCATGTGATCTCCTTTTGCAACGTTCTGACAAGTAAAATCACTGGGGAAGCCAGATTCACCGAACAACTGTGTTACTAACTTTTGTTAAGTTAGTAACACAGTTGTTCAGTGAATCTGGCTCCCCCATGGATTTTACTTGTCAGAAGTAAATATTAACATTAACATTGTTCATGTTAAACATTAACATTAACCATGGGTGGGTTCTAACTTACCTCGCTGCCGGTTTGCTTCCTCCCACACCATGTGGCCGCGCACGCTTTGTGCGCGCATGCGCAGCGCAAATTTTTTTTAAAAAATAAATAAATAAATAAACAAAGCCAAAAACAAGATGGTGACGCATTCGCAGTGCCAGAAACTCTCAGAAGAAAAAAAAAAAAATCAGAAACAAAATTTTTAAAAAATTCAAAAAAAAAGATGGCGGCGCCCACGGACCGGCACCGACCGAACCGGATCCGTGACGTCATCGTGACGTCACCAGCAGGTCGCTACCAGTTCAGGCGAACCGGTCCGAACCGGGAGGAACCCACCTCTGACATTAACAACTGCAAAGATTCCACTTAACAACTGTGGCAAGAAAGGTCGTAAAACGGGGACTTAACAAATAAACGCACTTAACGAGTGTCTCACTTAACAAGAGAAGTTTTGGGCTCAATTGTGGTTGTAAGTCAAGGACTACATGCAATAACACTCTTTTCAACTCAGTAGTTGCAAATCGAAAGGCGAGTGGGTTGCACTGCTGCTTGTCCTGACTTCAGGTGTTTTGGAGAATGGGTTGACCCCCACCACCACCACCTTCTCTGCGACAGCCGCTCAAATATTGGAAGACTGCGGATCGTGTTTTAATTTTCCCCGCTTGCCTTTGGATTCGCAATTCTCAATTAATGGCTGCAGCTGCTGAGATCCTGGTCCTCTTGTTTGCATTCCAGCCACAGCACTTATCTGTGCCCCAAATCTAATTGCTCGGCTGTTTCCTTCCCTGACTCTAGCAGACAATACACAGTGCCGATGACAAGAATTGCATTCCTCTGCCTCGAAGCGACACCAGGAAGTCACCTGATGCAGCCAACCTGCTCGGCTGAAACCATATTTTGTTTCCAGAATTCTTCCTTTGGCTGGGATGAATCAGGCCTCTGAAAACCGAGCTGGAGCCAAAATATTTTGGGTTTTCTTTCTACGCATAGAGTGTTTTGGTTTTAACTTTCTAGGAAACGATACATTAAACTTAAATGGTATCGAGCGAGGGTAACAGACATTGGCTGCCGCCCAGCACCACCTAACACAATTAGTAACGATATTATCTTTCGTATGGCTCATTTACTAAAGCAGGAAGCAAGAGATGTGGTGCAGAAAAGCACATTGCTCCTCTCGGCTTGTAAAAGGGGAGACACCGACTGATATTTATGGAGGCAGAAAAAGCCACCCAGGCGTAATGGCTGTCCCGAACAGAACTTGAGGGAATTTAGAATAACAGAGTTGGAAGGGACCTTGGAGGTCTTCTAGTCCAACCCCCCCGCTTAGGAAGCAAACCCTACAGCACTTCAGACAAATGGTTCTCCAATCTCTTCTTAAAAACTTCCAGTGTTGGAGCATCCACAACTTTTGGAGGCAAGTTGTTCCACTGATTAATTGTTCTAACTGTCAGGAAAATTCTCCTTAGTTTTAGGTTGCTTCTCTCCTTGATTAGTTTCCACCCATTGCTTCTTGTCCTGCCCTCAGGTGCTTTGGAGAATAGCTTCACTCCCTCTTGTTTGTGGCAGCCCTTGAGATATTGGAACACTGCTATCATGTCACCCCTAGTCCTTCTTTTCATAAGACTAGGAATGTTAAACCTGTATAACAATGAAGCACAGAATTATTCTGATAAGAGGTGGGGGGGGGGAGAGCCAGTAAATTGTACTTTAGTGAGTGCAGAGCATTTTAACATGTATCCTTTTCATGTTTTTTATTTTTGTTTTTATCTTGTTTCAAGTCACCCAGAGTTGCTTGATAGTGAAATGGGAGACATTTGATTAAATAGAATAGAATAACAGAGTTGGAAGGGACCTTGGAGGTCTTCTAGTCCAACCCTACATATATATCCTCGGTGGACAGGCACTTAAATATGAGCCAGCGGTGTGATACAGCTGCCAAAAAGGCCAATGCAGTCCTAGGCTGCATTAATAGAGGAATAGAATCAAGATCACGTGAAGTGTTAGTACCATTCTGTAACGCCTTGGTAAGGCCACACTTGGAATACTGCATCCAGTTTTGGTCGCCATGATGTAAAAAAGACGTTGAACCTCTAGAAAGAGTTGCAGAGAAGAGCAACAAAGATGATTAGGGGACTGGAGGCTAAAACATATAAAGAACAGTGTTGGTATTACTTTCTACTGCGCTGATAAGACCACAATTGGCATGCTGCATCCAGTTTTATTCACCACAACACAGAAAAGATGTTGAGAAAGAGTGCAGAGAAAAGCAATAAAGATAACTAGGGGATTAAAGGCTAAGACATATAAAGAACAGTTGCTGGAATTGGGTATGTCTGGTTTAATGAAAAGAAAGACAAGGGGTGACATGATAGCAGTGTTCCAATATCTCGGGCTGCCACAAAGAAGAGGGAGTCAAGCTTTTATCCAAAGCACCTGAAGGCAGGACAAGAAGCAATGGAGAAGCGAAACGTCTTCAAAGAAAAACCAGAAAGTCCAGTTGCCTCTTGAAAAAAGCACCTTTGGGACAATGGATGGAAACTAATCAAGGAGAGAAGCAACCTAGAACTAAGGAGAAATTTCCTGACAGTTAGAACAATTAATCAGTGGAACAACTTGCCTCCAGAATTGTGAATGCTCCAACACTGGAAGTTTTTAAGAAGATGTTGGATAACCATTTGTCTGAAGTGGTGTAGGGTTTCCTACCTGAGCAGGGGGTTGGACTAGAAGACCTCCAAGGTCCCTTCCAATCTCTGTTGTTCTGTTCTATTTTGTTATGTCAATTTAATAAATAAAGCAATAAGCAAACAAACTGTGGCTGGCAGCTTCAGAGATAAGGTGGCCTGTAAAACCAACCACAGGAGGAAACTGAGCTGCTGTCTTTACAGCCAGGTGTCCTGATTCTGTATTGCAGGAGAAAACATCCAGATACCTCTATCTATGGTTTTGCAGCATTCTTGATTTATTTTTAACTGCAAGCCAAGTTGAGACTTGAATTCCTTCTTTTTCTTTTCCCCTCCTCCCTTGGTTGGGTTTGCAAAAAATAAAAATAAAAAAATTCCTAAGAAATGAAATCACGAGGGCATAAGGGCCATCACCTCTCAAGTGCAAAAGCACTCAAGGCCATATGTAGTCCCGTAAAAAATAATGGAAACTGACACACATTCACTTTCTTGAGTGCTTTTCTGGATCTTGGCCACCTCTAACAGGGAGAAGAAAAGAGAATTTATCTATGACTCACCTGGGCAATAAGAGAAGAGAAGGACCAGGGGAGACATGATAGCAGTCTTCCAATACTTGAGGGGCTGCCACAGAGAGGAAGGGGTCAAGCTATTTTTCAAAGCACACGAAGGCCAGACAAGGAATAATGGATGGAAACTGATCAAGGAGAGATTCAACCTGGAAATAAGGAGGAATTTTCTGACAGTGAGAACAATCAACCAATGGAACAGAAGTTGCCTTCGGAAGTTGTGGGAGCTTCATCACTTGAGACTTTCAAGAAGAGATTGGACTGCCATTTGTCAGAAGTGGTGTAGGGTCTCCTGCTTGAGCGGGGGGTTGGGCTAGATGACCTGTAAGGTCCCTTCCAACTCTGTTAATCTGTTAAACCATAAGAAAGGCTGAGTGCCAAAGAATTGAGGCCTTTGAACTATGGTGCTGGAGAAGACTCCTGCGAGTCCCTTGGACTGCAAGGCGATCAAACCGGTCAGTCCTAGAGGAGATCAACCCTGACTGTTCTTTAGAAGGCCAGATCCTGAAGATGAAACTCAAATACTTCGGCCACCTAATGAGAAGGAAGGACTCACTGGAGAAGAGCCTAATGCTGGGAACGATTGAGGGCAAAAGAAGAAGGGGACGACAGAGAACGAGGTGGCTGGATGGAGTCACTGAAGCAGTCAGCGTGAGCTTAAATGGACTCCAGAGGATGGTAGAGAACAGGAAGGCCTGGAGGAACGTTGTCCATGGGGTCGCAATGGGTCGGACACGACTTTGCAACTAACACCAACACCTGGGCAATGAATTTAGGTAAGAGAAGAGAAAGCTTTTCATTGAGCAAATCCGTGGTTTCATTTCACTGCTGAATTTTTACACAGGGTAGTCTAAGCCTTCTTCCCAAGGCTTTGTGGAAACGCACCATGGAAGAGATGAGTGTACAGAAAGTCCTCGACTTACAACAGTTCATTTAATAACCGTTCAAAGTTACAACGGCACGGCAAAAAGTGACTTATGACCCTTTTTTCACACTTACAACCTTTGTAGCATCCCAATGATCATGCAATCAGAATTGGCAACTGGTTTACACTTATGACCGTCGCCGTATCCCAAGGTCACGTGATCATTTTTTGCAATTTTTTTTTTTTTGACACGCAAAATCATCCGGGGAAGACAGATTCCCTGAACCACTAGGTTACTAACTTATCAACTGCAATGATTCACTTAACAACGGTGGCAAGAAAGTTTGTAAAATGGGGCAAAACTCACTTAACAAATGTCTCACTGAACCACAGAAATTTTAGGCTTGGTTGTGGTCCTACGTCGAGGACTACTTGTGTTGTGTGTATTGTGGGGAAGAGCGATCTGAATTTGAAGTGTGCTTGTATCTTGGTCTGGGTGGGGGGGAAAATGCTTTTAAAAAGCGAAGTCCCTTTGTTGCTATGACGTTCCCTTTTCTGACGGGCTGTGGAGGTAACGTGAGGTGGTCACAGCAGGGGAAGACTGAAACGGGGGGGGGGGGAGAGAGAGAGAGAGAGAGGGAGGGAGAGAGTGTTGAGGAAACAGTCTGTGGGAGTGGGATTAAGGGATCAAATCATGCCTTGGGGGAAGAAGCCCACAATGTACAATGAAAAAAGTTATTTCTTCTACTTTATCCATGTGAAGGACACTGATTTTGGATTGTACCCTCCGGCATTTCTGCATCTTAGGAGGGTTACACTAAACTTTGTGCTGTTGATCTTTGTTTTCAAAAACCAGGCTACCAATAAAAAAAGTAAATTTTTAAACAAGCTCCTTTCAGAGAGAGAGGGAGAAAGGGAGAGAGAGAGAGAGAGGGGGGGGGGAATTAAAGTGATACAATACTTTTATGGAGAGCTTCGGACCAATTCCCTTGAGGTTCTACTTAAAACAATGTATTAACAGAGGCTCAATTGTGTTGTTTTACTAGCAAACAAAATGTTAAACATGCTTTAAGCTAGTTTTCCAGGATGTTCTGTACAAAGATGAAAGCGCTGGGCCTCTGAGCACAAAGGACAAGTAAATTAATTTCCAGACTTAAACCCTTTCAGTGCTGTACCGAAGGAGGATGGCTTCTTAAATTCCTTTGCTTACTTTTGTCCGTTGTTTTATTCGTAAATTATTTTTGATCGACTCCTGTTTTGTTCTCTTTTGTATTTTGTCCAATGCATTTCCTGAGATTTCTATGGGATCTAAAGTTTGTTGAAAGACAGATGGCGATATTACAAACCCCCGATATTGGTGTCTCTAAGCCTTTTGACTTTCATGAATTATTTGGCCCCAGTTCAATACTGCTAGGCATTTTGAAACCTTGGTAAAGGTGACATCTGGAAATGGTTGAATTAATTTCATATTGAATATTCCCTCTACTAGAGCCCTTTAGGTGTCACCTGGTGTACATGAAACTCATTTATTTATGATTAACTTCAGTGTGGCTGTACAGAAGCATAAATGATGCAACTAGCACAAGTGAACAAGGAAAAGGTCCCTCCTGTTAGAAAGAGATTGTAATTTCAGTCCCAAAACATATCCTAGTAGGGGGACAATTTAATTCACCAGATCCATTAAAGGGAATTTCTACTAGTGATGAATTCATGGTGATATTCTTATGATGCTCTTCACAAACTTATCAGTCCTGTTGACCAATCAGGGATAATTTTAAGATGTAATAAATCTTGCAGTTCATAAATAACTTTAGTTGATTAAATTATATTGTTTGAGTTGTCTCAGTGTCTCACAAAGTTATGATGGGCATCTAGTTTTGGTCACCACAATATAAAAAAAGATGTTGAGACTCTCGAAAGAGTGCAGAAAAGAGCAACAAAGATGATTAGAGGACCGGAGGCTAAAACATATTCAGAACGCTTGCAGGAATTCGGTATGTCTAGTCTAGTGAAAAGAAGGACTGGGGTGACATGATAGCAGTCTTCCAATATCTAAAGGGCTGTCATAAAGAAGAGGAGGTCAACCTATTCTCCAGAGCATCTGAAGGTAGGAGAAGAAGCAATGGATGAAACTAATCAAGAAGAGAAGCAACCTAGAACTAAGAAGGAATTTCCTGACAGTGAGAACAATTAATCAGTGGAACGGCTTGCCACCAGAAGTTGTGAATTCTCCAACACTGGAGGTTTTTAAGAAGAGATTGGACAGCCATTTGTCTAGAATGGTATAGGGTCTCCTGCTTGACTAGAAGACCTCCTGGGTCCCTTCCAAACTTTGTTATTCTGTTACCTCCACTGGACATTGCATTCCAGGTCCTGCCATCTTTCCCCCACTTGCCTCCAGTAACTTCAGTATTTCTGAAAAAAAGTCTATGGAGATTCTCAGTCATCCAGGTCATGGTTTTCCCAAAGGTGCTTTTTTCAAGAGACAACTGGACTTTTTGGTTTTTCTTTGAAGACGTTTGTTTCGCTTCTCATCCATTCTCATCCAACGTCTTCAAAGAAAAAGCGGAAAGTCCAGTTTCCTCTTGAAAAAAAACACCTTTGGTTCTGAAAAATAAAAAGGTTTCCTCAGATATCAGGATCCCTAGAGAACCTCCCTCCTGCTTTCACAGCTCCTTCTTCTCAACTAGCTTTGATCTCTTGGAGTTCAGACCTTAAGTGAAAAGCAGCCCCTTTTCAACTGACCTCAGAGACTATCTCCAAATCCCTTCAGCAATTGGAGGAGTTGAATCAGAGTTGAAGGTATTTCTGTCACCTCAACGAAGTGGCGCCATGTGTGATACGAGAGAGAGAGAGAGAGAGAGAGAGAGAGAGAGAGAGAGAGAGGAAGATAGATCTATATAAATATATATACAGGGACGACAGCCATGAAATATTAGCGGGCTATATTTTGAGAACTCTGCTCATACTTTTAATTTAAGTGTTCAGCTCACAGCCCTGGCAAGGTTTATATAAATAGATTTCTAAATTTAAAAACAAAAAAGTGCTAGCAGGAGGAGGGCTTTGGTCTTTGGGGGGGGGGGGGAAACGAGACGTGTGGAACAAGGATTTTCCTTCAGTGTCCTGCTAGTGATGGCCTTAGAATATATTATTCAGGGAAGGCTAATAAATCAAAAGAATGGCCGGAATATTCTGGAAGCTCGCCTGGACAAAGCGGTCATGGAGAGAAATCCCTTCCTTGTTCCTTAAAAGCAAGGAGGGTTTTAAAGAGGGGAGAAGGCGACTTGTCCAGTTTTCTGACCGATTTAGATTTAAGCTTCCTTTTGTCCCTTTAAAGCATTTGAAGAAGGTGATTGTACTGACGAAGACAGAAGCAAAACTGTACTTTTTCTTGAGCGAACAACCCTTCCTGGGCCTCCTCCCCATCTGCCCGCCAGATTTTGTTTCAATACCAGCCCCACAGCTGTCCACAGCTGTATGCCTTCCAGCTTCGCACAAGAGACTTTTTTCTCGTAGACATGGCATATTCAGGAGCCTTTCTCAAAAAAAAAAAAAAAATCTCTGTAATTGCTGAATAATCCAGCAACATGTAAAACATGGTGCTTTCCGGAGGGTTCATGTTTGATTCTTCGGACATGGAGCCTTCCCTTTCTTTATCTATAGGATCAGTTACCTTCCATCTCCCCCAACCCCCCCCCCCAAAAAAAACCATCCAGGAAATATTCATCTCAGCTCCTAGCAAATATTTGAAGAATTCCATCTCGGGAGCCTCCACATGTACATATGTGTATTTTCTATGGAATAGGCCAGTGGGTCTTGGAGTGTTGTTTGTGTTACAACTGTTGTCACTCTAACCATTACTCATGGGGGTTGGCATAGGAGATGTGGGGGAGATGTGCTGGTGTGGGGCAGAGGTGGGTTTCAGCATGTTCTGACCAGTTCTGGAGAACCGGTAGCGGAATTTTTGAGTAGTTCGGAGAACCGAACACTTCTGACTGGCCCCGCCCCCATCTATTCTCTGCCTCCCGAGTCCCAGCTGATCGGGAGGAAATGGGGATTTTGCAGTATCCTTCCCCTGCCACGCCCAACAAGCCACACTCACCAAGCCATGCCACGCCCACCAAGCCACACCCACAGAACCGGTAGTAAAAAGTTTTGAATCCCACCACTGGTGTGGGGATTACGAGGTGAGAACGTATGCACACATTGGGCATGGAGCGGTGGCATAATATGTATTTTTTTGTATTACAGGTCGTCCTTGACTTACGACCACAATTGGGATCAGAATTTATGCTAAGCAAGGCAGAGGTTAAGTGAGTCACACCCGTTGTTACATTCTTTTGTCACAATTGTTAAGCAACTCACTGTTAAGTGACAAACATGGTCATTAAGCGAATCCGGCTTCCCCCATTGGCTTTGCTTGTCAGAAGCCAGCTGGGAAGGTCACAAATGGCCATCACATGACCCCAGGACATTGCAACCATCATAATACCTAATTACATAAATACATAAGAACCGTGGTGGCATAGTGGTTAGAACGCAGTACTGCAGGCTAAGTCACTGCTCATTCCAGGAGTTCGATCCTGACCAGCCCAAGGTTGACTCAGCCTTCCATCCTTCCGAGGTCAGTAAAATGAGGACCCAGATTGTTGGGGGCAATAGGCTGACTCTGTAAACCTCTTAGAGAGGGCTATAAAGCACTATGAAGCGGTATATAAGTCTAAGTGCTATTGCTATAATTACCAAATATCTCAGTTTTGATCACGGGGTTGATCAAAATTCATGGGGATGGGCATGCTATAATGGTCGTAAGGGTGAGGGCCGGTCATACATCTCTTTTTTCAGTGCTGTGGTACCTTCGAATGGACACTAAATGAATGGTGGTAGGTCAAGGACTACCTATACATATATATGGGGAGGAACCAAGATTTCATTCCATGCTTACTCCAGTAGCTACCTTATAGAGAAGACGACGGTTGGATTTGGGTCCAATCGTTTATTGCTCTTCCAACATTTCTGGTTTCTCTTTAAAATTCAGCCAGAACTGACCTGAAATATCATACATCTATTTAATAGAATAACAGAGTTGGAAGGGACCTTGGAGGTCTTCTAGTCCAACCTCCTGCTCAGGCAGGAAACCCTACACCACTTCAGACAAATGGTTCTCCAATCTCTTCTTAAAAACTTCCAGTGTTGGAGCATCCACAACCTCTGGAGGCAAGTTGTTCCACTGATTAATTGTTCTAACTGTCAGGAAATTTCTCCTGAGTTCTAGGTTGCTTCTCTCCTTGATTAGTTTCCACCCATTGCTTCTTGTCCTGCCTTCAGGTGCTTTGGAGAATAGCTTGACTCCCTCTTCTTTGTGGCAGCCCCTGAGATATTGGAACACTTCTATCATGTCACCCCTAGTCCTTCTTTTCATTAAACTAGACATAGTTTAATGTGAGTTTAATTGTGAGAAAGCTGAGATTTAATCAATGCTCGCCATTTCTGACCAATAGCTGAGCAGCCAGCCTATAAGTGCTTCCTTGCTGGCAAAATCCTTGGCTTACCCTTCCGACTTCACTCCCAAGGACACATTATCCCTCTTAAAAATAAATAAATAAGCCGATAAATAAGAATGAATGGGTAGCAATTCTCTACCTAAAATATCCTTTGCCTGCCAAGCGTCTTTGGCTGATGGGAAGTTGATTCTTCATTTGGATCCTTGGTGAACCTACTGCAGCACAGGACACCTTTGAAACACAATGTAGGTGAGTGGAATCACTGCTTAAAACGGCTGTTTCGTCAACTGGGGACAGAATTCCAGGGGCATAAGGCTAATTCAGTGGTTATCGCAATGTACACAGTGCATAGGATTCAGAAGAAGAATTACCTTCTTTTTGCTGATCCAGTTTTGGTCAGCACATTGCGAGAAAAATGTCGAGACTTTGGAAAAAGTGCAGAGAAGAGCAATTAAGAAGATTAAAGGCCTAGAGACTGAAACATATGAAGAACGGTTGCAAGATTTGGGTATGGCTAGTCTAGAGAAAAGAAGGACTAGGGGTGACATGATAGCAGTCTTCCAGTATTTGAGGGGCTGCCACAAAGAAGAGGGGGGTCAACTTATTTTCCAAAGCACCAGAAGGCAAGGCAAGAAACAATGGATGGAAACTAATCTAAGAGAGAAGCAACCTGGAATTAAGGAGAAAGTTTTTAACAGGGAGGACAATTAACCAATGGAACAGCTTGCCTTCAGACGTTGTGGGTGCTTCATCACTGGAGGTTTTTAAGAGGAGACTAGACAGCCACTTGTCTGAAATGGTATAGGATCTCCTGCTTCAGCAGGGGGTTGGATTAGAAGATCTCTAAGGTCCCTTCCAGCTCTATTCTGAACTGAAATTGAAATTCTTGGGACCACATCTCTCCAGAAGAATCTAAAGCAGGGCTGTCAAACTCCTGGCCCGCGAGCGGGATGCATCACGCGCTGGCCATGCCCACGCCCGGTTTAGTGAAGGGGAAAAAAGCCCTGATATGTCACATGATGCCACCGTGATGACGTGAGTTTGACACTCCTGCCCTAGAGGGATTCCTATGTCTCTTTTATCCTATACTGAACATTGTGGTTTCAATAGCATCCATTCAATTCCATTTAATTTAATGTGGAGCTTCATCCCTGTTCTTCTTCATATGAAAGATGGATCTATCTCTAGGATAGTCCCACACCTCTGATCTTCAAGGAATCATGTGTCAACCCTGAAGCAGAGGTGAAATCCAGCAGGTTCTGACAGGTTCTTGAGAACAGGGGTGAAATGCTCCCGGTTCGCTCTTACCTGTCGGTCGCCGTAGAGCCGGTCGCCAAGGTAACGCGAGGCACCGCCCACCCGCCCAGATGCCGCCCGGACACCGCCATTTGGGTTCTTTTACCCTCTGCACATGCGCAAAGTGTTCTGTGCATTTGCAGAGGGTAAAAGAACTCAAATGGTGGCATCTGGGTTAACCCTAACCCTAACCCTAACCTCTATCGGAGAAGATTCCTGGAATGTGGATCATCCCAGAAGCGTTGCTGTAAATCCAGTGATGGGCTGCTGCCGGTTCGGACCGGTTTGGGCGAACCGGTAGTTCCGATGATCAGCTGGCCCCACCCACCTGCCCCTGCCCTATCCTGTCCTATATTTCCTTCTTTCTGGCTCAGCTGATTCGCGCGGCACAGCTGATTTCCGCGCCTCCGCTGTTCTACTTACTGGGGCTGCCTTAGAAGGTAAGCAGCTGAGCTTCAAATTGCTCTATTTTGAACGCTGCACGCAAGCGCGTTAGGCGAAGCGTGCGATCACCGAACCGGTTGTTAAACCGGTTGCAGCCCACCACTGCGTAATTCTATTATTTCGAAGAGGAGGAGAAAAGAGGTGTTTTATTTTGTTTACAAATTAGCACGGGGCAATCCACACACAATTGCCAATAATTAGTAAAGCCTTGTCTCTCCCCCAGGATCCAAACCATTGATATTTCTGGAGGACAAAGAAGGCCAGACTTGAAACTTCTGAACGCTCCACCTGCTATCAATTAGGCTTACTCAATTAGGGCTGGCAACAGATTGCAATGGAGGCAGAACCGAGGGGTAAGAAGGGAGAGCTTGTTTCTGGATCTGAAAAGGGAATTTTGACTGAGCGGCTTCTGAACAGCAGTCTGCTCATCAGCTTGCAGATGCTGTAAAAATAAAAATAAAATTTCTAGGCACTCCAACAAGGTAGCTGTTCAGGATTATTTGAAAAAAAAAAATAGATATGTTTGACTTGCAAGCCAGCCCACCTCCTAAATCCACCAGGTTTTTCTTTTTTCTACCACCGAAAATTAGTCATGATTGAGGCCTTGAGACAGGAAAAAATCAATTCCCCGTCCAAGTTATGTCCACCAAGTTTTATCCATAAATCCATCTCTAAGTTAACCCGAACGTGTTGTTTTTAATACATGCATAGTGCTTTTGAAAATATTTACGTTAGCTAAAGCTCCGTATTTAAATCTGTATTTTCTCTCTCCATAAAGTCGCGGAGATGTTTGGACAAACCAAGAACCCTCTGCGGCAGAAGTGGAATTCACATAAGTCCCCTACCGGTTTGCCCAGCAGCGAAAATGTGAGCATGCGCGCACGCTCGCTTTGGTCACACGCTTTGCTCGCGCGTGGCTTGCATGCATGCGCGCAGCTTGAAAATGTGGCTAAATAGGATGGCATAGCGCCTGGGCGGGTGGGTGAGTGGGCGGACCCACCCGCAGGTCGCTACTACCGGTTCTCCCGAACCGGTCCGAACCGGCTGAATACCACCTCTGCTCTGCGGCAGTGGTCTTTCAGACGTGTTGAAATGAGAAATCCCAGAATTCTCAGCAGGGATGGAGCCGATGGTCAGATTAAATGAGCGGAATTGGTAATAGGTATGGCGATTATTATTTTTTTGCGCTGAAGTGCAACCGCATGGAAATGGGTTTCCTTGAAAATTCTGTTTCTCCAGAAGCATCAGGGAAGAGGTATAGGTAGTCCTTGACTTATGAGCACAATTGAGTCCAAAATTCCTGTTGCTAAACGAGACAGTTGTTAAGTGAGTTTTGCCCCATTTTACGAGCTTTCTCGCCACAATCGTTGAGTGAATCACCGCAGTTATTAAGTTAGGAACACGGTTGTTAAGTGAATCTGGCTTCCCTGTTGACTTTGAAGGTCACAAAAGGGGATCACGTGACCCCGGGACACTGCAACCGTCATAAATAGGAATCAGTCGGCAGGCATCTAAATTTTGATCACATGACCAACAGTCGTAAGTGTGAAAAATGGTCGTAAGTCACTTTTTCCAGTGCCGTTATAACTTCAAACGGTCACTAAATGAACTGTTGTAAGTCGAGGACAACCTGTACTCCAACAAATATTAAAATGGGTAGAAAGGCCTCCAATGAGATTGCAACTGTGGTGTTGGTTGTTACCTTTAAAGCCCTACATGGCTTAGGACCAGTTTATCTGCGTGACCGCCTTCTGCCACACTCCTCCCAACGACCAGTGAGGTCGCACAGGGCTGGCCTTCTTCAGGTCCCATCAGCCAGACGGTGTTGGCTGGCGGGCCCGCGGGGGAGGGCCTTCTCTGTAGCCGCTCCGACTCTGTGGAACCAACTTCCCCCCGAGATCCGTACTACCCCCATCTTACTGGCTTTCCGTAAAGCCATTAAGACCTGGCTTTTCCAGCAGGCCTGGGGCCAATAGTTGTCTGATTGGCCCATGTATGGTTGTGTGAATGTTTTATTTTAATATTGATGTATTTTTAAATTATTTTTTTTTTTAATATATGTCTCTATTGTTGTCTTTTTTTATATATATACTTTGAGCCGCCCAGAGTCCTTCGGGAGTTGGGCGGCATACAAATTTTGCAAAATAAAAAATAAAATAAAATAAAACTGCCATACATACAAAGAATGATTAAACTGAAAAATGTGTTTCCCCATGCATAGGTAATCCCTTCTAACATAATCCATTGCAAAGATTTTGGAATCCGTTTTATCATTCAATCATTTCTTACATTCTCAATCTTCAGCTGTCATAAACTTCCTTCCCACAGTTAATTTATTTATCTTAGATTTGTTATCCCGTCTTTATTATTTTTATAAATAACACCAAGTGGTTAGCATATTTAATACACCTTCCTTCTCCAATTTTCCCCACAATAACCCTGTGAGGTGGGTTCAGCTGAGAAAGAGGGAGTGGCTCAAAGTCACCCAGCCAGCTTTCTTGCCTAAGATGGGACTAGAACTCACCGTCTCCTGGTGATTGGCCCAAAGTCACCCAGCCAGCTTTCATGCCTAAGGCAG
>QLTV01020727.1:1767912-1793689 GCA_003457575.1 Thermophis baileyi
ATTATAGTGTATTCTATTCTATTCTATTCTATTCTATTCTTTTCTATTCTATTCTATTCTATTCTATTCTATTCTTATTCCATTCCATTATTATAGTGTATTCTATTCTATTCTATTCTATTCTATTCTTTTCTATTCTATTCTATTCTATTCTATTCTATTCTTATTCCATTCCATTCCATCCCATCCCATCCCATCCCATCCCATCCCATTCCATTATTATTTTTCCATTCCATTCCATTCACCTTTCAGCACAGTAAAAGGATTCGATTCGATTCAAGAGTCCATGGCTAAGGGTCAATTGGGGACTGGATCTCCCTGTTCTCTGGTAGTTTTGCTCAGGTCATCTTACCTGTTTGAGCCGACTTCCCTCCATCTACAAAGAATGATCTTTTTTCTTGTCGGTGGGTGTCAAAAGTCCAGAAAATTTTCACGACGTAGCCGTTCACCTATCAACCAGCAGTACAAAATGTAGGACGGACAGATAAATAAATACCTGATCAATTTTGGGGTGGTTTTGTTTTACATGAGTGAAAGAAAAGGGCCCCATCACCAAAAGGCCATTTTTTATAAAGGAGAACCTTTATAAAAGCTGTTTTGAGAAGACAGAAATATTATAATTCTGAAAAAAAGGAGATGAAGGCAAAGAGGTTTGACTTCTCCTGTCTGCTCAAGGAGTGGGGCTGGCCCTTGACATACACCTGAGAAAAACTCATACAGGCAACAGAGAAAGGATCATTGTGAACAGAAGTAAAAACTGGGTGAAATCAGGGAGGAAAGCCTATTTTGGCTACTTAGATTCTGGCCAATATTCAATAATGTATTTATGTAGAATTAGTATAATTAAACATTCTCCTCAGGAGTTGTAAACTGGTACTATAAGTCCCTTGGACTGCAAGGCGATCAAACCGGTCAGTCCTAGAGGAGATCAACCCTGACTGCTCTTTAGAAGGCCAGATCCTGAAGATGAAACTCAAATACTTTGGCCACCAAATGAGAAGGAAGGACTCATTGGGGAAGAGCCTAATGCTGGGAACGATTGAGGGCAAAAGAAGAAGGGGACGACAGAGAATGAGGTGGCTGGATGGAGTCACTGAAGCAGTCGGCGTGAGATTAAATGGACTCCAGGGGATGGTAGAGGACAGGAAGGCCTGGAGGAACATTGTCCATGGGGTTGCGATGGGTCGGACACGACTTCGCAACTAACAACTATAAACACCAAACTGCACAAACACACATAAACACACACTAGATAGTTTCTCCAAGTGGTGAAATCCATTTTTTTTTTACTACCGGTTCTGTGGACGTGGCTTGGTGGGCGTGGTGTGGCTTGGTGGGCGTGGTGTGGCTTGGTGGGTGTGGCTTGGTGGGCGTGGCAGGGGAAGGCTATTGCAAAATCTCCATTCCCACCCCACTCTGGGGCCAGTCAGAGGTGATATTTGCCAGTTCTCCGAACTACTCAAAATTTCTGCTACCGGTTCTCCGAACTACTCAAAATTTCCGCTACTGGTTCTCCAGGACCTGTTAGAACCTGCTGGATTTCACCCCTGGTTTCTCCCCTTCCCTTCCCAAAATTCTGTTTTATTTTTTATTTTCGATTGCTCCCTCTTAAGGAAAACTGTTGAGGGTGCAGCTTTGGGGGGATCGACCTTACAGATGGTTAAAAGTGGCAGCAGTTAGAAAGAAAGACTATGTCTCACCTGAATATTGGCGTCTAGTCTGAGGGTAAAGCTTATGGAGTTTTCATCGTAATTATCAATATGGATCGTAGGAGGTGGAATAACTGAATGGGGTCAAAAGAGAGAAAGAAAGAGGCATGAGATTTAACATTGATAGCATCTGATATAGTGGTGGGTTGCTACCGGTTCGCCCTGGTTCGGGAGAACCGGTGGCGGCGGCAGGCTCCGCCCATCCGCCCGGATGTCATCATGGACGATCTGCGCATGCGCAGAAGCGCACAAATCTCCGAACCGGTAGCAAAGGTTAGTGAAACCCATTACTGATCTGATAGCATTTCTAGTATCCAGAAAGGTAGTATTACCATCATTATTCTCATCTTCCCTATTGCCTATCTCCTTATCTTCTTATGACTACAACTTTGTTGCTTGTACCTTATGATTGTTTACTTAGTATCCTAGTATGATTTTATGTTGATTGCTTATTTAGTATCCATGACTATCACTAAGTGTTGTATCTAATGTTTTATGATGAATGCATTTTTACAATGTCTATGATTAATGATCTATCACTATTGTTGTATGTACACTGAGAACTTCTGCACCGGAGACAAATTCCTTGTGTGTCTAATCACACTTGGCCAACAAAGAATTCTAATTCTAATCTGTATAAAAAAGATCAAAACATTCCAACTACATTGTAAGGACATCACAAGGATGACCAGTGAACTGTACTTAATGTGCTCTTTCATGGATGCCACTCCCTTCTGAAGTCCTCAACTTATGACCAGTTACAGCAGACTCCCCTCCCCCCAAAAAGCTACTTAAAACCCATTTTCGAAGTTAGACGGTTGTGACACAGACATACACGGTCATGCGATCACATTTGAAACCCTTGGCAACCCGCTTACTGTCTGCAGTGCCCCTTGGTCACATGACTATGATTTTCCAATGGCTTTTTTGCCGATTTCCAAGGATGTACCTCCACTTTGAGTAAAATGGATTTGCTTAACACTGTGGTGTTTGCTTAGTGACTGCAACGTTCGCTTAACGACCACAGCAAAAAAAAAATTGGGCCTGGTCACGTGACACCTCAACTTACAACCACAATGACTTATGATCATAATTCTGGGGTTTAATTATGGTCATATGTCGAGGGTCATCTGTAATTCGTTCACTGGAAGGTGACAACACTGAAGAAATGACACTTGGCTACAATGTAAAGTAGTGAGTATACAGCTTGTATAATAGTGTAAATGAGCTGTCCCCTCAAAATAACGCAACACACAGCCATTAATGTCTAAACTGCTGGCAACAAAAGTGAGTACACCCCTAAGTGATTATTTTGAGGGGACAGCACGTTTACACTGTTATACAAGCTGTATACTCATTACTTTACATTGTAGCCAAGTGTCATTTCTTCAGTGTTGTCACATGAAAAGATATACTTAAATATTTACAAAATGTGAGTGGGTGTACTCACTTCTGTGACATACTGTATATGTATGTATGTATATATGTATGTATACAGTGAAACAATTTCACTCATGACTGACTTACTCATGATGGCTTTATACATTACATTGAGCCATGGCTTGTTTTAATCATTGTATACATGTGTGTGTGTGTGTGTGTGTGTCTGTGTGTGTAAATTGGCAGCACACCTTCCCACATAAACATATAGATACAGATAAAGATATAGATGTGGATATAGATGTGAATGTAGAGATAGATATGCATATACAAATATATACATATACAGTACATACATTTGTATATGTGTACAGTATATGTATACAATATGTATATGTATATATATTTAAATTGGCAGCACACCTTCCCATTATACATATACAAATACATATGCATACACATACATATATTCATATACATACACATACGTATGTATATGTATACAGTATCTAAATGTATTTAAATTTGCAGCACAATTTCCCACCCTAGGGCAGTGATGTCCTGCAATGAAGTAAAGCATCTCTTCAGTTTCAGCTCAAAGATGGATCATTTCATGGACATGATGGGCTTTGGGGCAACAACATGGAAGTGCTTCCTACTGCAAGGAGCTCTTTCTCCTCTGTAAGAGCCCTGAGATTTCTCTCCTCCAAGTCAAAACCCAGGCAGATCTCCTGAGCTTTTGGAGACCAGGCGGGGGTGGAACAGCTGCTGCCATCTAGCTGTCTTTACCAACCTCCGTGCCTCAAAGTCTAGTGCGAGAAAAGAACGCAAGAAATTAACCCCTGAAAGGTTTTACCTTTGCCTTTTATTGTTCGTATGGATTTGGAATCACTCCAGTTGCCCACTCCACGGCTTGTTACTGCGGCAACCTTTTCAAAACAGAAAAGCTTGTTAAGATAGGCAATCCATTGTCCTGGATAAAATAGCTCTTTTTAAAACAAACACACGCCAAGGAAGTTTATAAGTGAACGGCAGGGAGGGGAGGGAGGAACAGATGACATATTCACTCTCATTCTGAAGGAAATGCTGAGCGATCCGAAAACAGAATCATTCCACCTTCTCCCTGAAGGGGTAGAGGGACTACAAAGCCTGGAATTCCCAGCCAGTACTACTCAAAAGCTTTGGAGTGGCCACTCTCAAAAGCCAGAAGACTTCTGCCAAGTGATGGATCCCAACAGTCATGGATAGACCCTGCTGCTAACCACTGGTGGCCAGGTGGACCTTGGGCTGAAGGATCTCCACATCCGTAGGAAGTGGATGGAGGAAGGTGGAGGAAGATGCCTGCAGAAGGTTCCCAGACAATTATGGGTTATTGTCATCAAAGGAACCACCCAAGAGGTGTCCATCAAGGAAATGTTAAAGAGAAGAACAAAGACAGGAAGATTCTTGCTTGGTACAAGAAATCCAAAAGACATTCTCAGAAGAAGCTTCTGCAAGGACATTCCTCCCGTGGTTAACTGGCTCCATTGTCAAACAATCTTGATAGTTGAGGTTCCATCAAAGTCTGCCCTTCGGTTGGCTGCCTTACACTGAATCCATTGCCCTTTAAACGTGTATTCTTTTTGGGACAACAGAAGAGAAATCTCCTAGTTCTACAGGCCAAGATCAGCTGATGATCATAGAGGGCTAATAAAAGAAAACATCTACTCACTCTGAAAACATATAAGGCGTTGACCTGCAACATCTCAACTTCTGAATAGTTAGTGGGCGCCCTCACGGAAGACCATTCCTTTGAACCGGCTCTGCTGTATTCCACCTACCAGGACGGAAAAACAGGGACAACCATCTCCTTGCTAAAGTCACCTTTCAGCAGGCTAAACCTTTAAGATCCTGCCCTGGCCTCCAATGAAAGGTTTGAATCTGCAGGTTTGACCTTGTATATTTGTGGAGCTAAACCTCAATTGAATAAGATCACCGGAGGGAAAATGGCGCCCCTTATACCTGTCCAATGCCTGTTAAAATCAATTCTCCATCATCAGAGTCAGCTTATCTCCATGTACACTGAGATACTTACAACGTATTCTCTGATTAGACCGTGGGCGTTTGCTGGAGGCGCCCACTGGCAAACCACGGTGCCTTCAGCTTCTTTCTTCAGCTGCAGTTGAAGATGGCGGGGTGGATCTGGAACTGGAGAGACAGAAAAAGAGAAGGAGGGAAGGAGGAAGGAAGGTGAGTAGATAAGTGGTCCTGTTGGAGCAAGCCAGGGACTGATCCATCTCAGATTTCTGTATCTCTTAGTGGCCAACCAGATGCATGGAATTCAGGAGTTTGGAGAACAGAGCAACTGACTTCATGCCCTGGTGGTACCCAGCCCTAGTTCCAATGGATGGAAACTAATCCAGGAGAGAAGCAACCTGGAATTGAGGAGAAACTTCTTAAAAGTGAGGACAACTAACCAGTGGAACAGCATGCCTTCAGACGTTGTGGGTGCTTCATCAGGGGAGGTTTTTAAGAAGAGACTGGACAGTCATTTGTCTGAAATGGTATAGGATCTCCTGCTTGAACAGGGGGTTGGACTAGAAGACTTTCAAGGTCCCTTCCACCTCTATACTGATTCGGATTCATTTAGAGATCATTTAAAGGCGCAAGAGACCTTCTCCTCTGCAACTAAGTACTTGGGCCCAGACAATATGAGTTTTTACCCCACCATTACCCCATGCAGGCTGTGAAGAAATGGACTGGCTTACGTCCTTCTGGAGTCCGTAAGACTATGAAATCGTTGGTGTTGTACACTTTGCTCAAGCACTGGACCTGGACCTTGACTTGATACGTGCAATCCGGCTTCAGTACTTTCAAGATGGTGTTGGTTTTGCTACTGTGGGTTTCCACGGATTTCCACATGCTTTCTCCCACCATCCTAGATTTGGGAGTGGACAAAAACCACAACATCACTGCGGTGGAGTGATGGACAGGCGGTTTTGAAGCTGTTCCATGCATGCATTAATAATTTGTCTTGATGCTGCTAGAAATACATTTAATTCCCTCCATGTCTGGGTTCGTGCACGTTAAGCATTAATAGGGTTAGACTGTGACTTAGCATGTTGTATGAAACCAGCCAGGTTCCCCAGGAAAACACAGTTTGTCAGAGCATTTGCAGCGTTACTACTATTAGGAGACAACCCAGGAGCAAAACAGAGCTTTAGACATTTAACAGTGGTTTATATACAAGATATATACAGGTAAATACATGGTAGGCAAATACCCGACAAGCAATCAATCTTCTTCTTAAGTCTACACGGAGAACACAGCAATGGATACCAGACACAAGGAGAGAGAAAACGCCCTCTCCTGGCTGCTTTATATAAATACCTCTTAAAGTGGTAAAAACCTTTGTGGACCCCTTCGTAGTCTACAACCAGCAATACCAATTCATCTTCATTGCATCAGCCTTACATTGCATCAGCTTTACAGTTGCATCAGCTTTATAGTTGCATCATCTTTACAGCTGGTCAGCTCTTAAATCTCAATACCTTAACACTCCTCCCATTTAAAGCTGAACTGCTGATAATCCGAACGCTTTAACATAGTCCTTATACGTTTCCACAGATACAGGCTTTGTTAACATATCAGCTATATTACAGTATGATATATTACAGCAATATGACAACATTTCCTGGTAATTTTGAGGTTCATACCTAACACTATGCTCTGACCTCACTTGCATGCATTAATAATTTGTCTTGATGCTGCTAGAAATACATTTAATTCCCTCCATGTCATGGATTCATGCACGCTAAGCATTAATAGGGTTAGACTGTGACTTAGCATGTTGTATGAAACCAGCCAGGTTCCCCAGGAAAACACAGTTAGTATGAGCACATTGTAATGTGCAAATCAGGTCAGTGAAACCATCAACATTAGAAAAGGACATGGCTCAGTTCTGCCTTCTCCACCCTTGGATCTCCACCAAGAAAAGCTCATTTAGGAGCTGCACACAGTACTGTACAATTTGCTACATATGCCATGAATGGAACAGCAGTCGTACTAATAAGAGGTTCTATGTTAGCACACGGGGCCTAATTTTAAGCCTGCAGCCAAACTCCCTGATGTCAGGAGTTACCAAGAACGCTAAAATCAGACCATCTACCTGTAGTAGATGTTGTAGACACAGGAAGCGAGAGGCATCTTCTTCGGCTGAGCCCAGGATAACGTGATGTTGCCCAAAAAGTCAGCTGTCCACTGCAAGTTCTGAACCTTATAGACAAGAGTATCATCTATGTAAAAAAGAAAGAAAGAAAGAAAGAATTCCTGACTTTGATAAGGACTGGAAAGAAGGGGTTGAGATTAAAGAGCCGTGGTGATGCAGTGGTTAGAATGCAGTACTGCAGGCTAACTCGCTGCTCACTGTCAGGAGTTCGATTCGGACCGACTCAAGGTTGACTCAGCCTTCCATCCTTCCAAGATTCGGTAAAAGGAGGACCCAAGATTGTTGGGGGCAATAGGCTGACTCTGTAAACCGCTTAGAGAGGGCTGTAAAGCACTATAAAGTGGTATATAAGTCTAAATACTATTGCTATTATCAACAGTTCTATGCAGAGACAGTGTACTGGACTAAAGGTTAACCTTCCCTTCCTTCCTTCCTTCCTTCCTTCCTTCCTTCCTTCCTTCCTTCCTTCCTTCCTTCCTTCCTTCCTTCCTTCCTTCCTTCCTTCCTTCCTTCCCCTTCCCCTTTCCCTTTCCCTTTCCCTTTCCCTTTCCTTTTCCCATCCAATCATCCATCCATCCATCCATCCAGTTTATTTACATACTATGCATTCCTAGCACACAGGTCAGTCCACAGCAGTTAATAGAACTGATCACCCGAACCCAAACTTTTATATTATTCTTATAAATTGTGCCTTGAGATTTTTCCTGAAGGTTGACTACGGAGAGACTACATTCTAGAGCGGTGATGGCAAACCTATGGTACGTGTGCCACAGGTGGCCCGCAGAGCCATATCTGAGGGCACGCAAGGCGTTGCCCTATGTCAGCTCCAGCACACATGCGCGCGCTGGCCAGCTGATTTTCGGCCTTCTTTTCGGCTGTTTTTGCTCTCCCCAGGCTTCAGGAAAGCCTCCTGAACCCTGGGGACGGCGAAAAACGGCCAAACGGAAGTTCGGAAATGAACTTCCGGTTGGCCTGTTTGGCCATTTTTTGCCGTCCCCTGGCTTCAGGAGACTTCCCTGAACCCTGGGGATGGCGAAAAACGGCCAAACGGGCCAACCGGAAGTTCGGAAATGAACTTCCGGTTGGGCCGTTTTTCGCCGTCCCCAGGCTGTTGTGCGCATGCACAGGGGGAGGGCATGGGTGTGGGCACGCGCGTGCACACACCCTTTTGGTACGCGAGCCAAAAAAGGTTCGCCATCCCTGTTCTAGAGAGTTGGATCCACCACCCCAAATGGCTGGAAACCTAGTGTAGGTCAAGTGGGTTTTCTATCCCAGCTGCACAGCTCAAAGGCTCTGGTTGAGCTCCTGACCTCACTTCCTCCCCTGCCCCCTCCCTGCAAATGCCCCCAAATAAAAAAACAGAATAGTTCAAATAGTTCCTAGTCTTTTCCCCAATCCACTAACTTCTCTAAGATGCAATTCCCCGCCCTTGGAAAATGGCTTCAAAGCCGTCGGGAGTGCCGCTCTTAAAAATTCCAGCCAGGTGGACATTTTCCACATCGTGGTGGTGGGTGAAGAGAAGATCTGGGCAGACTTCTCCCAATCAATATTTAATTAAAGAACTAAAGACTGATGGATGCTCGATGACCCTTTCCACTCGGGGAGGAACCGAGCTGCACCACAGCGTGGGAAGAGGTGTCAAATGGAAAGGGCGATCGATGGCCATTAATGGGGAAGTTATCTCAGCCATAATGAATTGAGGACTGGAGGTTTTTTGCTGACGAAACAAGCCGGGTTGAGAGAAGAGGACGATGGGGGCAAGAAACCCCTGGGGAAAAGCCATCTTGAGACAGGTCTTCTGAACTGGGCTCCACCCCACCAACCTCATTGGATGGAATACAGACAGTCCTCGTCTTAGGACCACAATTGGGGCTGGAATTCCAGTCAGAAGTCATCAGAAAGGCTGGTCGGAGATCATAATAAAGATATTTGATTTGATTCCATTGGCTTAATTATAGCAATAGCAGTTAGACTTATATACCGCTTCATAGTGCTTTTACAGCCCTCTCTAAGCGGTTTACAGAGTCAGCATATTGCCCCCAACAATCTGGGTCCTCATTTTACCCACCTCAGAAGGATGGAAGGCTGAGTCAACCTTGAGCCGGTGAGATTTGAACCGCCGAACTGCAGCTAACAGTCAGCTGAAGTAGCCTGCAGTGCTGCGCCACCTCGGCTCATTCTCAAATGTCTCTCTGTTGCCCTGGATACCGAAGGACCATTGCATAGAGGGCTGACCCTGCACCTAGCATGCTGCACTCTAACCACTGCGCCACCTCGGCTCCTTGGAGGTGTTTTTGGATTTCTCAATTCAATTCAAACCTTTATTGTCAGAGTACAACCTGTGTACAATGAGATTGGCTGAGCCTCCCTTCATGCAACCCCACCCCCCACCCAATACAACTCACAGTGAAAGACATAAAATCCCTGACCCAGTGAATCCTACTAACAAACACACAATCCTACTGATCCATGTGAACTTATTGCACATTGCACATCGCGCCGGCCCCGCAAGTCAATCGTACTATGTTGTTGTAAAGTTATCTTCCATTCAGAAGTCTGACAGCCCATGGATAAAAACTGTTCTTCAGCCTGTTTGTGCGGCTGCCTCCTTCCCGATGGCAGGAGAATAAAGAAGGGCTGACCAGGGTGTGAGTCGTCCCTGAGGATTTTCCTCACTCTTCTAAGGCAGCGAGCCCTAGCAATGTCGTCTAGCGATATCAGGGGACAGCCCAAGATGTTTTGTGCTGTGCTCACCACCCTCTGTAATGTCTTTCTATCCGCGGCTGTCAAGCCGGCATATCACACTGTAATGCAATGTGTGAGGATGCTTTCTATTGTGGACCGGTAAAAGTTTAGAAGCCATGACTTACCAGTACAGTTCTTTTCGTCGCTGCTATCTGGACAATCCAGAAAACCATCACATCGTTCCATCTTCATGATGCAGGCCTCCCCATCTTCACATCTGAATCCACTAGGGCATAACAAGGTGCTGTGAGTCGCTGGAAGACAGAAGAACATACAACACTGCCATCTTACAACAAGTAGACGAGGCGGATCTACTTAGTTGCCTCGCACAAAGTATTTGTTGCCGTATTTTGAATAGTAGAAGCATCCCTGGATTTTGGTGCTGTTTCTTTTCCTGAAAGCCTAGCAGATCTTCACAATTGTTGGGTTTGTCCAGTCATGATCAACCAATACTATGGTTTTGTATGAGCTACTTGAATCAAATCAATGGAGAAATGAGCTACCGTGGTTTACTCATCACAATTGGGTTTGTCCATTCATGACCAACTAAAGTTTTGTACCATCTAATTCAGGGGTGGGGAACTATGGCCGTTTTATGACTTTTGGACTTCAACTCCCAGAATTCCTGAGCCAGTCATGCTGGCTCAGGAACTCTGGGAGTTGAAGTCCACAAATCATAAAAGGACCATTGTTCCCCACCTCTGATCTAATTGAATCAAATTAATGGAGAAATGAGCTACCATGGTTTATTCATACAATTGTTGGGTTTGTTCATTCGTGACCAACCAACATTATGGTTTTGTACATCTAATTGATTCAGATTAATGGAGAAATGAACTACCATGGTTAACTCATCACTGTTGGGTTTGTTCATTCATGATCAACCAACATTAAATTTTTGTAACATTTAATTGAATCAAATTAATGGAGAAATGAGCTTACTATGGTTTATTCATACAACTGTTGGGTTCATTCATGACCAGTTAACTTGGTTTTGTACAATGTATTTGGTCCCAATTGAT
Source organism: Thermophis baileyi (assembly GCA_003457575.1). Lineage (NCBI taxonomy): Eukaryota > Metazoa > Chordata > Lepidosauria > Squamata > Dipsadidae > Thermophis > Thermophis baileyi. The sequence continues at coordinate 1,778,976 of QLTV01020727.1, forward strand.
GGTGAAATGAACTACCATGGTTTACACATCACAACTGTAGGGTTTGTTCCTTCATGATCGACCAACATTAAATTTTTGTAACATCTAGTTGAATCAAATTAATGGAGAAATGAGCTTACCATGATTTATTCATACAACTGTTGGGTTTGTTCATGACCAGTTAAATATGGTTTTGTATAGCAATAGTACTTAGACTTATATACCGCTTCACAGTGCTTTTTACAGCCTTCTCTAAGCAGTTTACAGAGTCAGCCTCTTCCCCCAACAATCTGGGTCCTCATTTTAGCTACCTCGGAAGGATGGAAGGCTGAGTCAAGCTTGAGCCACTCAGGATCAAACTGCTGGCAGTCAGCAGAATTAGCCTGCAATACTGCATTCTAACCACTGCATCACCTCCTTCCTTCCTTCCTTCCTTCCTTCCTTCCTTCCTTCCTTCCTTCCTTCCTTTTGTTCCTCTTTCTCCCTTCCTTCTTTAGCACTTAGCAATAGCACTTAGACTTATGTACCACTTCACAGTGCTTTACAGCCTTCTCTAAGTGGTTTACAGAGTCAGCATATTGCCCCCAACAATCTGGGTGCAATATCTGATGTGTTTGATCCCAATTGATGGTGAAATGGGCTACCATGATTTACTCATCTCAACTGTAGGGTTTGTTCATTCTTGACCGACCAACATTATGGATTTGTATGATCTGTTTGAACCCGATTAATGGAGAAATGATACACCAGTTGTGAGCATCAAAGATATGCATCCATTTTTCAGGAATGCAAAACCAGGGATACGGATTAGAAGCCATTCCAGAGGGTTCCCAGTTCTCTTGTCTGGCAAGAGAGAAGGCAAGGAACCTCCTGGGACAGCAGGAATCTTTCAGGAGTTCCCCATAAAACCAACAAAGACTTACGGCAGTTCAGTTCATCCGTGCTGTCCTGACAATCTTTCAAGCCATCGCAGCGTTTCCAATTTGGAACGCACTTCTTGGTCTGCTGGCACTCAAATTCAAACCGGCTGCACCGTCCATGAACACTGGCAGACGTGGAACTGGCACCAACGGCTGGGTGGGCAGAAGGTGGGGGGAAAAGCATGCATTATCAGAAGCCATAGAGATGCTATTACCCTGCTTCATTAGAGCAGTGTTTCTAAACCTTGGCTGTTTTAAGATGTGTGGACTTCTACTCCCAGAATTCTCCAGCCAGCCATGCTGGCTGGAGAATTCTGGGAGTTGAAGTCCACACATTTTAAAACGGCCAAGGTTCAGAAACATTGCTCTGGACACATAATATTTGAGAGCTGTTAGGAAGTTTCTGAGGAATTCTGGGAGTTGAAGTCCACACATCTTAAAACGGCCAAGGTTCAGAAATACTGCATTAGAGAATAGCTTGGTTGGGCTATAATTTATGTTCATATGGAAGGCCGGTTTCTTTGTCTCCCATACCACCAGATGGCAGCCTGAATCTGCTGAGACAGGAGAAGACTTCACTGCAGCTTCCAAACCATGAGCTGATCCTTCCTAGTCTTAAATCTGAGCCATCAGAAGCTGGTGCACTCAGTCACATCTGGGCGGGCTACATCAGCAGAAACGATGTCTTCCCCATCCAATCAAAGCAGAGATGTTCATGTATCATTCCTTTAAGGCAGCGGTTCTCAACCTGTGGGTCGCGACCCCTTTGGGAGTCGAACGACCCTTTCACAGGGGTCACCTAAGCGCGCGCTAGCCCGCCATCTTGGTGACTGGCAATGTGCACGCACACGGGGAGGGGGCAGGGAGGGGGTCACGGCGGCGGGGCGGGGTCGCGGCATTAGGAAGGTTGAGAACCACTGCTTTAAGGAATTGGTCCTGCAAAAGAACCTTGGCATGTTTGAAGATGTTCAACCACTTTACATGGGACTTTTAGTCAGGATTGTCCTCTATGAATTAACAGTGGCCCCTAAGAGTTTTTCCAAACTTGGTGTCCCTGAGATATACTGGACTTGGTCTCCTCTTCCTCCCCCCCCCCAAATCCACCCTCTTCTAGCACTGAAGATGTTCCCTAGTTGGGTAATGAAACTTCTGCAAGAAAACCACCAAGCTCAGAGACTAATAAAGACCCCACAGTTCTACTCTTCCTCCTTCTCCTTCCTCCTCCCAGTATAATATGCAAATTGATCCATATGGACTTAGTGCACAATCAGGAGTTGTGGTTGGCTGCCTGCACATTAATGCTTGTTCCTCAACCCCCTTGCTAAAAAAAAACCTGCCTTATTATTATGAGTGAATGTAGCATATCTCCAGTGGCTACAGGCTGCTAACTGATGGCACTGGAAAGCAAATTAATTATCTCCTGGGAGTTGGCTTTGCTGTGATTCCTTCCTATTGTTGGAACATCTGGCAGCTCTCCATCTGGCATTCATGTAACATGTCACGTTGTGTAACGTAAGGCACACGAATGATGCAATTTGTGTCATTTGCACAGCGGTGTGAGGTCATTTCTCCCCTTCTTGCCCAACCCACCAAAATGTCTAGAAATCGGTGAAAGGGGCAAGCATGAAGAGTAGGGCGCCTTACGTGCGGTGGGGCAGGCCTCCTCGTCGGATCCATCAGCACAGTCTCGGTATCCATCGCAAACCCAGCTGTTCATGATGCACGTCCCACTATTACACCGGAAGTGATTTGGGCCACACGTGGCAGGAACCGTCGTGGAGATGGGGATGACTGCAGAGCCTAGATTCCAACCAGAACAACTTCAGAGTAGAACCTCAAGGTAGGCCAGTCAAGAAAGAGAGACCACGGGGATTCCAAGAATGCTACTTTATTGTTGCAGAGCTGGGGTCTCTAAACTTAGCAACTTTAAGACTTGTGGACTTTAACACCCAGAATTCCCCAGCCTACATGGCTGGCTCAGGAATTCTGGGAGTTGGAGTCCACAGGTTGGAAAGGGGCCATAGTGCCCATCCTTGACCTAAACCATCCAGATTAGTGTCCCTTTCCTCAAAAGCTGTCCAGTCAAAGCAAGACATCAAGATTCATCATAATATTATTTCCCCAATATTTGTCCCCAAACTTCTGTTGAGAAGATTGCTTCTAATGAGATCTTTACACAGACTGCTATTCCCAAAAGATAAGGCTACAACCAATCAGCAGGCAGGTACTTCACCTGTCTGGGACAGGTAGCAAATAGGATGCCACAAGATTCAGTCCTGATCCCGTCTGCTTCCAAAAATTTATTCATGACTTAGATCAGGAGTCTCCAAACCTGGCAGCTTCTGGATTTCATCTCCCAGAATTCCTCGTGCCGCTGGACAAGTTTGGAGACCTCTGACTTGGGTGAGTTGGAGGGATTTTTTTTTTTCAAACTTGCAATGAAACAAAGCCAAATACTACAAAGGAGAGAAGTAAAATCAGAAGGATCCCGACAGATGTCACCGGTGGAATGCAACGGTTTTGCAAGAGTTGTTTAAGCGAAGCAAAACATAAGTGAATCGCGTGACGCTGCGGCCAAAAAGACAAATGCGATTTTAGTCTGCATCTACAAAAACACAGTTCCCGATTCCAGGGCCTCAGAGAATCAACTTTGAGTAACTGGAAAAAAGGATGCGCTCTTACCACCGCACGACTTCTCATCCGACCAATCTCCACAGTCATTTTCTTGATCACATTTCCATCGGTTCGGGATGCAGTGCCCGTTGTCACACTGGAATTGGTAATACCGAGAACAGCTGGGTACTTCAGTTGGGTTTTCTAGCCAGGACAAAATATGCCAGTCAGTTTTCACCACCTTATGTTGTGGCCTATTGGCCACCAGCCCTTCCAACAGCCGAATCAGATGAGGAGGCGGCATGGGAGTGAGGGCCAGCATCAAGGCAACCTGAGAGCTCAGAGGGGGAAATGGAGGTGTCCGAGAGAGAGAGACAGAGGCGGAGCTTGGGCCATCCGTCAGCCCTCAGATCGAGAGTCAACAGTCCACAGGTCTGGAGGTGGCTGATGAGGAAGAGAAGGAACAGCTGGGTCCAGTGCCTGATGCGCAGATGCGCAGAAGGCAGAGGAGAGGAGAGCAGTGGAAATCTGTGGGCCGATCCTTGGGACGGAAGAGCCACCACTGCTAGCGAAGACCCACCCTAGCTCTGGAGATAAAAGGCAGGGGCCGTAAATGAATAGATGTGGCAGACAACTATTCATCTCCCTGCCGGACAGACGTTAGCCTGCTGTGAGGGAGAAACTTTTTCCGGGGCTGCTGGAGCTCCTAATAAAGGAATCATTGATTTAACTACAGAGGATTTGTCATGTTTGGGGAGCTAGGTCAGAACACCTTAAATGCTGAGGATATACAAACCAGCTTTTTTGAAAGGTACAGTTTTGGAGAGGTAGAATATACAGGTAGTCTTGAACATAACCACGACTGGGACCAGAATTTCTATCGCTAAGCAGGATGGTGGTTAAGGGAGTGACACCCACTTTTACGACCTTTTCACCACAGTTGTTAAGCGAATCGCTACAGTTGTTAAACGAATCATCAGCCAACATTATTCCCCTCTGAAAAGTTATGTGTGACTTTGGTAGGTGAGACAAGAGAAAGGGAAGGACATTTTCCTTGCAAGTTTAAAGAGACCAAACTAGAACCAAACTAAAACAGGAGGGGAAAGCATTGGTTAGTAACCCCAGTCACATCAGAATGGTATCTTCCATGCAATTGATGTCATTACAGGTAGTCCTCGACTTTCGACTACAATTGAGCCCAAACTTTCTGTTGTTAAGTGAGACACATATTAAGTGAGTTTTGCCCCATTTTACAGCCTTTCTTGCCTCAGTGGTTAAATGAATCACTGCAGTGGATAAGTTAGTAACCCGGTTGTTGAGGGAATCTGGCTTCCCCATTGACTTTGCTTGTCAGAAGTTCGCAAAAGGGGATCACATGACCCCGGGACACTGCAACCGTCATAAATATGAAACAGTTGCCAAGCGTCTGAATTTTGATCACGTGATCATGGGGAATGCTGCAAAGGTCTTAACTGTGAAAAACGGTCATAAGTCCCTTTTTTCAGTGCCGTTGTAACTTTGAACGGTCACTAAATGAACTGTTATAAGTCAAGGACTACCAGTATATAGATTATGTCACTTGGACAATCATCATTATCTTCTTTTAATGACCCCATAATCCCTTGTGGGGTGGAGTCTGGGCAACTGAATGGAGCTGAACGTTTACTGGCTGGATGCCCTTCCTGTTGCCAATGCAGAGTTTTTTTCAGCAGATATATTCTCATTGTGCCCAGAGCGAGAAATATCTGTCTCTACCTAGGATCGAACTCACAGCCTCCTGATTGTGAGGTGAGAGCTCCACCTCTAGGCCACCGCACCACTCTTGCTTGGACAATGAAGTCATGATATTTGACATCACTCGTTCCCCACTCCTACAATGTCTCCTTTCCTTCTAGTGGCACATTCTCCACTCACCACAGTTTGCCTCATCCGAGTAATCTCCGCAATCATCAGTGCCATCACATTTCCACACCAAGCTGACACACACGCCGTTCTGACACTGGAAGCTGAACTGGTCACAAGTGCGATGGAACTCTGGATCCTGGGCTGCAAGCAAGCCAGCTCTTGTTAGGGAAGGGAAATTCCACAATCCCAGAAATCTAATTTTCCTAGCCGTTTTTACTTACAACACCCGGCGTAGGCGGGATCTTCATCCGAGCCATCGCGGCAGTGCAAGGTGCCGTCGCATACCATGGAGCGCAGCAGACACTGTTGCCGGTTCTTGCACATGAAATCCATGTAGTGTGTACAGAGGGATTCTCCAGAGTGGCAAAGTTGGCAGGGTAGGAGGAAGGAGAGAAAGAAGGATAAGCATTGGGAAAGAAAGTTTAGAGGTAGCCCTCGGCTCACAATCACAAGTGAGCCCCAAATTTCAGTTGCCCAATTTGCTAAGTGTCAACCCTGAAGCCATTTTGGAGCATCTTCAGGGCTGCCACAGTAGGGCTGGCTAGAGCTGTGGGAACGGGAGGGGGGAGATAGAGATAGCTGGGGACTTGTAGCCAAAATAAAACTCTTTCTCCTGGGATGCAAGGATTTTCTCACCAGGTGCTGGGGAGGCGTGGACTGAAACCAACTGGAGTTTGGATGGTGACCGGATTGGACCATGTGATGGACATGTGGACTGGGGGAAAGAACTTTGACCAGATGTGCCAATATGACATGCCTAATAAATTTGGACTTTGAGAAGCACCTTGGCCTCAGAGTTTTGATTGCGTTGGATCTGTTACTTGGAACCCTAACACTAAGTGCCCAAATTTTGATCATGTGACCACGGGAATGCTGCAACCATCGTAAATGTAATATTTATTTATTTATTTATTTATTTATTTATTTATTTATTTACTTATTTACTTATTTACTTATTTATTTGTTTGTTTGGCAGTCAGGCAGTTTTCCAGGAAGTCTATTAGTTGCATCTGAAGGATATAATCTTTACTAAAGGCTCCACAAAGTCAACACAACTAATGGCAATCAAACTGTTATCTGGCAGCACCTTTCATAAATTAATTATTGGTGTGAAATGATAGTTCTATTCAACTTCCTCACAATTCTCATTCCAACTAATTGGTAGTAGAATCTCAATGAGGTTGGGATCCAAAGTTATATCAAGAAGCCACATGAATGAATGAAAAGAGAAAGAGAAATGCATAATGAAAGCTTTATTGAGCCGAGGTGGCGCAGTGGTTAGAGTGCAGCACTGCAGGCTACTTCAGCTGACTGCTAGCTGCAGTTCGGCGGGTCAAATCTCACCGGCCCAAGGTTGACTCAGCCTTCCGTCCTTCCGAGGTGGGTAAAATTAGGACCCAGATGTTTGGGGGCAAGGGGCTGACCTCCTGATCCAAATAGGGCCGCAATTGGTGCACAAAGCGCACCTGTGCAAAGGTCCCCCTGGCCACAGCTGTCAGGTGTTGATTTAATCTCAGCTGTGAGTCCAGGAGGACACCCAAATTGCGAACCCGTTCTGAGCGGATTAAGTTTTCTCCCCCCAGAACCAAGGAGGGACGATTAACATGGTCCTTCGGAGGCAATATCCACATCCACTCGGTCTTGTCTGGGTTAAGTTTGAGTCTGTTAACTCCCATCCAGACCTTTACATCGTCCAGGCACCGGTCTATTACGTCCACTGCTTCACTGAATTGACGAGCGGTCAATATGAGTTATTTTTTTCAGTGCTATTGTAATTTCAAAACGGTTCCTAAATTAATGGGTTGTAAGTTGTAGGATGACCTGTACGTGCAGAGCGAAATGATCGATTGCAAATGCTAATTAAAAGTTGTTCTCCAATGTCCGGGGAAGTTCTGTGACTTTGTTTCCTTTTTGGTTACCCAGCAACCCCACCGTCACCCTGGCTATAACTTTCACACTCCAGTTATACTCACCACAGTGTTGTTCATCCGAGCCATCCGAGCAGTCCTGCGCCCCATTACACCGCTTGCTAGAAGGGATACATGTCCCTATGGAGCACTGGAAACCGTTGCATTTCTTCTCTGCCAACCCATCCCACAAGGAAACAAAGAAAGCAAACTTAGGTTTTAAATACATGAGACTTCCAGCAAACTTAGGATGAGCGCTTTGGTTTACCAAAGCGTGAAGAATTGGATAGAAAGTGATGAGGGGGCTGTGCAAATGAGTTCTCACGTGGTCAATGAAGACTCAACCATCCAGGCCAAAAGTACCTAAAAGGTTAAATCATGGCACCTGGACCCAAATTTGTTAATCTGAGACCTTTCATTGCTCATCCAAGCAACTTCATCAGTCAAATTAAAAATTAGATAGGCAGAGATTCAAGAGAGCTGTTGGAATGGACCAAATTTGATCCAGTTGCCATGATTTAACCATTTTAGATATTTTTGGCCTGGATGATTGAGTCTTCGTTGACATATTGCCATACATTTTGGGGAGAAACCCCTGAATAGCAATAGCAATAGCAGTTAGACTTATATACCGCTTCATAGTGCTTTACAGCCCTCTCTAAGCGGTTTACAGAGTCGGCCTCTTGCCCCCAACAATCTGGGTCCTCATTTTACCCACCTCGGAAGGATGGAAGGCTGAGTCAACCTTGAGCCGGTGAGATTTGAACCGCTGAACTGCAGCTAACAGTCAGCTGAAGTAGCCTGCAGTGCTGCACTCTAACCACTGTGCCACCTCGGCTCCTAAAGTTGATATGGTAAGAGTTGGAACATTCCAACAACTCTCTGACTCTATGTCTATCTAATTTTTATTTTGACTGATGAAGTTGCTTGGATGAGCAACGAAAGGTCTCTGATTAACAAATTTTGACCCAGTTGATAAGATTTAACCTTTTAGACATTCTCACATGGTCAAAAGTCTCGAATACCAGATCTGATTACCACCAAAACGAGAAACAGATGGAAACTTTCTCTACCTTCTCTACCTACTCACCTACCTATCCAGAAGAGTAATGTCTTTAGCCATTTACACAGAAGAGCATTGAATATTGATTGTGTAAATAGTGCTCCTGTTTAATACACTGGAATTCTTGTAACCACATCTTAGCCTTGCTATAATAAAGCATCTTATTAAAAGTTGTAGACTTTCTGGTGAACTGATCTAGTTTACTAGGAGATGTTTGACCGTGGTCCATGTTAAGAGAAAGTTAAAAGTCAGAGTGAAAGAGACTGTGCCTGTATCTAGAAAGTCCATTACCACAATTAATGGGGTCTTCATCCGTTCCATCTTGACAATCGGTGTCTCCGTCACAAGCCCATCTTTGGGGGATGCAGTGCCCGTTTTGGCAGCGGAAACTGGAGGCTTCACAAGTGTGATGAACAGCTAAAGAACAATACAACGCAGACTGTTGACTTACTGCGAGATTCTTGGTGCTCTCTGAACTTGGTTGTTGTCTTGCAGATGTTTCATTACCCAACTAGGTAACATCATTAGTGTCGACTTACCAGCATGGAGGGACCAAAGCAGGAAAGAAGGAAGGAAGGAAGGAAGGGGAGGGGAGAATGTGGAAATCAAGATGACAAACCCCTTCTGGCTACACACAATCTCCAGTGACCCTGCCAAGCCAGGGATCACTCGTCCAGCCCAAAGGCAGACTTAGAAAAGGAGTTAATTCAGTCACCCAGGGTAATATGTTGTGTCAATGCAACCAAGCTAAAGATACAATAACTCTAGGCCACCAGCAGTCTGGAAAAAAAACATTGAACGGGCATTGCTGAGCTGTCTTAAGCACTGAAATAACCGTCCTTCACATTGTTGGGTAACAAGAATACACACACACCAGGGGTGGGTTCCAAAAATTTCTACTACCACTCTGTGGGCGTGGCTCAGGGGTGGGTTCCACTTACCTTCGCCACCGGTGTGCATCGCGACATTGCGCGCGCACGCGGGCTTTCCCCCGGTGCAATTCTGCTTCCACGCATGCTCAGTCACTATAATCGGCCCGAAACACAGCTGAGGAGCTGATCAGCTGTGCTCCGGGCGAAGGAATAAAAGTCAGCATACACCCGGGGGCAGGCGGGAGGGCCATTTCCGAAGCAGCAGCAGAGCACAAACGGCACAAAACTTCAAATATTCACCAAAAATCTTCGGGGGAAAAATGGCGGCGCCCACGGACCGGCACCAACCAAAGTGGGTCAATGACGCCATTGTGATGTCACCAGCGGCTCACTACCGGTTCGGGCGACCTGGTACGAACCGGGAGGAACCCACCCCTGACACACACACACCCTGCTGTATTAGATCAGGTCAAGCTGACCATCTCAGCCTGTCAGGTAGGATCAGCCCTAGAAAAATTCATGAGAAAAGCTGGAAAGTGACAGGGTTATCCTGCTGAGTGTCCCAAGGCTTACGAAGTTGGCTTTGATCTTCGCTAAAAGTGCAAACAGCCCCTGGCAAACCATTCTTTCTCCGCTTGCCCAAACCTTCTCCTCAAACCAACAGTCCAAACATATTTGTGGCTGTAAATTCCACCACTAACTGATGCCTTTTGCAAAGAAAAGAGGGGGAGGGGTTTTTTTCCCTGCCAAGCATCAATTGATGGGGTGATTTTTTTAAAAAAAAAATTTAACATTATGCAATTCTAATAAATGAAATATATTGCTGTGCTTTTTTCACAACCCGCTGTATTTTTCTGAACCCCCGTTTTATCTAAAACGAGATTCTAAAGAGCTTTAATGCTTTCTCCCCCCCCCCTTTCTTTTTAATAGGAGTTATGGATTGTAGTCCTATAAACCTTAAAGTAGGGGTGTCCAATCTTGGCAACTTTAAGATGGGGGATTCTGGGATTTGAAGTCCACAAGTCTTAAGGTTGCCAAGGTTGGACACCATTGCCTTAAAGAACCTCAGATTTTGCTGGAAATAGAAAATTGAGTAGCTCTGAGTACAATATAAACATCCCTGGTTTTTTTTTTAAAGTTCTGGAACCTCCCTCTTAGTTTGATTATATATATTTGAGATCTGTTTTTGTTTTTTGTTTTTATCAGGAAGGAAAATCGAGTCCACCATCCTAGCCAAGTTCTCTGCTCTTTGTGAGATTGAGAGATTGACATGTTTCTATAACATTCTAAGCTGTTATGCACTTCTGGAGGTGATATTCCATTAAGTATTCACTGTGAAAACTCATTATTTTCCAGGAAGTGTCATACCTGAACCTGCAGAGCTGAGAGAGGAACCCTTTTAAAAATAACTCCAGAGTCATTTCAAGTCAGATCTTAAGAATATAAGATTAAACCAAGCTGGCTTTTTTTTTTTTTTTTTTTTTTTTTTTTTTTTTTTTTTTTTTTATGGGGGCTTCTTATCCAGGCACAAAGAGAAATCAGCACAGCACATGTTCATGCTACTTGATTACCGATTGCTCTATTTTAGAAACTGTCAGAGCTGGGAGGCAAACAAGGGTGGGCCATAAAGTGGGACATTACAGGGCTCTAATTGGCAAGTCCTGTGAGCTTAGAGACAGCCCATCTGTTTGCCATTCCAGCAGGTGTGAGTTACAACCCCAGGCATCTTCCTTACTTCCATAAAGGAGGGGGCGAGGAGAATCAACCTCTATGGGAACTAGTTAAATGAATAAATGAATAAGCCAGCATCAAAAGATTGGTTTAAAGCTGGTAGAGATGGCGAGGTGGGCTGTTTTAGTTAGGGAAATGAAGAGACCAGCTCAAACTCTTAAGTTTTCATCCCTAAAGGAGCACCAGACCCAATAGTTATACATATAGAGAGAGCCAGTTTGGTCTACTGGTTAAGGCACCAAGCTAGAAACTAAGAGATGGTGAGTTCTAGTCCTGCCTTAGGCATGAAAGCCAGCTGGGTGACTTTTGGTCAATCACCAGGAGACAGGGAGTTCTAGTCCTGCTGTAGGTATGAAAGCCAGCTGGGTGACTTTGGGCGATTCATTCTTTTTCACCCAACCCACCACACAAGGTTGTTCTTGGGGTGGGGGGAAATAGAAGGAGGAAGGTGTGTTGGATTTGTTCGCTGCCTTCCGTTATTTTTAAAAAATAATAAAGGCAGTATACAAATAAATAAATAAAATATGTGAACCAAGCAGGATGTCATTTTTGATGTTCTGCAGTACTGCTATCAAATCGATAACGGCACAAGAGGAAAGCACACCTTTGTGGCTCGTGTTATAAAATTAGCTGCACAATGTATTATGAAATGAGAGGCATCCTACATTATAACACCGGATGTATCCTGTATTATAAAGCAAATTCTAAGGAAGTTGTTTATATTTGCACCAGATGTTGTCTACTGAAGAACAACTCCTACTAAGAGAGAGAGAAAGTGGGAGGGAGGGACGGAGGGAGAGAGGGAGGGGGGATGCTCACCCGTGCAGTTCGCTTCATCCGACCAATCCCGACAGTCATTGTCACCGTCGCATTTCCACGAGAGACGGATACACATCCCCGAATTACAGCTGAACTCGTCATTCTGACACTGGTGGGCTTCTGAAAATCGCAGGACAAAATGGTGCAGGTGGAAACTCAGATTACATATCACTATCCAGCAGGCTGACCCTAAAGCTGAGCCTCGCACGATTCACCATGGTTAATTGAATTAAACCATAGGTTAACTCGTTGTGTGCAACTAGAAACCAAACATTACGGCTGAGTCTGAAGGAAGGACCCAATCAATTTCTCTTCAATCCCTCCTCCTATTCCATCCCATCCCAACAGACCTTCTGGAACAATCTCCTTTCTGCAAAAAAAGAGACACGGTTGCACTTAGGCAACACACAGGTGGGTTCCTACCGGTTCTAACTGGTTCTTTAGAACTGTTAGTAAACCGGTGATGATGTCACAGAACCGGTTCTTTCAGTGTGTTCCGTGGGCGCCGCCATCTTGGATTTTGCTTCTGCGCGTGTGCAGAAGCTAATTTTTGCTTCTGCGCATTCGCAGAAGCTATTTTTGGATTGCTGCGGGGGCACGCGCGCACGTGCACGGTACAACCCTGAGCGAACCGGCAGCAAATGGATCCAGAACCCACCCCTGAGGCAACACGTCACAACACCTCACTGGAGTCAACTAGTGGAGAGAAATGCCAGATGAGGTGGCTTTCTCCACAAAATAGGCTGAGGTCCATCTTCCTTTGTTCGCCTTGCACAAGCCTTCCTCCTCGCCCAGTTGTTTGGTGTCCGCTCAAGTAACAGTATCACAAAATCTAGCAGCAGATATATAATCCACCATGGCAGGAGTCACATCCTGAGTTTACAAATGGGTCACTTTTTGGACAAGGTTCTTCTTGCCTGTTTCCTATGGGGGCACCAACTAGATTAGATTAGATTAACAGAGTTGGAAGGGACCTTGTAGGTCATCTAGTCCAACCCCCCAGCCCCCCACCCAAGCAGGAGACCCTACACCATTTCTGACAGAGGGCAGTCCAGTCTCTTCTTGAAAGCATCCAGGGATGAAACTCCCACAACTTCTGAAGGCAACTTCTGTTCCATTGGTTGATTGTTCTCCCTGTCAGAAAATTTCTCCTTATTTCTAGGTTGAATCTCTCATTCATCAGTTTCCATCCATTATTCCTTATCTGGCCTTCAGGTGGTCTGGAAAACAGCTTGACCCCCTCCTCTCTGTGGCAGGACCTCAAATATTGGAAAACTGCTATCATCTCTCCCCTGCTATCATGTCTCCCCTTCTCTTCACTAGACTAGCCATGCCCAGTTCCTGTAACCGTTCATCGTATGTTTTAGCCTCCAGTCCCTAATCATCCTGGTTACTCTTCTCTGCACTCTTTCCAGAGTCTCAACATCTTTTTTATAGTGTGGTGACCAAAACTGGATGCAGTATTCTAGGTGTGGTCTTACTAAGGCTTTATAGAATGGTATTAGTACCTCCCTTGATCTTTTTTGTATCCCTCTTTTAATGCAATTTAGGATTGCATTGGTTTTTATGGCTGTCGCCGCACACTGCTGGCTCATATTTAACTGGTTGTCCACTAAGACTCCAAGATCCCTCTCACAGTTACTGCTATGAAGCCTGGTTTCACCCAGTCTATAGGTGTACTTTGGGTTTTTCTTGCCTAAGTGTAAGACTTTACTTTTCTCTACATTGAATTTCATTTTGTTAGATAGGGCCCAGTGTTCAAGTCTGTCAAGATCCATCTGGATCTTGAGCCTATCTTCTAGGGTGTTAGCTATTCCTGCCAGCTTAGTATCATCTGCAAATTTGGTTAAGTTCCCCTTATTCTTGCCAAACTATAAATCCCCAGCATGCTAGGTGCAGGGTCAGCCCTCTATGCAATGGTCCTTCGGTATCCAGGGCAACAGAGAGACATTTGAGAATGAGCCGAGGTGGCGCAGCACTGCAGGCTACTTCAGCTGACTGTTAGCTGCAGTTCGGCGGTTCAAATCTCACCGGCTCAAGGTTGACTCAGCCTTCCATCCTTCCGAGGTGGGTAAAATGAGGACCCAGATTGTTGGGGGGCAATATGCTGACTCTGTGAACCGCTTAGAGAGGGCTGTAAAGCACTATGAAGCGGTATATAAGTCTAAGTGCTATTGCTATTGCTATGTCAAAAGGCCCAGAGATCTTCTCCTGAGCTTACCACAGTGGCTCTCGTCGCTACTGTCTCCACAATCGTCCTCCAGATCACACTTATAGGACAGGGGGACGCAGGTCCCCGATTCGTGGCAACGGAATTGGGTGTCAGGATCGCACACAGTTGTTGCTGTTGTCACACAAAGAAAAAGAGACCTTCTCACATCATCGATATCTCGTTTTGAGACATCAACAGCACCATCAACATTCAAGCCGTCCCATCAGGACTCATTTCAGAGCCACTGGCTCCCTTAGACAGTTTTGGTAGGACCAGAATATGGTCTGATAATGGAGGAAAGGGTTGAAGGACAAAATGTGAAGCAGAAGCTTCAGGGCCTCATTTCATCTTTTAAGAACAGAAAAACTCTCTCCAAATTTAGAATCATAGGGCTGGAAGGGACCTTGGAGGTCTTCTAGTCCAACCCTCTCTTGCCCAGGGCAAGAGTCCTTTTATCATCCTGGACACATGGTTGTCCAATCTTTTCTTGAAAACCTCAGCAATGGAGCACCCACAATTCTTGGAGACAATCTGTTCCACTGATTAATTGTTCTCCCTGTCAGGAAATTCCTCCTTATTCCACCCTAATCAAAAGGACCCTTAACCCTTTCCTCACTGTCGATGTGTTGCGTGTCAAGATTTATCTAAGATACTTTGAAGAGGGGCTGCTTTTGATCATTCACTTAAGCAAAC
>QLTV01020727.1:1793777-1838784 GCA_003457575.1 Thermophis baileyi
CCCACCCACCCCCAAGTATCTGCATGACTTACGGCAGTTCTTTTCATCGCTCATGTCCCCGCAATCGTTGTCATTGTCACACTTCCAGATGTTATTAATGCAATTCCCATTTGAGCATCTGTACTGGTTGGAGAGACAGGTGTTTTCTGGATGTCGGTGGCATTGGAGAGAGGCAGAGGAGGAAACCAGTACAAATAATCAACAACCATTAAAAAGACAACCTGAATTTAATGAACCCAACCATCCCAGTTCCCAGCGAGAAAGCTTCCAGAAAAACAGCCTTTGTGGTGAAGAAGCTTCATAGCAGTTCTCAAAGATGATGTGTCCAGACAAGGTTGTTTCTCAATCTTGGCCATTTTAAGATGGGTGGACTGCAACTCCCAGAATTCTCCAGCCAGCTAAAATTGGCCAGGTTGAAAAATACTGGCCCAACATCTGTGGATTCTCCCACCTTCCTCTCCCTCAAACATTTCTGCTATCTGATTCGGTATCCAGGACAAAACAAGCACCATTTCCTTCCATATCTAACCCAATTCACATTTTGGTCCAGGAACAAACCAGCAAGATCCAACATGAATGGTTCTACATGAACAATTTTGCACTTCTCTGGAAGACCCTAACAAAGTGCATTACGGCTGTGCAACTATCCAGAAATTGTTTGGATAAGGGTTATTTGGCCAGGGCGGAAACACAAGGCTACTCTTTAAAGCAGCTGCATCACTTCCCTCGATCCTGCAGAAAAGATGTAGATGCTTTAAAGGGCTACATTTCAGTGGTGGGATTCAAAAAATTTTACTACCGGTTCTGTGGGCGTGGCTTGGTGGACGTGGCGTGGCTTGGTGGCATGGCTTGGTAGGCATGGCAGGGGAAGGATACTGTAAAATCTCCATTCCCACCCCACTCCAGGGGAAGGTTACTGCAAAATCCCCATTTCCTCACGATCAGCTGGGACTCAGGAGGCAGAGAATAGATGGGGGCGGGGCCAGTCAGAGGTGGTATTTACCGGTTCTCCAAACTACTCAAACTTTCCGCTACCTGTTCTCCAGAACTGGTCAGAACCTGCGGAATCCCACCTCTGCTACATTTGCATTCCTACACCCTCTGAAGCATTTTTCTGGCATCCATATAATTCGGGCAATACATGGTGGATTGTTTTAAATGTTGTAAGCCACCTGGGGTCATCTATATGTGAACTGGGTGGCTACATAAATTTGTTTAGTTAATAAATATAATAAAATCCAAATTGAGATGCTATCTGACACTCTAGCACCCAGGTATATCCTTTACCTTCTTTTATGCAGGTGCCATTCTTCAAGTGATAGTTGGGTGGACAATCGCATCTCATCTCCCCCGATGGGAGCACATGGCTGGCGACTCCATCGGGACATCGACACGTATAGTTATTGTTAGCCCTGGGCAGACACAGCAGGCTGCATGGCTTGTCTGTGCATGCATTCTTCCCTGTCCAGAGGAGAGAAGGAGGAAGAAAGTACTTTGTGAACCAGAAATGTACGTTGTGAAACTTCAGGAGGAGATGTTGCCTTCCAGACGTCTCAAAGGCGTTTTTCCAAAACTGGATTTTCTTGTTTGTTTGTTTTCTTTGAAAACGCTTCGCTTCTCATCCAAGAAGCTTCTCGAGTGAGAAGTGAAAGGTTTTCAATGAAAAAAACCCCAGAAAGTCCAGTTGCCTTTTGGAAAAGCACCTGAGACAACCATGGCCTGGATGATTGAGACTCTCCATGGACAGTTGCCTTCCAGAGTTGCCACTGAATTGTTAGTTTTAATTATACTCATCAGGGAAGATTATTTCAAGGGAGATGCATCAGAGAAGTAAAGGCAATGTTTGCTGGTGGACCAATAAATACCTGCAGTCTTTTCATGGTAGAAGATTTTCATGTCCATCACGCTATTGAGATGGTCAACCAAGGTCTCCATTCTGGCTCCGTTGTGCTTGGAGGCTCTGAAAATGCTCAGCTGTGACCAATCATTCCAATAGATATCATTCTGGGGGGGGGGGGGGAATAAAGAAAACCTTTTCATTTTTAAACGTTCACTGGAGGACCAGAGATGGAGGCAGATGAAAGACGTAACCATATAAGCAAGTACCAAACCAAGCTAATTGTGCAAATACTTAGCAATAATATTTAGCCTCTGTTAAATTCATAATACACACAGAAGGGTTGACTTCATGTGCAACACTAAGCCAATGGCCATACCTTATAAAGCACAACATAAATAATTATGGTAGAGCACACAACCTTTCTTGTTCCTGCTTTGATCTATACGAGCAAGTAACAACCCAGGATGGCTAGCTATGCTCTGCGTAGGAGCCGAGGTGGCGCAGTGGTTAGAGTGCAGCACTGCAGGCTACTTCAGCTGACTGCTAGCTGCAGTTCGGCGGTTCAAATCTCACCGGCTCAAGGTTGACTCAGCCTTCCATCCTTCTGAGGTGGGTAAAATGAGGACCCAGATTGTTGGGGGCAAGATGCTGACTCTGTGAACCGCTTAGAGAGGGCTGTAAAAGCACTATGAAGTGGTATATAAGTCTAAGTGCTATTGTTATTGCGTCACATTCATAGTGGTTCTGAGAACTAAAACAAGCTGCCTGGAGATTATGGCTATTGAAGTCTAATATGTCTGGTCAAATTTGTCTTTGAGTCGGGAAGGTAAGCAGGGTAGAGTTGGTTAGGACTTGGACGAAAAAACGATTAGAAATCCCAGGACTATAGGTTAGACTGGGAAATTTTTAAAAAATCCTAGAAAGAGGACCTTGATTTTCATCCTACTGGATTTGTCCATAAAGTCCCTAGGAGTCAAACCATCTCTTTTTAACACCTAGAGGGTTCTAGATTGATTGTGTCTATTCCAGTATAGGAATTCTAGATTATGCCTACTCTATCATGGAGGGTTACAGATTGATAATGCCCACTCTATCATAGAGGGTTCTAGATTGATAATGCCCGCGCTATCATAGAGGGTTCTAGATTGATAGGGCCTCCTCTATCATAGAGGGTTCTAGATTGGTAATGCCCGCTCTATCATAGAGGGTTCTAGATGGATGATTCCTGCTCTATCAGGGCGGGTTCCAGATGGATGATGCCCACTCCATCATAGAGGGTTCTAGATTGACAATATCTGCTCTATCGTAGAGGATTCTAGATGGATGATGCCTGCTTTACCATAGAGGAGTCTGGATCGATAATGTGTTGTGGCTTGCCCAAGTCCCGCGCAGTTGCTCATGGATCCGGAAGACCAAGAACCGATCATGGGGTGGCAATATCAGTCTGTATCTCCGGCACCTGAGTCCGAGACCGAGGAGGACGCAGGGCCAGAGACGATAATCAACCAGGGCCTGCTGCACCTCCCCAGCAGGAGTTGAGTGACTCAAGTGGAGTACAGATTGATAATGCCCACTCTATCATAGAGGGTTCTAGATTGATAATGCCCGCGCTATCATAGAGGGTTCTAGATTGATAGGGCCTCCTCTATCATAGAGGGTTCTAGATTGGTAATGCCCGCTCTATCATAGAGGGTTCTAGATGGATGATTCCTGCTCTATCAGGGCGGGTTCCAGATGGATGATGCCCACTCCATCATAGAGGGTTCTAGATTGACAATATCTGCTCTATCGTAGAGGATTCTAGATGGATGATGCCTGCTTTACCATAGAGGAGTCTGGATCGATAATGTGTTGTGGCTTGCCCAAGAATGCCTATTCTATCATAGATGTTCCAGAAGTACCTTAAACACAGCAATGGCATAGGGATGAGGAAGACTATCCAAGATCACTGATCTCTGCATGCCGTTGAAGTCGACCCGCTCGATCCTGTCCATGTAGGCCTCCGTCCAGTAGATCCAATGATCATCTGCCGAAATTCCGTTTGGCCACTTTACTCCCTCGGAGACAATGCAAGAAGCAGAGGAGCCATCCATTTCGCTTCGATAAATACCAGGCCGCGAATCCCCCCAGTCTGTCCAGAACATCAGTCTGGGAAGAGAAGTTATAACCAACAAAAGGTAGAGAAAAACGTGAAGCTTAAGTCAGGACAGAACTAGGATGGAATGTCATTCTCCTGATTAATTTAGGGAATGTTTTAACCAGCGGTGAAATCTACTTACCTTCCCTACCGGTTCGGAAGCACGCGCGCACGCGCCACCGTCACACACACTTTTTCACCCTCTGCGCATCCGCAGAATGCTTTGTGCATGCACAGAGGGTTAAAAACAAGAAAATGGCGACGTCCGGGCAGGTGGGCAGAGCCTCACGCTGCCGCCGCTACCGATTCTCCGAACCACCGGCGGCCGCTGCTACCGGTACACCCGAACAGGGCCGAACCGGTAGCATTTCACCCGATTTCAACCCAGAGACATCTCAAGATATGAGATTCAGCTTTCTGGATGGTTGCTTTGGGGTCCAGGTTGCAAATCCTCTGACTCCAAAGAGAACACAAACAAGATCAAGACGTCCTACTTACCCTTCTTTGGGCACCAGAGTTAGAGCCCGGGGTCGCTCAAGCACCGAGGAGTTTAAAATGGTAAGACGCAAGTCCCCGTCTGGGTTGGCGACCTGCGTGGAGACCACAAATTGGAGAACGATGAATCCACCAGACTATTACCGTGTTTCCCCGAAAATAAGACCCTGTCTTATATTTTTTTTGAACCCTGAAATAAACCCTTGGCCTTATTGCCATGCACTCAAAAGCCCGATTGGGCTTATTATCAGGGGATGTCTTATTTTGGGGGAAACAGGGTAGCGTTACTGATCTAGCAGGAGGCAGTAGAAGGCTGGTTTAGTTCTAGCTGAAATTCATCAGGCATGGGGAAGCCCCAGGCGTTAGGTCTTATCTTCTGTATGTGCTATTCAAAGGAGACTGACTAGCTCAGCGGTGAAATCTACTTACCTTCCCTACCGGTTCGGAAGCTCACGTTTTGCGCCCTCTGCGCATGCGCAGAGGGTTAAAAAGAGGAAAATGGCGACGTCCAGGCGGGTGGGCGGAGCCTCACGCTCCCGTCGCTACCGGTTCTCCGAACCACCGTCGCCCGTCGCTACCGGTATGCCCGATCCAGGCCGAACCGGTAGCATCTGGACTAGCTCCAATAAATTCCTGATGAAATCCAACCAGAACAAAACAGGTTCTGGAATGCCTCCTAGTGGTAGATAGTGATAACCACTGTAATACAGTGTAGAGCACGGGTGTCAAACCCGTGGCGTCACGTTGCTGTCATGTGACGTTTCATGGAGCTGGGGTGGGCGTGGCCTGCACGTAACGCATCCGGCCCACGGGCCACCAGTTTGACACTCCTGGTGTAGAGTTATACAACATTCATTCTGGGGAAAGGTCTTGAGGTCTCTAGCATGAGGGCCGGACAAATCAACACTTGTAGACCTCTCTTTAGTTTGAGAGTGGAAACAAAAAAGGAAGGTGTACCGTTCATAGCATCTGTGCTTGTGCTACCTATCTGCAATTCTGGGCACTGTCATTACCATTGGAATCCAGTACCAAGCCACTGCATTTTCCAAACCATGGTTTGGAGCAGGCGTCACCAACCTTTCGGACCTCAGGGACCACTAAATTCATAATTTTAAATCCCGCGGACCACTAATATGAATTTTTTTTAAAAAAAGATGAATAGTATTTAGTGCAATATAAAGAATGCAAATAATTTTTCTGCGGACCACCAAAATTTTCTCACAGACCACCAATGGTCCGCGGACCACTGGTTTAGAATCTAAGCTTACTGAATGAATGCAGCCTAGTTTAATGAAAAGAAGGACTGGCATGACATGATGACAGTCTTCCAATAGCTAAGGAGCTGCCACAAAGAAGAAGGGGGTCAAGCTATTCTCCAAAGCACCTGAAAGCAGGACAAGAAGCAATGGATGGAACCCAATCAAGGAGAGAAGCAACCTAGAACTAAGGAGGAATTTCCTGACAGTGAAAACAATCAACTAGTGGAATGGTTTGCCTTCAAAAGTTGTGGGTGCTCCATCACTGGAGGTTTTTAAGAAAAGGTTGGGCAGTCGTTTGTCTGAAATGGTATAGGGCAGGGGTGTCAAACTCAAGGCCCGGGGGCTGGATCCAGCCCACAGGGTGGTTAGATCTGGCCCGCGGGGATCCTTGGAGCCTCTGCCAGCGAAAACAGAGCTCGGGAGGGCCGCAGCCTCTGTTTTCGCTGGCAGAGGGTTGCAGGAGGCCATCGCAGCTGAAAACGGAACTCAGGAGCCTGTTTTCACTGACAGAGCTCTCGGGCCACCACAGGCGGCTGACCCAAGTGAGGTTGAGCTGGCCATGCCCACCCCGGCCACACCCACGCCGGCCACCAAGGTCAAACACAAGCTTGATGCGGCCCTCAATGAAATCGAGTTTGACACCCCTGGTATAGGGTTTCCTGCCTGAGCAGGAGGTTGAAGACATCCGAGGTCCCTCCCAACTCTGTTATTCTGTTATGATGAATAATTCAGGAATCTAGGTTTAAAGCAAGCCACAACTTGGTCCAGACAAGGTAGATCTGGTTCTTGTCTCTTTCTTTGGTTTCTTTTAGAGACCAAGGGAAGTCATTAAGGATTTGTATTAGGTTAATGGCAAAGCACCAGCAGGCAGTCAATGAATTCAGATTTACTTTCATTCCCACCCACACCTTTGCCAAGGACACAGCCAATTAATGAGTAAGAGCTCCCTCCCCCATGGTGCAAATCCTTTATTTATTTATTTATTTATTTAATTGATATGCCACCCATCTCACTGTTGAAGCAATATATTCTGTTGCTATAAAGAAATACACACAGCAAAAGTCCCCCCAAAAAAAGTCATCCATTCTCCCTATCTGGGGTAGACTTCTGCTTGAGTAAAAGACTTCCTTCTTGAGATGTTGGTTTCTTTCCTACAAGCAGAAGGAGGTGTACCTCAATTTTGGGGATGCCGGCGTTCACCCAGTAAAGCAGTTGACTGATGGGCTCAAAGACCAATGCTTCGACCGTCTCCAGGCCGGTACCGATGATGACTTCCTGTCCAGAACTTCCGTTGAGACAGAGACGCTGAAAATAACGGATCGGAGCCGTTAGGGAAGTCAACTGCTAAGTTTGATGCCAACAAAACTCAAGAGGTGATCCTTGAAGTTAAGGAGAGTAGCAGGAGAAGAAGTGATGGAGAACATCCACTGGCATTGCAGCCTTAAGACTGCATTGCTTAGAACAGGTGTTGGCTGGGGAATTCTGGAAGCTGAAGTTGAAATCCACAAATCCACAAGCCTTAAAGTTGCTAAGGTTGGACACTCCTGGCCTAGAACTTCCAGCCATTTCTGGTAGTCAACTTAGAAGAGGTAGCACTTAGGACTTCTGGGTCCACTTTAGAAAGTAACAAACACCCACATTATACTTTATAGCCCACTTTTTCTGTACTACCCCAGTCAAAGAGGATACACAAGAACTTTGGAGGAAGTATCTAAATGGGAGAGAGAGATGCTGGCAAATCAGCTGGAGAAACAAGCTAAAACAATCCCTGCATTTCCAAGATTTACCCAATACTTTTTTTTTTCTCCCTGGAACCTGAGTAAGTGACTTTGAGCTGTTCCCCAAACCCAACGGGACTCAAACCCCATCAAAATTGAAGCCATGTCCTCAACCAGAAGGCTTAATTTCCTGCTCCATCAATCTCCTTTTCTTCCTTTAATTTAATCAGCCCCGAGCTGCCACAACTAACCCTGCTCTCCACTCTCTTAAAAAGACAGGTGTGCCAATTTTCCCCTTGCACAGAATTTCCTCGCTTCGGGATATCCCAAAAAATCAAAATCTGAAACCAAACAGCCCCTTAGAGACCCAGCCTTCCTCGGTTACACCGCAACAACCCTCAAAAGGCCTCGAGAATTTTGTTCCGACCTCAGAAAGACATGGTCTTGTCTTGTTTCGAACTTGAAAGGTTCGAAATAAACTGTTCCTAAATCAAAACCATTTAGGTTGAGATTATTTGTGGTGACCAGAACGAAGGGAAAAAAGCCAAGTTTTGTTCCAACCTTGAAACAAAACTTAAAGGACACTTCCTTTGGGTTTCGAGCTTGGAAATTTGAAAAAAACAACAACATCCGGTTAGAGATTAAAATACAGGTAATCTTTGATTTACAACAGTTTGTTTAGTGACCGTTCAAAGTTACAACGGCACGGAAAAAAGTGACTTTTGACTGCTTTTTGCATTTACGACCATTGCAGCATCCTGATGGACACATGATCAAATTTGGACACTTGGCAACGGGCTCATATTTATGACGGTGGCAGTGCCCAGGGGTCACGTGATCCGCATTTGTGACCTTCTGACAAGCAAACTCAATGGGGAAGCCAGATTCATTTCATAACTGCAGAGATTCACTTAACAAAGGTTGGTGTGAAAGATTGTAAAATGGGGCAAAACTCACTTAACCGATGTCTCACTTAGCAACAGAAATGTTGGGCTCAATTTGTGGTCATAAACCGCGGTCTATCTGTATGCGGCATGCTTTCTCTTCATCTGGCTACAAATGCAGGGCAAAGTAGAATGGGCTCGCATCAAAGGAGAGCACAAAGAAAGTCACTAACCTGGATAATTTCAAGAGTCACATCTGCCCAGTATAGACAGTTGTGGGTGTAATCGAAGTCGAGGGCCACTGCCCCACGCAGCCCCATCAAAGGCAAATCTTCAGTCAGCCCGGACGAGAGATCGTACCGATGGATGGAATACCTTGTTGAATACAAGATGAACTCATTTTCCTCTGCAAAAAAAAATCAGCCCAGGAATGAAGTAGGGATTTTACATTTGGGAAGGAGCATTTTCTGAGCTCAAACATCGGAAAGGGAAGTTTAGCAATAGCAATAGCACTTAGATTTATATACCACTTTACAGTACTTTACAGCCCCCTCTAAGTGGTTTACAGAGTCAGCATCTTGCCCCCAACAATCTGGGTCCACATTTTACCCACCTCGGAAGGATGGAAGGCTGAGTCAACCTTGAGATGGTCAGGATCAAACTGGTGGCAGTTGGCAGAGTTAGCCTGCAATACTGCATTCTAACCACTGTGCCACCTTCCTTCCTTCCTTCCTTCCTTCCTTCCTTCCTTCCTTCCTTCCTTCCTTCCTTCCTTCCTTCCTTCCTTCCTTCCTTCCTTCCTTCCTTCCTTCCTTCCTTCCCACCTCCTTTCTTCCTTCCCTCCTTCCTTCCTTCCTTCTTTCCCTCCTTCCCATTTCCTTCCTTCCTAAAAAGGTTTCTCCCCAAAAATCTTCCATCCTTCCTTCCCACTTAGCAATAGCCCTTAGACTTATATACCACTTCAAAGTGCTTTACAGCCCTCTCTGAGCGGTTTACAGAGTCAGCATCTTGCCCCCAACAATCTGGGTCCTCATTTTACTGACCTCAGAAGGATGGAAGGCTGAGTCAACCTTGAGCCTGGTGAGATTTGAACTGCCAAACTGCAGGCAGCTGGTAGTCAGCAGAAGTAGCCTACAGTACTGCACTCTCACCACTGCGCCACCACGGCTCTATGTTTGTAAACACTCTGCTTCTATAGCCTCCTTTCTAGCTGATGTCAAGACTGAAATGTCTTGATTTTCCTACAAAGATGGCTCAGATTTAAGCATAATCCAACAAAAAAAAATTTTTTAAATGTATGTCACATTGCACAGTCCCCGTTTTTCATCCCCAACTATGCATTTTTATTTAAAGAAAAGGTGGAACCCCTCTCCTTCCCAGTGTTGGCCAATTTTAAGTCCCTTTTATTTCAAATAATTTTATTTTTTTTAAATGTTGCCTGAACAATGCTGTAGTAGACATTTCCCAATCGTTTCATCAAAGCTACTGATCAACTGTCTTTACCAGGCAGCAAAACCTGGTCTGTTTGGGCTACTCTCAAAAGAATTAAGCGTGCGTTCGTTAGTGAGCAGGAGTCAAACTTAACACAAGGCAGAATTTATTTTCCTGATCTACAAACCTCACAACTTTGACCGGTACTGTTTTTGCAACAACCTCCTCTCCCCCATCTTGGCTTACCTGCTAATGGACATGGTACGGTTTCCCCTTCTAACCGGGCCTCTACGTCACCTCCAGAACACGTGTCGCCGGATATTCTGCGGTAACTAACATCAATAAAACAAGAGCGTTTTGTCAGAGACACACAAAGTTGTAATCCGAGTGCCCCTATCAAGTTAAACAGCACTGGGAATATGTAACCTACGCAGATGACAAATTATTTTCTGCAAGTGTTTGGATTTTACAGGGCAATGCATTGAAGCACCAGGGCCCTCCAAAAAGAATTTGCAGGTAATATATGAATTGATTGCATTAACACCTGGGTACAGGTGGAGAGTGACGAAATGTCCATTGTGACAGAGTGACACAAACCCTCTCACACCGTCCTGCAAGGGTGAAAAGGCAGATCTTGTCTTATGGCATCCGTCTCACCATTTTCATCCCATGGCAGTTATAAATAATGATGAATTAGTTTGATTTACATCCTGACTTTCCTCTAGCAACTCCACCCAGACACCAATTTTCCAATGTTATTCCCACAATAAACCTGTGAGGTAGGCCAGTCTGAGAGAGAAGGACAGGCCAAGACTGGGAGCTTCCATGAATCCAAGCTCTACTTTTTCTCATATCTTACAGCGGTACAGATAAGACTTATGATCAGAATTGGCACCAGGATTTCCATTGCTTAAGCGAGTTGGGTTGTTAAGTGAGTCATGCCCAATTTTAGTGACCATTTCGGCCGGTGAATCACTGCAATTTTTAAATGAGTCAGGTGGTTGTTAAGCAAACTTGGCTTCCCCCATTGACTTTGCTTGGCAGATGGAGGTTGCATGATGCTGGGATACTGCTTTGTAAATACATGTCAGTTGCCAGGCGCCTGAATTTCTGTGACTGTGACGATGCCGTGACAGCCGTAAGTGCAAGGATCAGTCATAAGACTCCCACTGCCCCAAAGAAGAGGGAGTCAAGCTATTCTCCAAAGCACCTGAGGGCAGGACAAGAAGCAATGGGTGGAAACTAATCAAGGAGAGAAGCAACCTGGAATTAAGGAGAAACTTCCTGACGGTGAGAACAATTAATCAGTGGAACAACTTGCATCCAGAAGTTGTGGATGCTCCAACACTGGAGGTTTTTCAGAAGAGATTGGACAACCCATTTGTCTGAAATGGTATAGGGTTCCCTGCCCGAGCAGAGGGTTGGACTAGAAGACCTCCAAGGTCCCTTCCATTCCAACTCTATTCTAAGACAGTTTTTTCAGTGCTGTTGTTACTGCAATCAGTCACTAAACGAATGGTTATAAGTTAGAATAGAATAGAATAGAATAGAATAGAATAGAATAGAATAGAATAGAATAGAATAGAATAGAATAGAATAGAATAGAATAGAATAGAATAGAATAGAATAGAATAGAATAGAATAGAATCTGGAAGGGACCTTGGAGGTCTTCTAGTCCAGCCCCCTGCTCAAGCAGGAGAACCTATACTATTTCAGATAAGTGACTGTCTAGTCTCTTCTTAAAAACTTCCAATGATGGAGCGCCCACGATTTCTGGTGGCAAGCTGTTCCACTAGTTAATTGTCCTCACTGTTAGGAAGTTTCTCCTTAATTCCAGGTTGCTTCTCTCTTTGGTTAGTTTCCATCCGTTGTTTCTTGTCCTGCCCTCTGGTGCTTTGGAGAATAATTTGCCCCCCTCTTCTTTGTGGCAGCCCCTCAAATACTGGAATACTGCTATCATGTCACCCCTAATTCTTCTTTTCTTTAAGTCGAAGACTACTCTATTGGCACAACCTCAGTTAGGCTTCAAGTTAGTTAAACCTTTTTGTGGCTTAACAAATGCAGTATGTAGTGATGTTCCCCTCCCTACTTTAAGGATCAATTACACCCATCTTCTGAATAACAGATAACTGCAATTTTAATTGCTGCTTTTCTGACAAGTTTAAGAAAAGCCTAAAATCCTATTTTTTTTCCCACCTTAGCCTTTCCTCTACAGAAGCTCTTTTCATCAGCTATCTAGATTGTTGGATGTTCTCTATACTGTTTCGACTTCAATTCTCATCTTGGTTTTGACTACACTATCAGGAAACGATTTATTGTTTTACAGTTTTTTTAATTCTTTTACGATGTTTAATTTATTTAATTGCCTCTGACACATAGAATTGCTTCATGCTCAGATATAACTATGCAAACAGTTCGTAAGACCCAGTTGTCTTCATCTCAGTCAATCATTCCTCTTTTACAACACAATCGTATATTTAAATTTCTATTTCCGCCTGTCTCAAAAAAGCTTTGCAAATGAGCTTGATAAACCTTGTAGTATGTAAATCTCGCAACCTACCCTCGTGTCTTCTTGTAGGTTGACCCAACCGGGCACAGCGCAGGAGGAGAGAAAAGTTTGCCAGCAAACTCGGGATCCGGAATGCAAACTTCTAACGACAGGTCCTCACTTAGCTTGAAACCAAAATCACTAAACGGGGAAGTTTAAAGAAAAAGAGCAAAGCAAAAAAATAATATTTCTTCTAGTTGTTGTTGTTGTGGAGAATCTGGTTTCAAATCTTAGAAAAGCAAAAATTCAGGAATTGCAACCAGTTAAATAGGATTATCACCCGCAGAGCATCCAAACTAGTGTTTCTCAACTTTGGCAACTTTAAGAGGTGTGGACTTCAACTCCCAGAATTCCCCAGCCAGCCAGGCCAGGCTGTAGACAAGGCAGAGTGATAGACAAAAGTTGGTATCAATATTCAAGAGACCACATTTTAACCCAAGGTTTATAGCAGTGTTTGTCAATGTCAGCAATTTGTAGATGTATGGACTTCGACTCCCAGGATACTGCTGGCTGGGGAATTCTGGGAGTTGAAGTTCACACCTCTTAAAGTTGTTGAGGTTGAGAATCACTGACTTAGGCACATAAGGAATTCATTTCCCTTGTATCCCTGTGGCCTCACAAAGTTTTCCCTTGATTTCACTCTCCACGTGGGCTGGAAATTGTTGCAACTATTATCACTTCTCAGCTTGCCAACGAACCAGGCGGGAAGGAAGGATGAGATGGAATGTAGGCTCCAGACATCGAGAAGATGATCCATGAGAGTCAAGGACACTTCAGCAGGAGTTTGCCAAATCCAAAGGCTTTTTCTCATAACAATACAATGACACTCAAGTGGACAATGCGACCTGCACTAATAGGGGGAGGGTGAATTCTATACTTTAATTATGTGGGCTTGCGTGGGAATTAGCTAGATCTGGTTTTGCCCTCATCAGTGCTGAAATGATGTAATAAAGTTTTGCATTCGGACATTGGATTGTCTCGACCGTGCTTGCTTTGGTTGGGTTTGTCAGTCGGAATGTTGATATATGGTTGAGGCAAACCCACATTTCTAGAGGTCTCCAACAAAGAAGGTGCCCTCTACCTTGAAAGTCCCCATCCTCCAATATTCATCGTAACTGTCGCTCACCAGACCTCAACTTACCACTCGTAGTCTTCCCTAGTGCAGGAACAATTGGAGACCAGGAACGGTCGATCGAAATCTTCCCCGTTGAAACAAGTGGCATGAGGCGTTCGCCTTTTGAAGACCGTCTTGTGACCCAGGAGACACTCGTTCCCGCGTTCATCGGAGGGAGACCACAGCTTATAATCATTTTCCGTGCAAGGCACCCCTAGGAAATCATCAGGGGGTTATGTTTTAAGATGTGGGGAGGTGGGCAGGGAAAGGAAAAAAACCCTGTCACGCTACAAAGACAAGCTTCGGCCTACACCGAGATCAAGAAACGACACCGGAGGCCAACTCCTTCCCTTACCGAGGACGTCCGTGGTGTTGATCTGCAGAATCAGCCAACTGTGTCCGTTTTCTTTATAAGACCCAAAAATGGTGAAGATGGTGCTTTTCTCGCCCGGTTCTGTAAGCAGGCCATACACAAAGACTGGCTTTTCGGAGAATGTGAAGGTTTTCCAAGTTTCCCCTTCATTCGTGCTATACCTACGCGGAAAGAATGGCAAGAAGATGTCTGCCATACCTTGGTTTTGGTCCTTCTCCATTCCAGCATCTTTTGCTTCGGACAGTCCCCGTTTCTTGCTACTTGAAGTTCAGGGTATAGCCAGTAATGGAAGAAACCTGAGCTTATTTTCTTTTTTCCCCTTTTGGAAGACAATGCTGGTGAGTTGTTTTGATGCCAGTTGGGCCATTAAGATTTGCAGTGGCATTGCAAGCCTATTTTACCCCTCTCGAATCCAGAACCTGAAGAATGAGGTTGCTGGAAATTGGAAACTCGCTGCCAAGTTTCAGCAATTCATTGTGGGGGATGGTGGGGGGCTGTAAAATGGAAATGGGTGCAGATTGCTCACCCCTGCAATGCAGGCTAACACTGACCAGAAGGAGGCCCTTTAAAGGCCTCTGAAAATGGGCAAATTCAGCTAATGTAAATTCCATTAATCTCCATCTCTTCCCCCAAAAAACAACAGAAGTTATTTTGGCTGACATTTGGTTCCTGCTCCAAACTAACAACTATTTATTGGTTTGTAAGAAAGCCTAAGAACCAACTGATATATTGGTGAAGGCACCAGGCTAGAAACCAGGAGACTGTGAGTTCTAGTTCTATCTTAGGCAGGAAAGATGGGTAGGTGACTTTGGGCCAGTCCCTCTCTTTCAGCCCTAGGAAGGAGGAAACGGCAAACAAACCACTTCTGAAAATCCTTGTCCGGGCAGTCTCCAAGTGTTGGGCATAATAAATAATAAATAAATGATAAAATTGAAGAGCTCCACAATCTTGGTGACAACATCCATAAGCTATTTTCATACACATTTTGGAAACCACTCTCCAAGAATTTTCCTGGAGTTTTTCAAAGTGCATTATTAAGAAGACTGGACCAGAGAGATTAAAGGCTGCCTCCTTTAATCATCGCCCACGGGTTTTTCCTTAAAATCAAGATACCGGAAGCGGGAAAGGATTACTGATTTGGCCTTCTTCCTCCACTTGCTGGGTTGTTTTGTTTTGTTTTCCAAAATCCGAGATGCAAATTAAATTGCTCACTGGGACTGAACACAATCTGTTGGAATCTTTGGTTACAGAGACTTGAGTGAAATTGTCCCTCTAAGTTCTTCAAATTCCTCACCCATAAAGATTTAGAGCATGGCTATCAAGATTCCTTTTCCATTCTCCCAGGTGGCCTAAAACACCTGGGAAGTGGAAGATAAATTATCCCAGTTTACGGACTCAGTCCCCCAGGACAGGCAGACTTGTTGGTACTTTGCTTACTTCAGCTGGTTTGTTTCTGACCCCTGTGTCACGGCCATGAGGATGCCCCCGTGGTCTCCCCAGGAGTAATAATGGGGCCCAGACAGGACCTGAGAGAGGAAGCAAACAAAGTCACTGGACTATGGCCACAGATCAATATCAGGTAGCAAAAGAGAAATATAAACACGCATGCATAGAAAAATTTTGCACTTGCACTTTTTTTGCACTTAGACTTATATACCGCTTTACAGTGCTTTACAGCCCTCTCTAAGCGGTTTACAGAGTTAGCATATTGCCCCCAACAATCTGGGTCCTCATTTTACCCACCTCGGAAGGATGGAAGGCTGAGTCAACCTTGAGCCGGTGAGATTTGAACCGCCGAACTGCAGCTAGCAGTCAGCTGAAGTAGCCTGCAGTACTGCACTCTAACCACTGCGCCACTGCGAATTCATTCGGCATTCTGAAAAGTTGATTTTCATGTTCCTGCTTGCTTTAACAAATACATCCAAGGCTGATCCTATCATTTTCCCCATCGAGGGATCACGTTACTGGAACTGCCCCTCTCTGAAAACTTCAGCAAAATTGCCAACATTCATTTGAAACACCTTTATACATTCTCGACAACTTATCTGGGGTTAAATACCAATGATACATCATCTTATAAAACTTTTCTTTTCAGGACCCTTTGATTCCCACAATGGATGAATGGCTACAGTAATGGATGGAGTTAGCAGAGATGGCTAAACTATCTGCTTTGATCAAAGAAAAAAAAATAGAACTACTTTTGTTTCTACTTGGAATCCGCTTCTGGATTTTGGGCTCGAGGTGGTGGGGGGGAAATGAAACTTTGATTTTGGGTTTTACCGATCAGATGCTCCCAAAACTCTTTGCATTTTGTGAGACCAGAGACCAGAGGCCAAGCAAAAAAAAAATAAAATCCTTTTCTTCTTCTTCTTCTTCTTCTTCTTCTTCTTCTTCTTCTTCTTCTTCTTCTTCTTCTTCTTCTTCTTCTTCTTCTTCTTCTTCTTCTCCTTCTCCTTCTCCTCCTCCTCCTCCTCCTCCTCCTCCTCCTCCTCCTCCTCCTCCTCCTCCTCCTCCTCCTCCTCCTTCTTCTTCTTCATTTTATTTGTACATTTTTCTTTAACTTACATAAGTGCTTAATTATACAGTGTATTTGTCTGGGTCAATTTACTTATTCATAATATCAATAATAGTAACAATATTTACTTATAAATAGTAGTACTCTTCCAGCTTCTAATTTCTACCTTTGTGGGTCTAACCATTTGTAAAACAAATCGCATGTTAAAAAATATTCTATATCTTCTTTGTCTTTTATCTTTAATGTTAGCCTATCCATTTCGGCACAATCTAATTTTTTTTTTTAATTATGGTTACATCTGTAGGAATTTCCTCATTTTTCCAGTATTGTGCAAATACAATTCTTGCTGCTGTCAATACATGTAATATTAAATATACAACCCCTTTATCATATTTTTCTGGTAGTATACCTGTCTTCCTCTTCTCAGGCTGGGCAGGAGCCAAACCAAGCCCGTCCCATCCCCCATAGAGCCGTGATGGCGAACCTATGGCACGCGTGCCAGAGGTGGCATGCAGAGCCCTCTCTGTGGGAACGTGCGTCATCGCCAGCTGGTCTTCCGGTTTCCGGTGCTCCAACATGCGCGAAGACCAGCTGGCCAGCGCGCCTGCCAGAAACCCAAAGACCAGGTGGCCGCTGTGCGCATGCGCACTGGCCAGCTGGTCTTCCGGTTTCCGGTGCTCCGGTGCATGCGTGTGCATGTGCATGCATGCACGTTCCGGTTTGGGCACTCGGTGCTGAAAAGGTTCGCCATCACTGCCATAGAGGAAGGGGAGGTGGTTGTGTTCAGAAACCCTTTGCAGATATCCGAATGCAGGCCGAAAGTCACATCATCGGATGAGCTTGGCTGCAAAGCCCAGGGCCGAGCAGCCCACCCAAAAAGCCAAGGGCACTTCCATGAACGGGAGCCAAGCCTCACTGGGAAGGCAAAGGGCCAAACTTTTTTGGCAGCTCACCCTGCGGCCTCCCGTCCTTGCCACAATCGGATCATCCCAACACCCTCGAGTGGGG
Organism: Thermophis baileyi; assembly: GCA_003457575.1. NCBI lineage: Eukaryota > Metazoa > Chordata > Lepidosauria > Squamata > Dipsadidae > Thermophis > Thermophis baileyi. Next base: position 1,811,100 of record QLTV01020727.1, read on the forward strand.
CATTTGCGGAAGAAAAGACGGGGCACGGAGGCTGGCGAGCGAAGGACAAATGCCATTCTCCATAAATGGGCAGCAACCTTTCTCCGCAGGTACAGGGGTTCAAGACTAACTTCAAAGGTGTTTTTCCAAAAGGCAACTAGACTTCCTTGGTTTTTTTTTTTCTTTGAAAACGTTTCGCTTGTCATCCAAGAAGCTTCTTCCGTTGTGGTGGGGAATGGAATTCCAGTCGAACCAGTTAGAACTGAAAAAGCTTCCTGGATGAGAAGCGAAATGTTTTGCAAGAAAAAAAAAAGCCAAGAAAGTCCAGCTGCCTTTTTTTGGGGGGGGACAACTTTGGGACCACCATGACCTGATTGATTGAGAACTTCCATAGACACTAAGCCTAGCTTCGGTTCTTTAGATCTGTTTGGCCAAACTAAGAAAAAAAGTTGTAGCTTCTACAGCCCTAGGCAATATGGGTTTGGTTATGCTGGCTGGGGATGATGGGAGCTGGGGGAGGGGTCAAAGCATTAGGAAGGGGCAAGGTTAGGAGGTAGGTAGTTAACCAGAGTCAGTACTTCTTGGAAATTAAATGAAACCAAAGGCCAAACTCCCCATATTGTCAGCTCTAGATGAGATGGGGAGCACACAAATCGAATGAATGAATGAATGAATGAATGAATGAATGAATGAATGAATGAATGAATGAATGAATGAATGAATGAATGATTATAGAAACTGCTGAGTCAGAGAAGCACAGGGTGGTGCATGGTCAGCTGTGGCACAATCCTTCCTCCAGTATTTAAATGCCTCTAGACCAGCGGTTCTCAACCTGTGGGTCGCGAGCCCTTTGGGGGTCGAACGACCATTTCACAGGGGTCGCCTAAGCACGCGCTAGCCCGCCATCTTGGTGCCACCGTCACTTGCAGGGGTAAAAAGGTCCCGGTTCGGCCGTGCCTGCGGGTCGCCGTCAGCTGGTAGCCCGGACGCCGCCATTTGGGTTCTTCTACCCTCTGCGCATGCGCAGAATGCTTTGTGCATGCGCAGAGGGTAAAAGAACCCAAATGGCGGCATCTGAGCGGGTGGGCGGAGCCTCGGCGGGGGGGGTTGCGGGGGGGTCGTGCCATTAGAAAGGTTGAGAACCACTGCTCTAGACTCTAAATGGAACTGTGAATTGTGAACTACAGAATTGTGACTCTCTGAAAGACGCATTCAAGTCAAGCAGCCTTACTACTTTCTATGCATCTCTCCCCTCTGAGACATATATTCATCTCAGGAACCATGCACTCAAAATGGTAACCATCTTTGGCAGCACCTATGTCTGTGAACAGACTTTTTTCCCCGAATGAAACCTCTGAAATCCCCAACCAGATCCAGACTAACTGATGAACACTTGCGTCGTGTAACCAATTTCGTTATATACATGATGTACAATAACAATAAAGGCTTTGAACTTGTTATGACTGGCAGTGACAAATTTGGAACCGGACACTGACTATCTCATCAGCCAAAAGCAGGCCCACACTTCCCATTGAAATACTAGTAAGTTTATGTTGGTTAAAATTGTTCTTCATTTTAAATATTCTATTATTATTTCATGGGGGGGTTGTATTATTATTTCATGGGGGGGGGGGTTGCACTACAAATAAGATATGTGCAGTGTGCATAGGAATTCGTTTATGTTTTTTTCAAATTATAGTCCTGCCCCCCAACAGTCTGAGGGACCGTGAATTGGCCCCTTGTTTAAAAAGTTTGAGGACCCCTACACTAGAGCTGCAGGGATGCCCCCCCCCCACACACACACGAGGGTCTGGTGTTTCCTTACCTCCTGCCATCTGACGCCAGCACTGCTGGAAATGTAGACATTCATTTTACTTGCCATGTTCTTTCCCACAGAACCTACAAAGAGAAGCACGTGAATCTTGGGGCGATTCTTCTGATCTGTCAGTGCCTCAAGACCAAAGGTGTCAAACTCGATTTCATCGAGGGCTGCATGAGGGTTGTGTTTGACCTCAGGGGGGTGAAGTGGGCGTGGCCAGGGTGGGCGTGGCTAGCTCAACGTCACTCGTGTCGGGAGCGCCTTTGGTGGCCCGAGCGCTTTGCCAGTGAAAATGGGCTCCCAAGCTCCGTTTTTGGCTGCGATGGCCTCCTGCAACCCTCTGCCAGTGAAAATGCAGCTCGGGAGAGCCACCTGTGGTCCTCGCGAGCTCCGTTTTCGGCTGCGATGGCCTCCTGCAACCCTCTGCCAGTGAAAATGCAGCTCGGGAGGGCCACCTGTGGTCCTCGCGAGCTCCGTTTTCGGCTGCGATGGCCTCCTGCAACCCTCTGCCAGTGAAAACGGAGCTCGGGAGGGCCACCTGTGGTCCTCGCGAGCTCCGTTTTCGGCTGCGATGGCCTCCTGCAACCCTCTGCCAGTGAAAACGGAGCTCGGGAGGACCCGCACACAGCCCTCTGTTTTCGTTGGCAGAGGTATCACGGGCCTGTCCTTCGTTGTTTCCAGGGTGGCCAGATGTAAGCACCCCGTGGGCCGCATCTGGCCCCCAGGCCTTGAGTTTGACATCCCTGCTCAAGACGGTGCCCGTGACTGCAAAACAGAAGCTGAATACAGGGGGTCCTTGACTTACAACAGTTCATTCAGTGACCGTTCTAAATTCTTTTGGCACTGAAAAAAGTGACTGATGGGTGTTTTTCATACTTAGAACCCTTGGGGCATCTCCGTGGTCAGGTGATCCAACTTCAGACTCATATTTATGACGGTTGCAGTATCCCGGGGTCACGTGATCACTTTTAGCCACCTTCTGACAAACAACGTCAGTGGGGGAAGCCAGATTCACTTAACAACCAACAACTGCAGTGATTCACTTAACGACTGCGTCGAGAAAGGTTGTAAAATGGGGCAAAACTCAACAGCTGTCTCACTTAGCAACAGAAATTTTGGGCTCAATTGTGGTCATAAGTCAAGGACTAGCTGCATTTAGGGAAGTGTTTTTCAACCTTGGCAACTTTTTAAGTTGCGTGGACTTCAACTCCCAGAATTCCCCAGCCAGCATCGCCCGTCAGTCAGGCCAGGGGGAAAGCGAGATGAAGATTATCATTAATTGGGCTTTGACCATCGACCAACCAGAATTTAAGGAGAGGAGAGCAAGAGGATCGAAGCGAAGCAAGCCAAAAAATAAGATCTACCTGTTGCAATGATCAATCCGGGAGCGGATTCCTTGGATAGGATGGGCATTCTGCGCAATTGGAAATTGAGGAGCTGGCTGAGTCTTTGGGCCAAGTGAAGAGAACACCCCAAAGAAAGCTAGTGAAGAGGAAACACACAAACATCACTTGTCTTATCCTACCAGAAAATAAGATGTATTTAGCGTTCTGGAATCTGGGTGTCTCATCAAGAGCCCTCTTCAAAAATCACACGGCAGTGCCAAAAAAAACCCTGCAGCTAATTTCTGCTCACATGCATTTATGTGTCTTCGGCACATGTAGTTTTAGTTGCATGCTGGAAAAAACGCACCACCTTTTTGGCAAGGGGCAGATTGTTAAAACTTCCCTTCCAAGTGGTAGACATTTAGAAGTTGAGCAGTTAAGGTGCATCACAACTGCCTTGGCCAACGTTTCCTGGTGGCTTCGTGGAAAACGTGCACAGGTCAGGCTCCAAAACCAAGAAAAACATGCCGAGTTACTTCAAAGTACTTTTCTTTATTATTCGTCGCCTATAGATAGAAATCTTGAAGCAACTACTTACATCATTAAAGATATTATCTGAGAATTGCTAAGGAGGAGCCCTCTTAACTCTCTTCTTCCTAGCCAACATCTGCTGTCGAATGCAGCCCCTCCCTCCCTCCTGGGAATCCAGACTACATTCCACCACAGCACAGAATTTGTCCACAAAGAAGCCATGGTGCTTATTTCCCAACCAATATGACAAAACCTCTCATCCCGTGTGCGTGTCTTCCAACAGGCATGGTATGTCTACATATTCCTCTTGCATTTTTGGTAAGCTTTGATTCAACATCTGCAATGGTCTGTGGGAATGACCTTGAGAGACAGGAAGGGGAGCCACAGGCTGGACGACCAGGATATAAAAGAAATCTCACCCCACAGGAGGAAAAGGAATGTGGGAAGCTTTTCAGACGGAAGCCTCCCTAATTTCCGGAGAGTAAAAGAAGAGGAGGAGAGAAACATTTGCAGTCTTGCAAGATTCTGTTTATGTAACCTTACAATAAAAATAGAGCAAGGTCTCCTGGTTGGCCTTCTTGTTTGAACTACCTCGCAGGGCTGATAGCAATCTTGCAAGATTGAAAGTATTTCGCTCCTCCTTTCCTTTTGCTCTCCAGAAAAGTAGGTAGGGTCAATTCTGAAAACATCTCTCCTTTCTTCTGTGGGATATTTTTTACATGATGGTTGTCCAGCCTGTGACTCTCCCTTCGGTCTCCCAAGGCCATTCCCACAGACCATTACAACACCATATTTGAGGGGCTGCCACAAAGAAGAGGGGGTTAAATTATTCTACAAAGCACAGGAGGACAGGACAAGAAACAGTGGTTGGAAACTAATCAAGGAGAGAAGTAACCTGGAATTAAGGAGAAACTTCCTGACAGTGAGGACAATTAACCAGTGGAACAGCTTGCCTCCAGAAATCGTGAGTGCTTCATCACTGAAGGTTTTTAAGAAGACACTGGACAGTCACTTGGCTGAGATTGTATAGGTTCTCCTGCTTGAGCAGGGAGCTGGACTAGAAGACCTCCAAGGTCCCTTCCAGCTCTATTCTATTCTAAGACCAGAGTAGGACAAGGTTTGACCATAGATATTTAGGACAAGGGCTATTTTCAGCAGAATTTCTAGGAGAAAAGTATCCTAGAGGGTCCTTCAGACATTACTCAGCTGATCAATAGGGAGAAAAGATTACACTCACAGCTCACTTTATACTGTGGGTCAGCGGACTGGCCGCACAGGTGCTGCGGAGTGCATAAACCGAGACCTCTGGTGCAGAAACACACAAGCGCAAGTTTAAATGTTTATGGAGATTCTCTATCATCCAGGTCGTGGTTGTCCCAAAGGTGCTTTTTTCAAAAGGCAACTGGACTTTCTGGTTTTACTTTGAAGACATTTTGCTTCTCATCCAAGAAGCTTCTTCAGCTCTGACTGGATGGTGGGGAATGGAAGGATTTATACTCCTTGCAGACAGCTGGTCATTTGCATCCTTTTAGAGAGTTGTTGAGGCCACCTGGAGGCTTATGATCAGGGTCACCTGAGTGGTGCAAATTGATGTGGAGACTTCTTGGAACAATCTACAACACAGTCCCTTCAACAGTTCCAAGAAGTTCCACACCCATGTGCACCACTCAGGTGACTCTGAGGACACAGATAAACCTCCAGGTGCCCTTAACGATCCGCTAAAAGAATGCAAATGACCAGCTGTCTGCAAGGAGTACAAATCCTTCCATTCCTCACCATCCAGTCAGAGCTGAAGAAGCTTCTTGGATGAGAAGCGAAATGTCTTCAAAGAAAAACCAGTTGCCTCTTGAAAGAAGCACCTTTGGGACAAGCACAAGTTTAGCGAGAGAAAGCCATTTGTTCAAAAAATATGGACACGAATGGGAGAATATGCAGACGATCCAGCTGCTCACGCACATCATCGATGACCAACAAAGTAAGATAAGCTCACCGTCGGTTGACGTCCCCCAACTTCACCTACTTTTACAACCTGCATGAAGCTTAACTGGGACCCTGGAATGCAACGAGCGATCCGAAAGCCTTCAGAGAGGCAGCACCATTCCGTCGGTTGTCGGCATCATTACCTCACAATTTATCTTTTCGCCATAGTGAGTATACTCTGGAGGCTGGAGAAATTCCCAAGTCCCACCTTTGTCGAAGGTGATGACCGAGCGCATATTCTCGTCGCTGAACGAGCCGTTGATCAAGGTGGTGATATAGACCCCCGGAATGCCCTCAACGCGGTGGAAGTCTGCAAAAGGCTCGCTTGCGAAGTATCTGCCGAAAGAAGATACTCACTCACCTACCAGTCCTTCGAGGTAGGCCGAGAGAACAAAACCGACATGGGATTCAACTTTACGGATTTACAGCACTGTGCAAGAGTCTTAGGTCACCAACTGCTCTGTTGTTTTAGCAAAGTTTTAATTTCCTCTTTTAATGATTGCGTAATCCCTTACATCGGGGTGGAGTCGGGACAACTGAATGGAGCAGAGTGTTTACTGGCCGGATGCCCTTCCTGTCGCCAATGCAGAGTTCGCAGCAGATAATTACTCATTGTGCCCAGAGAGAGAAATATCTGCTGCTACCTAGGATCGAACTCACAGCCTCCTGATCGTGAGGCGAGAGCTCCACCTCTAGGCCACCGCACCACATTTTAGCAAAGTTTTAATGATCATCCATAACTATTTTTCGGTTTTGGATACCAGATCTTGAATATCCAGTTTGTTTGTTGACTTCCCTTTGAGAGTTGCCTCGGTGATGCAAAAAAATATGATTTTTTATGTCTGTCAAATTCGGTGATCTTTAGCATTTTGGCTGGAATGATGTGACGGAAAGTTGGTCTTATTAGCAAGCATCCGATGAATTACACTCATACAACATGTGTCTGTACTGTAAGTAAGGCTCAAGCATGTCTCGCCCAAACCTGGTGTAATAGACCTTTGTACACAGCTGTCATTTTGGCATGAAGTAGCAAGACACGTACAGGTGGTAGAATGGGTTCCACTCCATTTAGGTTTACGGGAGTCAAACAGTGTTTGCTGTTGCTCAAGGATAAGGGGAGGTCACACTAAATGCTTGCCATTTTAGCCTGTGGAAGCTGTTTTTTCTGCTTTTTTCCCATTTGTGACTACTGCCTACAAATTTCCTGTGTTTTCTGGTTGTATTCTAATAAGGAATTATATACCGGTGGTCTTCAACTTACAACCACAATTGAGCCCAAAATTTATGTTGTTAAGTGAGAAATGTGTTAAGTGACTTTTCTTGCATTTGTTAAGTGAATCACTGCAGCTTGTTATATGAGTAACGCGGTTGTTAAGTGAATCTGGTTTCCTCATTGGAAACCACTTTCCGTTTGTCGGAAAGTCACAAAAGGGGATCCCATGACCCTGGGGCACTGCAACCTGGTGGGACCCAGGAGAAGGGCCTTCTCTGTGGTGGCTCCCTCTCTCTGGAACATCATTCCCCCAGAGAATGATGTTTCAAGCGGGAACAAAGCACGGCCGTGATTGGCCAGGCCATTTGACAGCCGACTATAAAAGGGAGCTGTCAAACGGTGTTACCTCAGATCGTTCTATAGGTTGTTAGTGAGTAACAGTTAATAAAGGTTGTGTTATAGAGCATGCACGGTGTCGCCTCAGGTATTACAACCCTTCGGCTCAACAACAGAGCAGCCCCCACTCTGACACCCTTCCGGAAGGCACTGAAGACCAGGATGGAGCCCATTGGATGGCTCGTGTGAGGTGCTGTCGCCAGGGCCGGGGCCGGGGGATGATTTTATTATATTAATTTATTATATGACTCTTCTTTTATTAGTTTTATTGCTTTCATATGTGGTTTGATATTCTGTAAACCGCCTTGAGTCGCCATGTGCGAATAGGCGGCAATATAAATTCCCTAAATAAATAAATAAACTGTCATAAATGTGAGTCAGTTGTCAAGCATCAGAATGTAAATCACATGACCACGGGGATGCTACAATGGTCATAAGTGTGAAACATTGTCATTTTTTCAGCGCCGTTGTAAGTTTGAACGGTCAATAAATGAACTGTTACAAGTCGAAGGACTATCTGTAACCATGTAAGAGCCCTGGTGGAGCAGTGGTTAGAATGCAGTATTGCAGACTAACTCTGCCCACAGCAGCAGTTCGATCCTAACCGGCTCAAGGTTGACTCAGCCTTCCATCCTTCCGAGGTGGGTAAAATGAGGACCCAGATTGTTGGGGGGCAATACGCTGACTCTGTAAACTGCTTAGAGAGGGCTGTAAAGGACTGTGAAGCGGTATATAAGTCTAAGTGCTATTGCTATTAAGAGCCGAGGTGGCGCAGTGGTTAGAGTGCAGTACTGCAGGCTACTTCAGCTGACTGCTAGCTGCAGTTCAGCGGTTCAAATCTCACCGGCTCAAGGTTGACTCAGCCTTCCATCCTTCCGAGGTGGGTAAAATGAGGACCCAGATTGTTGGGGGCAAGAGGCCGACTCTGTAAAACCGCTTAGAGGGGGCTGTAAAGCACTGTGAAGCGGTATATATGTCTAAGGGCTATTGCTATAGCTATTAACACCGTTGCTACAACTAGTCTAGCAGTTGCCTAAGACTTTTGCACTGTACTGTAAGTTATCATGGCAGAATCCTGAACTGTTTCCTCCATTTTATCTTTTCTCCCAGACGAAGGGGAACATCACCTATTCGTCTCTCTCCAGGAAGACATCTACCTTCTTACCTTACTAAGGTGTCGCTTCCTGCTCCACCAGGGCTGTAATACAGGATGTTTTCCAAAGTCAACGAAAAGTGAAGGCCTTCAGCTTCGGAGATATAGAGGCTGGTGCTATTGTTACTATAAGTGACGCACACAAACACCTGGTCTTCAGAAGTGTCGGCAATATAATACTCCTTCAAGACAAAATTTGGGAGCGGAAAATGTTGGTTGGTTTGTTTGTTTTTTGAAATGGGTAATAAAAAGCATTCCAGCAAGTGGCTTAAACGTGTCATGTCTAGTTTCAAAAACGCCACCAAAATCGCACACCTTTGCCAAGAGTTCACTGCAGCTTTAGATAAGCCTCAGTTTCCCCCAGTTGTGCAATGGGCATGATGATAATATCTTGAGACCCATTGAAAATAGCCATTTGTTTTAAAGGATGCCTACAATCTATGGAAACATGCAAAAAAAAAAATCTGAAAGAGAGCGTGCTGATTATAGAAGTTTACGGTTTACGGCTGAATAAAGTTTCTAGTCCCCCTCATTTGTTCGTTACCTTAATGGGGTGTCTTGTTGCAAACTGTGCCGCCTGCATTGGCTTCCGGTTAAACGAGACCCAGAGTTGAACAGATGTTTGAAACTGACCACCTGACAGAGCCTGCGAAGAGAAAGAGATGGGACAGAGAAAAATCAAATATGATGGCTCTTTTTCATCCTGGGTCAAAAAAGAGCTTTCTGATGAAAGTTTCTGCAAACCGAAAACAAGTAAAAACAAGGCCCTCCATCAATCTCCACGTTCCACTGAGGTTCCAGGACTAAATTTCAGCTTAATGTTTAAACAAGTTTGTCTCTGGGACTCTGGCAATGCAGTCCAATGAAACAGGAAATCACGACAACTTGGCCAAGAGATGTGTTCAGGGTTAATGTTGTCAAACATGTTTGTCTTAAAAAATAATGCTGCTTATTTGCTCACCTGTGGTGAACCTAGAGGTAAGTTCAGAGGAACAAGGTGCACCCTTGTAGAGTGGACAAAACCAGAAATTGTTTTTCAGGTTTTTTTAATGTCCTTTTAAAGACTAAAACGGGGAGTTCTCAGCGTACAATCGATCGTTTCGCGACCCTTCAAAGTTATAACGGCACTAAAGAAAGTGGCTTAGGACCGGTCCTCACACTTACAAGCAGTCCTCGCACTTATGGCCATCACAGCATTCCCCACAATCACAGGATCATAATTCGGGCGCTTGGCAACCAGCATGTATTTACGAAGGTTGCTGGATCTCAAGATCATGCAATCATCTTTTGCGAACTTCCTAGACATCTTTTCCAAGAAGTGAAGTCAATGGGGGAAGTTGGATTCTCTTAATGACCGCATGATTCATTTAATAACCACAGTAATTGGCTTAACCGCCGTGGCAAAAAAGGGCATAAAATCAGGCAGGATTCACTTAACAACCACCTTACCGATGGAAATGTTGGGCTCAATTATGGTCATAAGTCAAGGACTACCCATACAAGGTCCTTCCAGGATTGTGTCCATCCCAAAAAATTACTTTGTGCAGGTATACACGCACTGCAGAGTTTTAAAACTTAAACCAAAAACAAAAAAACCCACTTTTTCCATGGGAGCTTGCCAGAAACTACTGTTCCAAATCAGGGGTGGGTTCCACTTACCTTCCCCACCGGTTCGCATCGTGACGTTTTGCACGCATGCGTGCGTTCCCTCGCGCAATTTTGCTTACGCACATGCTCAGTAGCTGCAATCAGCCCGAAACACAGCTGAGGAGCTGATCAGCTGTGCTTTGGGTGAAGGAATAAAAGTCAGTATAAACCCGGGGGCGGGCGGGAGGGCCCTTTTTCAAGCGGCAGAACAGGAAAAACCTTCCAAACAGTAAAAATTTCACAAAAAAAGATGGTGGCGCTCACGGACCAGCACCGGCCAATCCACTTCAGTGATATCACCAACGGGTCGCTACCGGTTCGGGAGATCCGGTCCGAACCGGGAGGAACCCACCCCTGTTCCAAATTCACCGTGGCTCAACGAACTGAATCGATTTGCTATAATGGGATAGTTTAAACACCGGTGGTTTTGGGCTCGCAGCCTAAGCCAATACTTATTCACTTGTTGGTTGGTCTCTAAGCAATTAACAAATGCCACAATGTTGTAACTATGCTGCGGTTGCGGATTGAAAAGAAGCGGCGTGTGAGAGAGAGAGAGAGAGAGCAAGAGAGCAAGAGAGAGAATTTTTTTCCCCCCTGGAAACATCATCTGTGTCATATCACCAATGATTGCAAAAACTGCTGGATAGGATAGGATAGGATAGGATAGGATAGGATAGGATAGGATAGGATAGGATAGGATAGGATAGGATAGGATAGGATAGGATAGGATAGGATAGAATAGAATAGAATAGAATAGAATAGAATAGAATAGAATAGAATAGAATAGAATAGAATCTGGAAGGGACCTTGGAGGTCTTGTAGTCCAGCCCCCTGCTCAAGCAGGAGAACCTATACCATCCAGTGATGTCAAGTCAAACCATCTCATCCACCCCCATCTGGTCCACCTGGCAGCAGATGTTCCAAAATCTTGGCCAGAAGACAAAAACTGGTCCTCTTAAGGACTTCCACATCCTTTTCATCGGAGAGAGAAAGGACCAAACCCAGGACTTTTGGCCTGACCGTCAACGTTTGGTCCATCCTGGTCCACTGTCTTGATTTGGAACGGAAATCCAGCCTAAACGGAGATATTTTTTTTTAGGGTCAACATCCAAGCCTGGATGCTCATAGGTGGAAGAATTCACTTTGAAATAATAGAAAATACTGTACTTGCAGCTCGGGTTTTAGGTCTTGGCAGTGTTTGCTCTCCGAGCGTGCCATTTAGTTCCCAAACGTTTCGTTACCTGGCTAGGTAAGATCACTTTTTAAGGTAACTATCAATTGAAAAATTCACTTTCTAACCTTCCAGGCAAATCCCAGCATCTGATTCAACTTACAACCATTCATTTAGAGACCGTTCAAAGTTCAAAGGCATTGAAAAAAGTGACTCGTGTCCAGTCCTCACACTTAGGGCCATTGCAGCATCCCAATGGTCACAGGATGAAAATGTTGGGCGCTTGGCAACCAGCATGTCATTTAAAATTGTTGTAGCATCCTGAGGTCTTGTGATCTTCATTCGAGACCTTTCCAGCCGGCTTCCGACAAGCAAAGTCAATGGGAAAAGTTGGATGAGCCGCGGTGGCGCAGTGGTTAGAGTGCAGTACTGCAGGCTGCTTCTGCTGACTGCCAGATGCCTGCAATTTGGCAGTTCGAATCTCACCAGGCTTAAGGTTGACTCAGCCTTCCATCCTTCCGAGGTGGGTAAAATGAGGACCCAGATTGTAGGGGGCAATAGGCTGCCTCTGTAAACCGCTTAGAGAGGGCTGTAAAGCACTGTGAAGTGGTATATAAGTCTAAGTGCTATTGTTATTTTGCTATTTTCCTTCCTTCCTTCCTTCCTTCCTTCCTTCCTTCCTTCCTTCCTTCCTTCCGTCCTTTCCTCCTTTCCTTCCTTCCTTCCTTCCTTCCTTCCTTCCTTCCTTCCTTCCTTCCTTCCTTCCTTCCTTCCTTCCTTCCCTACCAGTGGTTAGAATGCAGTATTGTTGCTGGTTCATTGGCTATGTTGCCAGGAGTTCAATTCTGACCAGCTCTGAAAGCAATTGAAAATCAAGAATAATCCTCCTCCTCCTCCTTCTTTCTTCTTCTCCTTCTTCCTCCTCCTCTTCCTCTCCTCCTCCTCCATCTTCCCCTCTTCTTCCTCTATCATCTCTTTCTCCATCTCCTCATTTATCTTTCTCTCCATTCCTCCCTTCCTTCCATCTTCTCCTCTTCCTTCTCTTCCATCACCTCTCTGTCCTCCTTCCTTCCCATCCTTTTCCTTCTCTTCCATCATATCTCCTTCTTCTCCTTCCTTCCTCCTCCTCCTCTCCTTTGCTTCCTTTCTTCCCTCCTTCCTTCTCCTTTATCGTTCATCATCTCTCCTCCATCTTCTCCTTATCTTCTTCGTCTATCATCTCTCCTCCATCTCCTCCATCTTTCTCTCCTTCCTTCCTTCTTTCCTTCCTTCCTTCCTTCCTTCCTTCCTTCCTTCCTTCCTTCCTTCCTTCCTTCCCTACCAGTGGTTAGAATGCAGTATTGTTGCAGGCTAATTCTGCCAATTGCCAGGAGTTCGATTCTGACCAGCTCAAGGTTGACTCAGCTTTCCATCCTTCCGAGGTGGGTAAAATGAGGTCCCAGATTGTTGGGGACAAGATGCTGACTCTGTAAAACGCTCAGAGAGGGCTGTAAAGCACTGTGAAGCGGTATATAAGTGCTGTTGCTATTCACTTAAGAACTACAAGATTCACTTCCCTGCAGTGATTGGCTTAACCATCGTGGCAAAAAAAGGGCGGTAAAATTAGGTGTGACTCACTTAGCAACGGCTTTGCTTAGCAAAGGAAATTCCGGTTCCCAATTGTGGTCGTAAATCAAGGACTGCCTGTATTAGGGCCGCATCGCTTGTCTGTGAAATTCCGCAGATGTTTCCACAAACAGAAACACGCAACCTGTTCGTTGCGTCCTATTCTGCTCCCCTTCTAATTACCAGCTAAGCAGGAAACGGCAGCCAAAGAAAGCGGAACAGAGGTAGTCCTCGCCTTACGACTGCAATTGAGCCCAAAATTTATGTGACACATTTATTAAGTGAGTTTTGCCCCATTTCACGACTTTTCTTGCTATGGTTGTTAAGTGAATCGCTTCGTTTGATTAGTTAGTAACCCGGTTGTTAAGCGAATCTGGCTTTCCCCAATGACTTTGTTTGTCAGATGGTCGCAAAAGGAGATCACCTGACCCCGGGACTCGCCCCCCCCCCGGCAACCGTCATCAATGTGAGTCCGTTGTCAAACTTCCGCATGTAAATCACATGACTGTGGGAATGCTGTAACGGTCATAAGTGTGAAAAACGGTCATAAGTCACTTTTCTTCAGTGCCGTTGTAAAAACCTCCAACGGTCACTAAATTATCTGTTGCAAGTTGAAGACTATCTGTATAAGAGCTGAAAAATCAGGCTAGGCCAGTGATGGCTAACCTTTTTCTCGTCGCGTGCCAACGCCCCATTTTGGGCCTAGCAGGCCTCCCTGCAGCCTCCTGGGACCAAAAACAGGCTGCGCGGGGGGAGCACCACAACCCCCCCACCTTACCCCCGCCCCCGTGCATTCACGCGTGCACAACCCCCCACACACACACCGTGCATGCGCGCGCATCTCCTGCATTCGCCTTGCCCTCCACGCATGCGCGGCAGATACCCGAAAATCAGCTGGCCGGCGGGAGGCGCGCGCGCGCATGCGCGGTGGAGCTGAGCTGGGCGACGGCTCACGTGCCCGCAGAGAGGGCTCTGCATGCCACCTGTGGCACCCGTGCCATAGGTTCGCCATCACGGAGCTAGGCCATCAAAATGGTGCCATTTAGAAATGCTAACATAAAGGTCTCTCTGTCGTGATAGGGTAGCTATCTAGAGCCGAGGTGGCGCAGTGGTTAGAGTGCAGCACTGCAGGCTACTTCAGCTGACTGCTAGCTGCAGTTCGGCGGTTCAAATCTCACCGGCTCAAGGTTGACTCAGCCTTCCATCCTTCCGAGGTGGGTAAAATGAGGACCCAGATAGTTGGGGGCAATATGCTGACTCTGTGAACCGCTTAGAGAGGGCTGTAAAGCACTGTGAAGCGGTATATAAGTCTAAGTGCTATTGCTATAGCTGCCATGACCACATCAAATTCCTTTGTGAGAAGAACAACACACCAAGACAAGGAGGTACGAGGCCAGAAGGAAGTATGAGAACTTGTCAGGAACAGCACAGAGGCCATGACCTTGCTTAGCATAAAAGGTAAAAACCGGGTTCAAAATATCTTGTTCCAAACCAGTTGGCCAGCGAAGGGAGAAATCCCTCTCTTTTCTTCCTGTCTAAGAAAGTACATCGTGTGCAGGTGAATATTGGAGTTTGTGCAGTTCTGGAACATGTCGTAATAAATTTAAAAAAACAATTGGTTGTGTTCCTGCTTGTTTGACGGAAATCTCTCCATCAAACGTTTGGACACAGTAGATATATATATATATTTTTAAAGTAGTGTTTCTCAACATTGGCCATTTTAAGATGGGTGGACTTCAATTCCCAGAATTCCCCAGCCATGGCTGGCTGGGGAATTCTGGGAGTTGAAGTCCACCCATCTTAAAATGGCCAAGGCTAAGAAACACTGGAATAGAGAACACCCCACCTCGTCTCTGTGTGCACTTTGTGCTCTCCCTCTCCATCCTGCTTAGTTTTGTTTTAATGGGATGCTTATTGAGTATCCTATGACTATCACTAAGTGTTGCATCTTATGATTTATGATGAACGTATTTGTACAATGAGTATGATTTATCACTTATAGCTTTTATGCACACTGAGAGGTTATGCACCGAAGACAAATTCCTTGTGCGTCCAATCACACTTGGCCAATAAAGAATTCTATGTTAGAGCAGTGTTTTTCAACCTTGGTCATTTTAAGACGTGTGGACTTCAGGATCCAGAATCCCCCAGGATTGGGAATTTGGGGAGTTGAAGTCCACCCATCTTAAAATGGCCAACGTTGAGAAACACTGTAAATCTAAAGCAGCTTTCCTCAACCTTTGCGGCTTGGTGGCCCGGCTGGTGTGGGGGGGAGAAAGGGGAACCGGCCCCCATCAGTGACAGGCCAGCGTACGCACGCATGTGTGCCCAGATCAACTTGCACAAGTTGAGTTGTGCGTGTGAGCGCATGCGCAGTGGCCCGCCACTCACGTGGCCCAGTTGTAAATAGGTAGTGGGCTGCGGCCCAGGGGTTGGGGCCCCCTGTTCTAAAGGGAGACTTTTTAACTTGCAAATAATCCCAGAGAGGTATGTCAGAACTTTAGAAGTCTCTGGGGAAAGCAGTAATCTAGCCATCCCGTCTAAATCAACTGAAATAAAAAGAAATTTCCTGACAGTGAGAGCAATCCACCCATGGAACAGAAGTTGCCTTCAGAAGTTGTGGGAGCTTCATCACTGGAGGCTTTCAAGGGGAGATTGGACTGCCATTTGTCGGGGATGGTGTAGGGCAGTGATGGCGAACCTTTTTTGGCTCGGGTGCCAAAAGGGTGCGCATGCGCACGATAGCATGCACGCACGTGCCCACACCCATAATGCAATGCCCTCCCCCCATGCATGCGCACAACCCCCGTGCTCCCCCCGTGCATGCGCACAACCCTCCCCGCGCTGCCCTCCCGTGAATGCGCACAGGCCTCACTGAAGCCTCCGGACTTCCGGTAGGCCCGTTGGGCCGTTTTTCGCCATCCCCAGGGTTCAGGAAAGCCTCTTTCCAAACTTCTGCTTGGCCTGTTGGGCTGTTTTTCGCCATCCCCAGGGTTCAGGAGGCTTTCCTGAAGCCTGGGGAGAGTGAAAATGGCCGAAAAGAAGGCCGAAAATCAGCTGGCCAGCGCGCGCATGCGCGCTGGAGCTAACATAGAACAACGCCTCGCGTGCCCTCAGATATGGCTCTGCGTGCCACTTGTGGCACGCGTGCCATAGGTTCGCCATCACTGGTGTAGGGTCTCCTGCTTGGGGGGGGGGTTGGACTAGATGACCTACAAGGTCCCTTCCCTCTGTTAATCTATGTTAATTGCGCATTTGCACCAAAGTGCAAAAAATCAGCTTTTCACGTGGTGCTTTGCAGGACTGCTGGCGTCACACAGAATACTTTAAGATGTTCAATGGGATGCTTCTGGCATAACCTGTTCCACGTAAAATTACCATCAATACCTAATTCTGCTTCCCCCCCCCCCAAGTCGGACCAAGACAATAAAAAAACCAAGGGTGGTCCCCCTTTATTATAATTTAGGAGAAGCAAGATGAAAACATTTCTTTTTATGCTGTTTTTTTTTTAGAGCTTTGCTTTTTTTGTAGTCTTGTGGTTTTTGTTTTGAAGGGATGAATTTAACAGAGATGAACAGTTTGTAGCCAAGCAAGAGGCCCAGACAGGAATGGGTAACATGTTAAAATTCCTGAACAAATAAACTGAGATTTGCCCCTCAATGGCCTATGTTAAAATGCTTATTTATGTTATTCTCCTGGCCTCAAACTCGTACGGCGTTGCAGCCAGTCCGCTGCAAACTGTGCCAGACATTGTAAGAATCATTCATCGATCTAAATTGCAAATATGAACTGAATTTTAAATATAAATTGAAAAGTCCTAGAACAACCTTTGAGCAAACTCTTCATTCTTCTACCAGTTGGAGAACAAATTTTGCAAAAGAGTCGGACATAGTAAGGCCTTCCCTGTTTGAAATGCACGTCCATCTAGGCCAGGGGTCTCCAACCTTGGCAACTTTAAGACTTGTGGACTTCAACTCCCAGAATTCCTCAGCCAGCATGGCTGAGGAATTCTGGGAGTTGAAGTCCACAAGTCTTAAACTTGCCAAGGTTGGAGACCCCTGATCTAGACGGGATCTTACAATCTGTGGGTGGGTGGTGGGAGACACCTCTGCAGCCCCGAAGAGAGCAGTTTCTTACCCCAGATTTTGTTGCAAAGAGATATTTGTCCCTGAGCTGGAAGTCTTCCACCTCTTCCAGCAAAATCTCTTTATTTTCCCGCGTCTGGAAGAAATCTGTGCTGCGGAGGACCGTTGAGGACAAATTAGGTTCGTGCCGCTCGATGTAAATTGTATTTGGCTTGTCGTATGGCTCCACGCCCCTTAATGGCAGAAGAAGGGGGGGGGGAATTGGTGCATAGAAAAAAAAAGTGATTTTTTTTTTTTTTTTTTAGATCAGGGGTCTCCAAACTTGGCCACTACAAGACTTGTGGACTTTCATGCTGGCTGGGGAATTCTGGGAGTAGAAGGAATTTGAAATGGTATGTGGGTATGAACTTAGAAAGCAGGGGGAAGAGCTGCGGTCAAGGCAAGTCCAATAAGAGGCTGTGATCAGATAAGAGGAAGGGGACTGCTAGGTTGGCAGAAGCTGGGACAAATAACGGGAGCTCACTCCGTTACGTGGCGCTAGGGATTCGAACTGCTGAACTGTTGACCTTCTGATCGACAAGCTCAGTGTCTCAGCCACTGAGCCACCTCTAAAAAGAGACAGTGGGAAATTTGTACATTCAGACCGGCGTGATTCTGTTAGAATTGTTAGAATAGAATAACAGAGTTGGAAGGGACCTTGGAGGTCTTCTAGTCCAACCCCCTGCTTAGGCCTACACCACTTCCGACAAATGGTTGTCCTCTGCACTCCCTCTCAGTCTTCCCTACTCACAACCAGCAGCTCCTCCCACCAGCCTCTGGGAAGTTATGTAGACTTAAAGTACAGCAGGCTTCTTCTGGGTGTGCTTTTTAACTGGTCTACCTGGGTAGGTTGACATCAATCTTGCAAAGCATGGCTGGCTGGGGAATTCTGGGAGTTGAAGTCCACAAGTTATCAAGTTTGCAGACTGACTGACTCTCTCTCTCTCTCTCTCTCTTCTCTCTTCTCCCTCCTCTCTCTCTCTCTCTCTCTCCTCCCTCTCTCTCTCTCCCCCCCCCCCCTCTCTCTCTCTCTCTCTCTCTCTCTCTCTCTCTCTCCTACACCACACACACACACACACCACACACACACACACACCACAGCAGACGTTCCCAATTGGATATTGGTTATGTGTGATCTAATTTACAGAATGCATTTCCATGCTGTCATAGGCACTGATAGATTAGATTTTTTCTACCTCAGTAACTTTACGACATTTGGATTTCAATTCCCAGAATTCCTCAACCAGTATGCTGGGGAACGGAGAATGCTGGCTGGGGAATTCTGAGAGTTGAAGTCCAAATATTGTAAAGTTTGGAGGTTGAGAAACACTCAATAATGCCGCCTCTACCCCAGTATGCGGCCTCCAACAGTAGCCAGTCAAATGCACCTAGGAGAAAGTTTTCCAATCTGGAGACCAGAGACCCCTGGTAGTCCATTTGGATACCACCAGTGGAGGGAGAGAGAAAGGGAAAGGGCAGCAAATAAACAAAATAACCCTTTTTTTATAATTTTGGCCAACATTTTGGGAGGTCACCGAATCTTACAAGGTTGGGACATTCTCGTTTGAAATCACCCCAGATTGGAGGGAAGTGAAATTGTGCAGGGGGATAAAGAGTCCCGGGAATAAATTACAGAACTTACCAAGCGAAGGACTTCACGTGCTCCTGAATCATAATCCAGGTTTGCCCAAAATCGTCCGATTTCCAGAGCTGAAAAAATGAGAAGATGGCAAGACAGATTTGAGAGTCCAGTTAGGGCAAGCTAAATTCGAAGAGCAGAATAATAAAAGCCATCAAGGTGGATTCTTTGCCATGAACAGGGGGAAGGGGAGGAAAGGAATGGGGAAAGGAAGAAAGGAAGGGAAAGGGAAGAAAGAGGGAAAGAAAAGGAAAAATAGGAAAGGAAAGGGAAAAGGGGAAAGAGGCAAGGGGAAAGGGGGAAGGGGGAAGAGGCAAGGGGGAAGGGAAGGGAAGGGAAGGGAAGGGAAGAAGGAAAGGAAAGGAAAGGAAAGGAAAGGAAAGGAAAGGAAAGGAAAGGAAAGGAAAGGAAAGGAAAGGNTGCTCTTCTAGGAGAGGGAGAGAGAGAGGGAGGGAGGGAGATGGAGGGAGAGGGGGAGAGAGAGAGAGAGAGAGAGAGAGAGAGAGAGAGGGAGAGGAAAGGGAAGGAAGGGAAGGGAAGGGAAGGGAAGGGAAGGAAAGGAAAGGAAAGGACACGAAAGGAAAGGAAAGGAAAGCGAAGGGAAGGGAAGGGAAAGGAAAGGAAAGGAAAGGAAAGGATGAGGGAGGAAAGGAAAGGAAGGAAAAGAAAGAAAAGAGGGAAGAAATGAAAGGAAAGAAACAGAAAGGAAAGGAAAGGAAAAGGAAAAGGAAAAGGAAAAGAAAGGAAGGGGAAAGGGAAAGGGAAAGGGAAAGGGAAAAGGAAAAGGAAAAGGAAAAGAAAGGAAAGGAAAGGAAAGGAAAGGAAAGGAAGGGAAGGGAAGGGAAGGGAAGGGAAGGGAAGGGAAGGGAAGGGAAGGGAAGGGAAGGGAAGGGAAGGGAAGGGAAGGGAGAAGGAAGAAAGAAAATGGAAGGAAGAAGAAGGAAAAAGAAAAAAATAATCCTATTTTCTACAGAAAGGGGAGGAGGGAAAGAAGGGAAGGAAAGAGAAAGGAGCAAAAATTTCTGCCTAATGAGACCAGAAAGACAGAACTACTGCATTATATTCATCCCCAGGCAGTATTTTTTTTTCTGTGGCTAAGCAAAGCAAAAAAAAAAAAAAAAAGACGGGTGCATTGGAGCAGAAAGAAACCATCAAAATACGGGTGTGTGACCACAGAAGACAAACAGCCTCGTTGCTGCCAGAACCAAAGCAGCCGGTACATTCCCTGGCATCCGTTTCTCCATCCCGGTGCTGCCTCCTTCCAAGCACCATCAAACAATGTCGAGCAGAGCTGAAGAAGAACAAAAGCAGGATTCTTGTCGGAAAAGAGATTGAGGGTGGGGGTGGGGACGGGGAGAGGGCTGCGGTTGGCGAATTTTCGTCCATCCAGGGCCTCAGTCTTGGACAGAAGAGGGACAGAGCACCAATCCAAAGACAATTGACCCTATCCAAAATCTGGAGCATGGGAGGAAAGCTGGAAACGTAGAAGTTTCCAGCTTTCAACAAAATTATCTGCTACAATGTCCTACCTGTCAATGACTACTTCAGCTTCAACCGCAACAACACACGAGCTCACAATAGATACAAACTTAATGTAAACCGATCCAAACTAGATTGCAAAAAATTCGACTTCAGCAACAGAGTGGTCAATGCCTGGAATACATTACCCGACTCTGTAGTTTCTTCCCCAAACCCCCACAACTTTAACCTTAGACTGTCCACCGTCGACCTCACCCCATTCCTAAGAGGTCTGTAAGGGGCGTGCATAAGCGCACCAGTGTGCCTACCGTCCCTGTCCTAATGTACCCATATATTCGTAAAATTTCTTGTACTCATAACCATGCTTGTACTTCTTATATATTCACAAACATGTTTATACTTTGTTTATACTTTGTTTGTAATCATATATACGCTTGACAAATAAATAAATAAATAAAATAAAATAAAAATAAGTTGCAAGAGCAGGAGAAAACCCAGGATCTGTTTTCTCTCTCTTTCAGGCAGCAAACATACTGCTTAGGGATGTGGCCAATCATGATATGGTCCTCTGGGATCACCTATAGAGACCTTCAGAGGGAGAAGGTGACATCCTGGTGGCCCAAAGCCAGCTTGGGTTAAAGATATAAAGATTAACAGAGTCGGAAGGGACTTTGGACGCAGTGGTGAAATACAATTTTTTTTACTACCGGTTCTGTGGGCGTGGTGTGGCTTGGTGGGTGTGGTGTGGCTTGATGGGTGTGGGTTGGTGGGCGTGGCAGGGGAAAGATACTGCAAAATCTCCATTCCCTCCCCACTCCTGGGGGAAGGATACTGCAAAATCAATAGCAATATCAATAGCACTTAGACTTATAAACCGCTTCATAGTGCTTTACAGCCCTCTCTAAGCAGTTTACAGAGTCAGCATATTGCCCCCGACAATCTGGGTCCTCATTTTACCGACCTCGGAAGGATGGAAGGCTGAGTCAACCTTGAGCCTGGTGAGATTCGATCTGCCAAACTGCTGGCAGCCGGTGATCAGCAGAAGTAGCCTGCAGTACTGCACTCTAACCACTGCGCCACCGCGGCTCCTATTCCCCATTCCCACCCCACTCTGGGGCCAGCCAGAGGTGGTATTTGCCGGTTCTCCGAACTACTCAAAATTTCCGCTACCGGTTCTCCAGAACCTCTCAGAACCTGCTGGATTTCACCCCTGCCTTGGAGGTCTTCCAATAAAACCCCCTTGCTCAAGCAGGAGTTCTCCCAATACAGCCCAGGCCAGACCAAGATGGACCACAACTTCATTCAATGTGAAAAAACTCAACACGGTTAAGATAATTATGATCATGCTCAAATCATAATCAGGATGCAACGGTGCAGGGAGCCAGTTGTCAGGGCAGCGCCATGGGGCTGAAATGCTACATCAGAGGCATCTACGGGTAGAAGTCAAAAGAAGTCAAGTGTTGGCTGCAAGTGTGCAATCCGAGATCTGCCCTTTTCTAGGCAAATTGTGTTAATCTGTTCATTTCTGCACAATCTAAAAAAAATTTTATTATCTGTCCTTCTTCAGGTATATGCGCTGTTTTCCAATTTTGTGCAAATACTATTCTCGCTGCCTTTACTATATGTACTATCAAATAAGTATCTTCTTTATTATATTTTTCTGGTAGGATACCCAATAGGAATGTTTCTGGTCTTAATTCTATCTTACATTTTAACATTTTTTTCTAACCACATTTGTATTTTAGTCCAAATATTTCTTGCTTCTGTGCACGTCCACCACATATGATAATAAGATCCTGGAATTTGATGACACTTCCAACATTTTGCTGACTTATCTTTAAACATTTTTGCTATTTTCTCTGGTGACATGTGCCATCTATAAAACATTTTATGTAAATTTTCTTTATATGCTGTTGCCATTGGTTGTAATTTCTTTCCCATAGCTGTTGCCATTTTTCTAATTCAATTGTATAACCAAAGTTTCTTGCCCAAGCTATCAGTTTCTTTCACCACTTCTTCCATCTTTACCTGTAGCAAGTAATTATATACTGCAGTTTTGTAATCATTTTTTCATCTGTTCCTATCAGTATCTCATCCAGTTCCAATTTTCCAAAATTAAAACCATATTCTTTAAAATCCTCTTTATGTCTTGATTGTATTTGCAAATATGTATACCAATCTAACTCAATTCCTTGTTTTTCTAAATCTTGTTTTTGTTTCAGTTCTCCCTTTTCTGTTAAAATGTCCTTGTATCTAATAATATTTTGTATATTTGTTAGTTTTGGATACGTCAACGCTTCCCTATTGAAAGCCACATTGGTATTTCTCTGTAGTGTTTCCCTTTTACTTTCTCCCACACCATTAATAAGCTATTTCTTACATAGTGTCTCTGGAAATATGAATGTATTCTGTTTTTCCCGTACCATAAGAATGCATGCCATCCTAATTGCAAATCATGTCCTTCTAAAATTGTGCGTGCGACACAAATATAATAGAAATGGAGCTTCAATCAATAGTTCCAGCTACCATCTTGGTATCTTTGATGTTCCCTATGGAAACCGTATGGTACTCTATATCTTTTGCCCTGAATCTGGGACTACTCATGGTTAAAGGGGAAACAGCTGTTTGCAGGAAGAGAAAACCCTGGGAAGTCCAAGCGATTTCTTCCTTAAGCCCTTCCGATGCAGAACGTCTCATTGGCTGCCAAGGAAAGAGTTAGGGAAAGCCACCCGTTCTCTTATTCACCTGTTTGTTGGGATGGGATCGGTCGTATCCCAGGACAAGATTGGGGAGCTGGCTGTGCAGGAGGAGGTCTGCGGCTTTAAATGGAATCGGGAAGCCTTGAATGGTGGTGCAAAAATCCGTGGTGAGCCAGAGGTACTGGGAGAACGCATCGACAAAGATGTACTGTGGAAGGGAGGGGAAGGAAGGGAAGGAAAGGAAGGAGAAACAGGTTAAAAGAACAGGTCAAGAGACAGCTATAAAATTGTGGCTGACACAATATATTTAACTATGGTTTTATGGATAAACTCAGTTAGTTGGATCATACACCAAGCCCCAAAACATAGGGCACCTACTACATCTCTCAAAATTAATTTAATGTTGTTTATTAAATAATTAGTTATGCTGAGCGATTGCCAACAACAAAGGTTCTAAAAAGTTCAGGTTTGATTATCCATACAGTTACGGCACTAGGCTAGAAACCAGGAGAGGATGAGTTCTAGCTCCACCTTAGGCGTGAAATCAACTGGGTGACTTTGGGCCAACCACCAGGAGATGGTGAGTTCTAGTTTTGCTTTAGGCACGATAGTCGGCTGCATGACTTTGGGTCAATCAACAGGAGACATTGAGTTCTAGTTTTGCTTTAGGCACGAATGTCAGCTGCATGACTTTGGGTCAATCACTAGGAGACGGTGAGTTCTAGTTTTGCTTTAGGCACGAAAGTCAGCTGCATGACTTTGGGTCAATCACCAGGAGATGGTGAGTTCTAGTTTTGCTTTAGGCACGAAAGTTTGCTGCATGACTTTGGGTCAATCACCAGGAGATGGTGAGTTCTAGTTCCACTTTAGGCATGAAAGTTGTCTGGGTGACTTTAGGCCAATCGCCAGGTGATAGTGAGTTCTAGTCCCACAGAAACAACCCTGAGAGGTAAGTTGACTCAGAAAGGGTGTCACCTGGCTGGCTTTCGTGCCATAAGATGAAACTAGAACTCACCTTTTCCTGGTTTCTAACCTGGTGCCTTAAACCAGTAGATCAAATTGGCTCTCTAAGTATTTCCATTGGTTGCAGCATTCCAGGTTCTCTGATCATTTCCAAACAGGCTTCCAGCAAGCAGTCAATGGGGGAAGCGAGATTCGCTTAACGACCCCATGAATCCATTGATTCACTTAGCAACTGTGACAAAAAAAGGTCGTAATATCAAACGTGACCTACGTAACAACTGCCCTGCTTTAGCAATGGGAATTCTGGTGCCAAACTGCAAGTCGTAAATCAAGGATTACCTGTATAAATTCTCCATTCAACAACCGAGCTATTGATTTTACTTACCCTTTTGTTGTCGGCTGGACTGTGATAGAACTGAGCGATCACAGCTTGGCTGGAGTTCCCTGGGCCAAAACCAAATTTTTTGGATATCTTTTTAAACGTTTTCCCATAATCATAGGAAACATAAACCTAGCAAAGAAAGATGCAAACATGAGAAATGACAGGATTGTGTCTTTTCACAGATCACTGAAACACTTTTTCCTTCAGAAAGAAAACAAACTAGCTGAACTTCTGATTTTATAGGACAGGAACTGTTGTTGTTTTATGCCGCACCAAGTTTGCAAAATGCGGGGCACTGGCGACTTACTCCTTGCCTTTACAAGAAGGCGTAAAAGCAATTCCAAATTATTATTCTGGAAACAATTCAAGTTGCTTCCTGGATGGGGACGGGGTGTCAAACATTGGGGTTTGCCTTACCGGGGGAGGGGAAGGTCCTGGTGGTGGTAGTTTGTGATGCCTGAAGCTACCGCCACGCTCCGGAGAAGCCCCGTTGGAGTGCCAATCCGCTGTGTGCCTGGCGGTGACCAGCGCAACACAACCGGGACGCCCGACACTCAGCTGTGCCGTCACGCGGAGCAGGGCGAGCAATTTCCAGGCAAGGCCTGTGCCGGCGGAAGGCGTGGCTTGCCTATATAACCGCGCTAGAAGGCAACTGCTCCCAGCGCTGACTTTAATTCTGGATTGCATCTGTTTTGTGACCCGTGCTTTTTGGAGCTCATTTGTGTGCCTGAGTCCAGCTTATTAAACCCAGTTATCACCCGCCTACACGTCTGGCATTGTTACGGCTGGGGTAGGTCCGGAGCTTGGACAATTTGAGACAGGGATGAGCAGAGAGGGAAGTGTGGAAATCCACCTTCACACCCTGCCTCTTGCTCCTGGTGAGATCCTTGTGAAAAAGTAACAACACTGTACACAACTATCTGTCTATGGCACTCGGTAGAATCCCATCAACCTCCAAACAGGGGTGAAAAGACTTGAAGGTTTAATTCAACTAAGGTTGAGCTATTGAAGCGTTAATTAGATCTGATTATTAGCTTTAATGCTTTAATTATTAATTTAATTAGCTGGGTGGTTTAATTATTTTATCATTAAATTGGCAATTGGTTTTATAGATAAAAAAATATTAATATGTTTAACTTTACACCTTAATTGCCATTCCCTGCTCCAAAAACCACATGCCATCTATTCAGCCAGCGAGCCTAAAAATCAGCTTTTCTTAAATTTGGCTTTTCTAGATGTTGCTGCTCCATCATTCCCACCTATGTGTTCAGGAGTGGTAAGAGCTGTAATTCAAGGACCACCAGAATCCAAGGTTTAAAAATTGCTTTACACTTGCTGAGTTCTTTACTGGGGGGGGGGGGGAGAAGGAGAAGGAGAAGGAAAGAAGAAAAAGAAAGAAGAAAGAAGAAGAAGGAGAGGAGGAGGAGGAGGAGGAGGAGGAGGAGGAAGGAGGAGGAGGAGGAGGAGGAGGAAAGAAGAAGAAAGAAGGAGAAGGAGAAAGAAAAGGAGGAGGACAAGGACGAGGAGGAGGAGAAGAAGACGACGATGAGGAGGAGGAGGAGGAGGAAAGAAGAAAAAGAAAGAAGAAAGAAGAAAGGAGGAGGAGGAGAGGAAGAGGAGGAGGAAGGAGAAGGAGGAAAAAGAGGAAGAGGAGGAGGGGAGGAGGAGGAAGGAGGAGGAGGAAGGAGGAGGAGGGGAGGAAAAGAAGAAGAAGAAGACGAAGGGGAGGAGGAGGAGGAGGAAAGAAGAAAAAGAAAGAAGAAAGAAGAAAGAAGAAGAAGGAGAGGAGGAGGAGGAGGAGGAAAGAAGAAGAAAGAAGGAGAAGGAAAAAGAAAAGGAGGAGGACAAGGACAAGGAGGAGGAGAAGAAGAAGAAGACAACGACAAGGAGGAGGAGGAGGAGGAAAGAAGAAAAAGAAAAGAAAGAAGAAAGGAGGAGGAGGAGAGGAAGAGGAGGAGGAAGGAGAAGGAGGAAAAAGAGGAAGAGGAGGAGGGGGGGAGGAGGAAGGAGGAGGAGGAAGGAGGAGGAGGAGAAGAAGAAGATGAGGAGGAGGAGGAGGAGGAGGAGGAGGAAAGAAGAAAAAGAAAGAAGAAAGAAGAAAGAAGAAAGAAGGAGGAGGAGAGGAAGAGGAGGAGGAGGAGGAAGGAGGAGGAGGAGACTAAAGCAGCAGACTCTGTTGATGCTGAGACAAGATCAAAGTATCTTCTCTGGGAATGTTTTCCAGCCTAAATGCAAAGTAAATATCTGATAAACAATAATTAGCCAAAGATAAAACGCAAAATACTTACATCACTAAATTTGGGACCTGGCAATGCTAAGCTGTCCCGGGCCAAAGCTACAATCACATCGCTCTTCTCCCCAGCCCAGTGAACGACCATTTGATTGTGGGAATCGTTCAAGCTAACCTGGATAAGAGAAAGCGGGGTTAGAAGAAAAGCAATAAACAATGCAAGACAGGGGTGGGTTCCACTTACCTTCCCTACCGGTTCGCATCGCGACGGAAGTGCGCGTTTTGCACGCGCTCGCTTCGCTCATGCACGCGCCTACATCACATCAGGGAAATGACCCTCTGCACATGCACAGAAGCCTCTGCGCATGCGTAGAGGGTTCTTTTGCCAGCCATGGTGACCAGAGGACAGCCGGCCATCGCTGCCAGTTCGGCGAGCGGGTGCAAATTTCCGCCACCGGTACGGGCGAATAGGCGTTGGACCTACCTGATACGCCTCTTCTCATCCGGGGGGAGCCAGCATTCAGGATGGGTTGTCCTCGTCCAATCCGGTGAAGGACTGAGTCTGTCTATTTTTTTATTTATATTTGGATCCGCCTCCTGTAATTCCAGATTTGACGAATCCCGAAGACTAGACTCGACGTGGCAACTCCTAACCCAGGTAAGCACCTGGCGGACTCCCATCCACTAATGGTAGGTATAAATGGAAAAAATGGACAGGTAAGAGCGGGACTGAATGCTGGCTCCCCCCGGATGAGAAGAGGCGTATCAGGTAGGTCCAACGCCTATTCTCCATCCTGGGGTGGAGCCAGCATTCAGGATGGGACATACCAAAGCATGTAGTCCCCTAAGGGAGGGACCTGTCCTGGCCAACCGTTTGGTGATCAGACTCTACCACTCGTTGAAGAACACGACGGCCAAAGGCCGCATCTGAAGAAGCATATGTGTCTATTTCGTAATGTCTGATGAATGGCGTAGAAGAGGCCCAGGTGGCCGCTCGGCACACCTCATCTAAAGACGCTTGCGTGGCCCAAGCGGCGGAAGTGGCTGCACTGCGGGTGGAATGAGCAGTGATACCCGATGGCTTGGGCAAGGATGCCAGGTCATATGCCGTCGCGATCGTGCTCCTGATCCATCGCCCAATGGTGGAAGAAGGCGCCCTGGTGCCCAGGGAACGAGGGTGAAAAGCCACAAACCGAGCTTCTGACTTACGGAATGACCTCGTTTGTTCAATGTAAACTTTAAGAGCTCTCCTGACGTCCAGAGCATGCCAAGTACGCTCCCTCCGGTGGACCGGTCGGACACAAAAGGATGGAAGAACGAGCTCCTGTGACCTGTGAAACACGGAGGTCA
>QLTV01020727.1:1851395-1864930 GCA_003457575.1 Thermophis baileyi
AGATAGATAGATAGATAGATAGATAGATAGATAGATAGATAGATAGATAGATAGATAGATAGATAGATAGATAGATAGATATGCTCTTTTTGAGTAAAACATCTGGCATCAGCTTTTGGAACAATGCAGATAGTCCTCGACTTATGACCACCATTGAGCCCCACATTTCCGTTGCTAAGCAAGACAGTTGTTAAGTGAGTTTTGCCCCATTTTACAACCTTTCTTGCCACCGTGGTTAAGTGAGTCCCTGCAGTTGTTAAGGGAACACAAAGGTGTGAAGTGAATCCGGCTTCCCCGTTGACTTTGCTTGTCGGAAGGTCGCAAAAGGGGATCACGTGACACCACCACCCCCGGGACACTGGAACCGTCATAAATATGAGCAGGTTGCCAAGCATCTGAATTTTCATCCCATGATCGTGGGGAAGCTGCAATGGTCGTAAGTGTGAAAAATGGCCCTAAGTCACTTTTTTCAGGGCCGTTGTAACTTTGAACGGTCACTAAGCAAACTGTTGTAAGTTGAGGACTAGCCTCATGCACTCTGTGTCCAGTAACCTGCATGCACACCCACAAGCAAGACTGATATAACCAACATTCAGAGAATCTTTCACACGATCTGGAGATTCTCCGTTATCCAGGTCACGGTTGTCCTAAGGGTGCTTTTTTTTCCAAAAGGCAACTGGACTTTCTTTGTTTTTCTTTGAAGACATTTCACTTCTCATCCAAGAAGCTTCTTCAGCTCTGACTGGATATGGGGGGAATGGAAGGATTTATATTCCTTGCAGACAGCTGGTCATTTGCATCCTTTTAGAGGGTCATTGAAGCACTTGGAGGTTTGCAATTTTTGCTCTGGAAATCCATTCCTACTCCCACACCATTCAAGGGATATTCATCCCAAATTGTATAGCTAAATGTCTGTGGAGATTCTCCATCATCCAGGTCATGGTTGTCCCAAAGGAGCTTTTTCAGGAGGCAACTGAACTTTCTTGTTTTTTCTTTTGAAGACATTTCGCTTCTCATCCAAGGAGCTTCTTCAGCTCTGACAGGATGGTGGGGAATGGAAGGATTTATACTCCTTGCAGGCAGCTGGTCATCTGCATCCTTTTAGAGGGTCGTTGAAGCACTTGGAGGTTTATCTGTGTCCTCAGGGTTCCGGATCATATGCACATTCTCCCATTCGTGTCCATATTTTTTGAACAAATGACTTTCTCTCACTAAACTTGTGCTTGTCCCAAAGGAGCTTTTTCAGGAGGCAACTGGACTTTCTTGTTTGGTTTAGTAGTTAGCAATTCTTCTGCAGGAAAGTTTGGGATGTTTCAGGATGCAGCCCAGGCAGGTAACCAAAAGCATGATAAAGGTATGTAACGGAGGTGGGTTTCAGCAGGTTCTGACCAGTTCTGGAGAACCGGTAGGGGAGATTTTGGGTAGTGTGGAGAACNCAGGTTCTGGAGAACCGGTAGCGGAAATTTTGAGTAGTTTGGAGAACCGGCAAATACCACCTCTGGCTGGCCCCAGGAGTGGGGTGGGAATGGGGATTTTGCAGTATCGTTCCCCTGCCACGCCCACCAAGCCACACCACGCCCACCAAGCCACACCACGCCCACCAAGCCACACCCACAGAACCGGTAGTAAAAAAAATTGGATTTCACCACTGATTTAGACTCCTTGCAGACAGCTGGTCATTTGCATCCTTTTAGAGGGTCGTTGAGGCCACCTAGCTAAGTGTCTATGGAGATTCTCAGTCGTCCAGGTCACGGTTGTCTCAAAGGTGCTTTTTTTTTTCCAAGAGGCAACTAGACTTTCTTGGTTTTTCTTTGAAGACATTTCGCTTCTCGTCCAAGAAGCTTCTTCAGTTCTTTCACAAGGCAATAAGGTCACTTTCATCTCCCTGTCAAAACTGCTCCCGGTGGCCTCGTTCTGCCCTAGGGACTTCTAAATACGAAGCCAACATCTCCTTAATGGGCTGTTTGTGACTCAGGCCCTGAGGTTGGGCCTGGGAGACCTGGAACCATTTTCTGGAGCCGCCCTGCAGAAGTAAACAGCGCAGGGAGCAGGTGTGAAGCTCCAGGTGACGTCAGCTGAGCGGAGCTGAGCACGAAATGCAACGGAAACGTTCATCACCACTTCAACTCCCCACCAGGTGAGCAGGTCCTGTTAAGGAATTAACTCCTTTAGGAAGGATAAATATTGTTTTGGGTTTAGTGGTAGGCGGAGACAGGTAAAAAAAACAAGGAAGGCGTTATCCTTAAGAGAAGAAGGTGATACCCCCCATTCATCCAGCTTTGCTCTCCCGGTTTATGTTTCGGATGAACCTGCAAAAACTGGTCTCCCCACATACTGAAGCTACCCAATGAATATTGTCTAAGTTCTTCAGAAATCTCTTCAACTGAGGAATATCTACAAGAATGGGCAAAAAAAAAATGTCAAGCATATTGTGAGGTATGTTAAAAAGAAAGAGCTTTGATTGTACAGCTATTTTGACTTCGTGGGGTCCTTGGTGCTAGCACTGATGATGTAACCTAGTTTGGTAGTGAAACTTCTGCAAGAAAACCACTCAGCTCAAAGAACGCCAAGGACTTCACAGTCTGCCCTCTTCCTCCTCTTCCTCCTCTTCCTCCTCACTCCCTTCTAGCATTGATGATGTTACCTAGTTTGGCAATGAAACGTCTGCAACAGGGTGGATTTGATTTGATTTAAATCAACTCGATTTAAATCATAATTTTTAAAGAGCAATTGTCATCTCTGTCCCGCAGCAGCTCCTCCTCTGATCTGCTGTTGACTCACCAACAGTCCCAATATTGCAGAATATACAGCCTCATGCTACATAACTAAGCTCCATTTCATGCTGAATAAATTAAATTATTAATGTATCTTAAATAGAAAACTATCTTTAGATAGAATTTTACTCCAAAAGCATTTTATTAAAATAAATTTGATAAAAAAAAATCTGATTTAAATTAAAAAAAATCCGATTTAAATAAAAAAAACCGGGTTTTTTTTATTTATTTATTTTAAAAAATCATCTATTTTTATCCACCCTGGTCTGCAAGAAAACCACCAAGCTCAAAGAGCACCAAGAACCTCACAGTCTGCCCTCTTCCTCCTCTTCTTCCTCACTCCCTTCTAGCATTGATGATGTTACCTAGTTTGGCAATGAAACGTCTGCAAGAAAACCACCAAGATCAGAGAGCACCAAGAACCCCACAGTTCAAGCCTTCGCAAAAAAAAATCTCTTCCATCAGGATCTTGAATTTGTTGACGTCCCCACTCATACCAGGGGTTGCCATAGCTCAATTTGTGTCTCAATAATCGTCAATTTGAGAATTGGCATCTTCGAATCTTCTCCTCCAAAGTAGCCGACAAATACTCCATCTCTTCATAGAGACCAATGAAGTGGTGGAGACCTGACAGGACTGTACCACTTTTGGGGGGGGGGATGCGTTAAAGTGAATTTCTCTCTGCAGTTAGTGGGGGATGCTGAATGGCTAAATCTTGTTAATTGCCGTTTTTTAATTGTATGGTTTCCTTGGAAACTACCAGAACTCCTTTGCAGATACTCAAGTATGGAAGAACCCCAAAGCCAGCCAGCCAACCAACCCAATCATTCATCTCAAAACTCTACCACCTTCTACTTTTCTCCTTCCCAGCCATGGGCAGAATTTTCGGATCACAAGAAGCCATGGTTTGCTTAAAATCTGTAGAGATTCTCAATCATCCAGGTCATGGTTGTCCCAAAGGTGCTTTTTTCCAGTTGCCTCCTGGAAAAAAAGCACCTTTGGGACATGGTTTGCTTAATGATGGTTTACTGAATAAACAGCCCTTGATTGCGTTCACGCAATAAGCCAAGTAGAATCAAAAGAATTTGCAAGAACAAATGGGTTTTCTGCCTATTTAACTATGCAAAGTTTTGCCAACATCATCCTTCACCTGTTAGACAGAAAAGGAACAGATTTGATTGGACATTGGCCTGGAGAGTAACAGAAATAAAAAACTTAATTATTTACGGTAAGTCTTTACTGTACAGAAGTAAAAAGAGAGAGCAAGAGAGCAAAATAAACAGTGCTTGTGTTCCTCTTTCTGTTCAAGATTTGGCACCGATTTCATTCTGTCTCTCAGTGTCTAACCCATTCCCTGGGGCAAAATATTCCCTTCCAAGGTTGAGTTTCTTCATCTGTATAATCAGCATAATAATAAATCACCATCTCAGACTGGAGCAATAACGGCGAGAAAGAAATCAGAATTACGGAAGCTAATTCTGCATGAGAATTAACTGTGCAACAGCTGTAGGGAAGACGATATGTCACATTCTAAACTATGCAAAAGATTAATATGTAATCCTTTTCTTCAAAATCAAGGCATTTCGGAGAGGTCACAGGAAACACTCAGCGGGTGGCAGGAAGCAGGAAAACAAGGAACTACGATTAGAATTAAGGACCAAAGGTGACCAGCAATCCATTTTCATTACACTCAGGAAATTAACGTCAGAAATCAACAAATGATATCTCGTGGCTACATTCAGTTTAAGCAAAATATATGGCAAACTTGTGCCAAGCAGGTGCCATCCGGATGGGTGGGACTGCAACTCATAAAATTGCCCAGCTGGGTACTGTCTCCATTCCTGCTAGGAACTCTGAAATTTCAGTCCTATTATGACTGGAAAATAAGAAGTTAGGGAAAAGCGAAGTGTTTCTCAATTTCAGCAACTTTAAGCGTGGACTTCAACTCCCAGAATTCCTGAGCCAACATGAAGCTTACAAGCTCCTCCTACTTTGAACTGCAAGAGGTTGGCATGGCCACAGACAACCTCACCATTAAAAAGGCATTGCTTGGAAGTCTGTATTCTCAGTCATCCAGCTCATGGTTGTCCCAAAGGAGCTTTTTCAGGAGGCAACTGGACTTTCTTGTTTTTTCTTTTGAAGACGTTTCGCTTCTCATCCAAGACGTTTCTTCAGTTCTGACAGGATAGTGGGGAATGGAAGGATTTATATTCCTTGCAGACAGCTGGTCATTTGAATCCTTTTTGAGGGTCGTTGAAGCACCTGGAGGTTTATCTGTGTCCTCAGGGTCACCTGAGCAGTGCTTTGGGTTCCTGTGGCCTGCAATTTTTTTTTCTGGAAATCCATTCTTACTCCCACACTACTCCCTCCCTTTGAATGGTGTGGGAGTAGGAATGGATTTCCAAGGAAAAAAATTGCAGGCTACAGGAACCAGGAGCACCACTCAGGTGACCCTGAGGACACAGATAAACCTCCAGGTGCTTCAACGACCCTCTAAAAAGGATGCAAATGACCAGCTGTCTGCAAGGAATATAAATCCTTCCATTCCCCACCATCCAGTCAGCGCTGAAGAAGCTTCTTGGATGATAAGCGAAAGGTCTTCAAAGAAAAAAAAAGAAAGTTCAGTTGCCTCCTAAAAAAGCACCTTTGGGACATTGCTTGGAAGAGCCACAGGCAGGTGGAAGGAAGGACCACCTGCCCTGGCCAACAGATTCTAAGGGAATCCAGGGACCACTCAAGCAAGGACTTGGAAGACCAACACGGGCTTGACCCTCTAGCCAAGCCAATGACCAAGCTGAATGAGCACTTTGCCTTCAGCGACTGTGTCAGGCAGACCAGACGGAAAACACAACCAAAATACGCTAATTCTACTTAATTCTAAGGTTACATTAACAGAATCTTGCAGGTCTGAAGGGACATTTCTCCTGCAAACTCTTGTATAATCTAAGTTAGGGAGGTTCCTTCCTAAGTTTCTTTCTCTGCCCGTTTTGCAGCTGCAGGCTCTGCCCTCTCTTATCTAATTGTTCTCCAGGTAGCAACTTTTCTCCATCCTACCATCTCCCAGGTCATTTGCACATGCCATTACATCCTGCTCATAGAAGTTGGGTTTGGTTGGAATATAGAGGATGGGATTATTCTTTTGGATTCTGCTTTGGACATGCTTTCCATCTACTAGTTCATCATTCACGCCAGGGATCTGTGGGGCAACAATATGGCTGAAACGAAGAACTAAGCAATGGGAACAAACCACAATCACTTGCTACGCTCAATCCTTGATTTTATCCAATACTGGCCATCTGCCATGCCATGCGGCTTTATCAAACCCAACTGGCATTAGTCTCCACTGTCTCATTGCCCAACTGTTGCATAGGTCAATAGTGAACTCCCTGTGGCTATTCAACCAGATGTCCTTGAGAAGTGCTGAGTTGCTATCTCAACATCCCCAGCCTGTTGGACTTGATGTTGGACTTTAGAACAAAACTCATAAATATCTGCATAAGGTGAGGAATCCAATGGCAATATATAAAACATGTGGGGTTTGGGGTTCTCCAAGCTTGGTTGTTTTCTTGCAGACGTTTCATTACCTAACTAGGTAACATCATCAATGCTAGCACCAAGGACCTCACAAAGTCAAGATGGAGGTACAAATCAAAGCCCTAATTCTTTCTTTTTTACATGCCTCACAATATGCTTGTCATTTTTTTTGCCTGTTTCTTCTAGATATTCCTCAGTTGAAGAGACTTCTTCAGAGCTCGGACAATATTCATTAGGTATTCATCTGCAAGAAAACCACCAAGCTTGGAGGGCACCAAGGACCCCACAATTGAATCCATAGCCTCAAATATTATCTTCTATTGATAGAAAACATGCTTTGCTGGACAAGGACATTCAAGAGTCTATTCAAGGAACGAAGTTCTGAAACTATTACCATTTCCTAAGGTGGTTACATTCCTAGGAGAAAAAGGTACCAAATAAAAAGGGTGCATATTAATCAGAATAGAACTGGAAGGGACCTTGGAGGTCTTCTAGTCCAGGAGTCTCCAACCTTGGCAACTTTAAGACTTGTGGACTTCAAGTCCCAGAATTCCTCAGCCAGCTTTGCTGGTTGAGGAATTCTGGGACTTGAAGTCCACAAGTCTTAAAGTTGCCAAGGTTGGAGACCCCTGTTCTAGTCCAACCCCCTGCTCAAGCAGGAGACAACTGCTTTTGACATCTCCAGGACCAATGAGTTTGCTAAGAATCCCATGCATTTTTTTTTTAACAGTATCTAAAAGGTCATAGGGACCTAGCCATGATGGAGAAGGAAGCAACCAGCTATGAATTCTTTTCTAATGACCACCATGGATTTCAGAAAACCACTCATCCTCACAATGCAAAACTCTCTCCTTGCAAAGGACGGACGCGCAAACACCTGAGCATGCAGACAGCTGCTATCAACACACACTGTTGACACAAGGGTTACCGCCTGGAAGCTTTTGAATAACAAGACCGAGCAATATAATGAAATTGCAAATGGGGATTTCAGATTTGTTTTCTTCTTACAAAGGACGCCTTCCTGTCCATGTTGGTTTTGAGGCCTTTTTTTCTTTTCTTTTTTTAAAGAAAATTCAAGCCCACAATTGATAACAAGGAACAACTCGGGCGTGGAAAGTTTTCCACCTGAAAACACAGAAACGGCAAAGATAAACTGTGTAATTTTTCTGATTGAAAAAAGGTTAGAATGTTAGAATAGAATAGAGCTGGAAAGGACCTTGGAGGTCTTCTAGTCCAGCCCCCTGCTCAAGCAGGAGAACCTATACTATTTCAGATAAGTGGCTGTCTAGTTTCTTCTTAAAAATCTCCAATGATGGAGCGTCCACATTTTCTGGTGGCAAGCTGTTCCACTGGTTTATTGTCCTCACTGTTAGGAAGTTTCTCCTTAATTCCAGGTTGCTTCTCTCTTTGATTAGTTTCCAACCTTTGTTTCTTGTCCTGCCCTCTGGTGCTTTGGAGAATAATTTGACCCCCTCTTCTTTGTGGCAGCCCCTCAAATACTGGAATACTGCTATCATGTCACCCCTAATTCTTCTTTTCTCTAGACTAGCCAAACCCAAATCCTGCAGTCGTTCTTCATATGGTTTAGTTTCCAGGCCTTTGATCATCTTAGCTGCTCTTCTCTGAACTTTTTCCAAAGTCTCAACATCTTTTTTGCAGTATGGTGACCAAAACTGGTTGCAGTATTCCAGGTGTGATCTCACTAGGCTTTATAAAGCGGTACTAGTACTTCATGTGATCTTGATTCTATGCCTCTGTTTATACAACCCAGGATTGTATTAGTTTTTTGCAGGGGTGGGTTCTGGCTTACCTCGCTGCTGGTTTGCTTCCTCACTGCGCGTGCGCAGAAGCAAAAAACAAAATGGCGGTGCCTATGGCGCTGCTGAGCCGGTTCAGGGGCGTGTCCAGCCGGTCATCGCTGCCGGTTCGGCGAGCGGGAGGAAATTCCCGC
The DNA here is from genome assembly GCA_003457575.1 of Thermophis baileyi. NCBI lineage: Eukaryota > Metazoa > Chordata > Lepidosauria > Squamata > Dipsadidae > Thermophis > Thermophis baileyi. Next base: position 1,859,655 of record QLTV01020727.1, read on the forward strand.
TACCAGTTCTATAGAGTCGGTCCGAACCGGCAGGAACCCACCTCTGGGTTTTTGTTATACAACCCAGGATTGTATTAGGTGATCCAGTCTCATTTTGAACAAGCAACTGAGCAAAAAAAAAAGAAAGTAACTCACATGCCTAAAAATGTTCTCCAGCTATCTCTGGTGGCCCATATCTTATTATTTATTTGCTGTCTTCTTGGAAGGATAACAACGGAGACATCCTTACGTAAAGAACTGGACATGCTGAAACAGTGTTGGCCAATGTCGGCTTGACCCAACCTGAGATATTGAATTAGAATTTCTAGCGGAGGTTATCAGAATTAAAAGTGCACGCACCGATGGGAAGATTGATCTCTGATATGGTCTCTGGTATGTCCTACAATCACGGGACACACCAACATGTTGATATTGGTTTCTGGCTGAGTTTGAAAGACATCCGCCGTTTAACATTTTTATTGAGTTATAAGATAAAATAAGATACAAAATAAAACGTAAATAGGAAAACCGCGGGGACGAACTGGGGGAAGAGAGACCCTTTCAGGTTCTCATGTTAGTGAAGCACGAATCCTTGGCGTGGAGCGAAGATTGGTTAGGAGCACCTCCTTAAAGTCCTTTCTAGTGTGAACCACTATTGTAAGCTTAAGGTTTAAATCGTCTTTTCCAACTCCGTGGTTCTCTTCTAGCCTACATTCAACCCCCCCGAATGCTGGAATCTCCAAGAGTGGTTGTCTGAACGAGAGCCCACCACATCTCTGCACATGTTTGTTCCAACAGATGAATTGCTCTGCTTGTTAGGAACGTGATACTAACACTTTGTAACCCCCCAATTGGAATCTGGCTTCTGTAAGAGCCAGTTTGGCATAGTGGTTAAGGTACCAAGCAGAAATGAGACGACTCTGAGTTCTAGTCCCACCTTAGGCACAAAAGCCAGCTGGGTGACTTTGGGTCAATCACCAGGAGACTGTGAGTTCTAGCTCCGCCTTAAGCATGAAAGCTGGCTGGGTGTCTTTGGGCCAATCACCAGGAGACTGGGAATTCCAGTCCCACCTTAGGCATGAAAGACAGCTGGGTGAATTTGAGCCAATCTCCAGGAGACTGTGAGTTCTAGTCCTGACTTAGGTATGAAAGCTGGCTGGTTGTCTTTGGGCCAATCACCAGGAAAAGAAAAAGAAAAAGAAACATTGACTTCCGACTTTCTCTGTTACAGTAAAATAAGGTATTAACATCAAATCACACCTTTCTGTTTTTTCAAAATAATATGAACAAGCCATTTCTACAAAGACCTATCAATCTAAACGGTAAAACCCCAAATCAAAGTTTCATTCTTTTCCACTTCAAGCACAAAGTTCAGGAAGCGGTCTCCACATGGAAACAAAAGCACTTATATTCTTTTCTTTAATCAAAATAGTCAATTTTGCCATTTCAGCCAAACTCCATCAACTCCTGCAACCACTCGTACCATGGACGAGTTTGAAAGACATCCAGAGTTAGCTACTATGGGAACCAAACGTTAGACTAGATAGGCCTGTGGGGGTGTATTTTTGATAGGAAATCAATGCTCTGAAATCAGAACGATGATCATGAAACAGACAAAACTAGTTTAGGTATGCAGGTAGTCCTCGACTTACAGCCATTCATCTAGTGACCATTCAAAGTTACAACAGCACTGGGGGGAAAAAAAAGACTTTATTCTGGGTTGCAGAATTCTCAAGCAGTTAAAAAAAAATGCACCAAAGGATGAAGAGGGAAGCCTAGAATATTCCAGATTTTCACAGCAGCTCTGGGGTCCTTAGGGGAGGGGGAAAACAGGAACAAAGGAATTGTGGAAAGAAAGAAAGAAAGAAAGAAAGAAAGAAAGAAAGAAAGAAAGAAGGAAGGAAGGAAGGAAGGAAGGAAGGAAGGAAGGAAGGAAGGAAGGAAGGAAGGAAGGAAGGAAGGAAGGAAGGAAGGAAGGAAAGAAAGAAAGAAAGAAAGAAAGAAAGAAAGAAAGAAAGAAAGAAAGAAAGAAAGAAAGAAAGAAAGAAAGAAAGAAAGAAATTCAGCCATGGAAAGCTGGTGCCCAGGCAAGTGAAATTCTGGGGCCCTGAAATTTTGGTTTGGTTTAATGGGGTTTAGACAACCAGGAAGACTTGACTTTTCTCTTAGGACAGGGGTGTCAAACTCAAGGGTCGGGGGCCGGATCCGGCCCGCGGGGTGCCGTGGGGCCACCCTGGAAACAGTGAAGGACCGGCCCGTGGTGCCTCTGCCAGTGAAAATGGAGCTCGTGAGGGCCATGGGCGGCCCTCTGGAGCTCCGTTTTTGCTGGCAGAGGGTTGCAGGAGGCCGTCGCAGCCGAAAATGGAGCTCGGGAGCCCATTTTCGCTGGCAGAGCACTCGGGCCATCACAGGCGCCCCCGACACGAGTGACGTCGAGCTGGTCACACCCATCCTGGCCATGCCCCCCCTGCCCCCCCCGAGGTCAAACACAAGCCTGATGCGGCCCTCAATGAAATAGAGCTTGACACCCTTGTCTTAGAACATTCGGTCATTCTGAAAGCCATTTCTTAACCTGATGTCTTCCTGGTCGGTTTTGCTCCCTTCAGTATCCTGCAAATAAGATGCCAAGGCAGGAAATAAAATAATAATAATAAGCCATTGTTGAATTGACAAGATTTGTGGCTTGTGGTTTAAAAAGAAGGCAATGTTTATTGACCGGGGCTATTGGGATAGAAATCATCTTAATCTGGATTATCTTGCAGGAACCTCAAGAGCACGTTCAAGCAAAGAGAAGGTCCATTGTGCTCTTCACACTCTCTTCCATGTTTCTTAAAAAAATAGTGGTGGCCATTTCTGACAATAGTTCCAACTGCCTATTAGACATGCAAGGAACTCTTTCATTTCAGCAGGGAATTGCGGTTCCTCACAACTCTTACTCTTTTAGAGGCCTTCGTTTAAATTTAAAGATGTTGTTGTTGTTGTTAGTCGCGAAGTCGTGTCCGACCCATCGCGACCCCATGGACAACGTTCCTCCAGGCCTTCCAGTCCTCTACCATCCCCCAGAGTCCATTTAAGTTCACGCCGACTGCTTCAGTGACTCCATCCAACCACCTCATTCTCTGTCGTCCCCTTCTTCTTTTGCCCTCCATCTTTCCCAGCATTAGGCTCTTCTCCAGTGAGTCCTTCCCTCTCATTAGGTGGCCAAAGTATTTGAGTTTCATCTTCAGGATCTGGCCTTCTAAAGAGCAGTCAGGGTTGATCTCCTCTAGAACTTACCGGTTTGATCACTGCAACTGGGAAAACCATAGCCTTGACTATACGCACTTTTGTTGGCAGGGTGATGTCTCTGCTTTTTAGTATGCTGTCTAGATTTGTCATAGCTTTCCTCCCCAGGAGCAAGCGTCTTTTAATTTCCTGGCTGCAGTCCCCATCTGCGGTGATCTTGGAGCCGAGGAAAATAAAATCTGTCACTACCTCCATTTCTTCCCCATTTAAAGATAATTTAAAGATAGCTCCCTTTAAATCTCACATCAGCCGTTATGTCATGGAGAAAGAGGAGAAGGTTGGGACTTGAGGTCTCTCACGGGCTCAACGAAGACAACACATGTTGACATCTCAGAAAAAGGTGAACGGGCTTGTCTAGGAAGGAGATGGAGAAGTTTGGAGAGGACACCCCTGTGGTTCTTGCACGAGGAATTCCAGCCACGCACAATGGATGACAACCGTGGATTTCATCGTTCATAGGCAAGGAAGATCCAAAAACTACATCAGTGTTGAAGTTCAGTGGGAACCAAGCTCCCAATATTGTTTGCCGTGGTTGATGGAAATATCAGCACCCTCTGGGTCTGTGGAGATTTTTCGGTCATTCAGGTCACGGTTGTCCCAAAGATGCTTTTCCAAAAGGCAACTGGATCTTCCTGGTTTTTGCTTTGACAACGTTTCGCTTCTCATCCAAGAAGCTTCTTCGGTTCTAGCTGTCTGGTGGGGAATACCAGAACTGAAGAAGTGTCTTGGACAAGAAGCAAAACATTTTCAGAAATGTTTCATTTTGCCTTTCAGGAAAGCACCTTCGGGGCTCAAACCTGGACAGCTGCAAGTTGCGACACAAACCACAGTCCTGACAGGAACTGTTTGCAAACAGCCGGCAAATGACTCCCATAAAAACTGGGATTTCCAGTTCTTCCTACAGGCCAGAAACAGACCGTGAAGTCCATCTGCAAAGCAGGCTTGTTGTGCACTGATTTTTCAGGCCTCCCCCCCCCCACACTCCCCAAAGAAACCCAACAACCCAGCCTATCCAAGCCCTTGGCGAGGGCTTGCAAGCAAGACAACAAACACTCAGCTTGGTCCAAGGTGGTCTCTCAGGATCCCTGTCTAAACAACCTTTGTGATGTCCCTCTTCCACTGCACCCTTGACCAAAGATTTTACCATTAAATCTCTGCAGGCGGGCAGATTCGCACCCTGCCCCGCCATCCTTGCCACTAATTCTAATTTCCTAGCCTCCCCCTCCTCCCTCCGGAGTCACTTGATTGATCCCCCCCTCCCTCCCCAAAGATAAAGTAGCTAGCTAGGTAGGTAGGTAGGTAGGGTAGCTCGTTTCTCGGCGGCTGCAAGGGCAAACGAAGCCCCCCTCCTCAATGAAGGCACCAACCAAGGTGGGGGGGGAAGAGGGACCCCTGAATCGTGGTTCGCCTTTCCGCAAGCATCGTCGGGCACCCCCTTCCGCCCCCCACCCCCAAAAAACCCCGAACCCTCGCGGGCGCAAATGCAACAGTGGGGAGGGGGAGTTTGCAAGTGGGGAGGGGGAGTTTGCAAGTGGCGGCAAAGGGGATCTTCCAAGGACGTTTCCGGGGGGAGCGACCCCCCCTCTTCGCTCGGCCCCCGGGAGCAAAAGCCGGGACTGAAGCCAGCTTGGGGGAGGAACGGGAGAGGGGAGGCCAGCCAAAGAGGGTCGCGGCGCGGCAGACCCAGCTCAGGGGCAGAGATGCCCGTCCGGGGACCGCTCACCTGGCCGTACACCTTCACCGGCTCCTCCTGCGGCGACGGCTGGGCGCTCCTTCTCTTCCTTGGGGGCTGGCCGGGGCCGGGGGGATCCTGAGCTTGCAGCCGCGCAAAGCCCCGATCCTGGGGCCGCGAGGTCAGGGCGCGATGCAACAGCAGGCTACTCCGAGGAGGAGCGGAGGCGGCGGAGGCGGAGGGCGGCCGGTGGGACCCCGCGAGCAGCAGCAGCAGCAACAGCAGCAGCGGCGGCGGCCGAAGGGCGGCCAGGGCAGAGCCGGGCTTCCCGCTGCCGCCT
>QLTV01020727.1:1874806-1898141 GCA_003457575.1 Thermophis baileyi
AATGAATGATCTCACCCAGTGGTTTCATGTAGATGTTAAATAAAAGGGGTGAGAGGACCGAACCCTGAGGAACCCCGCAAACAAGGGGTCTGGGGGTCGACCTCTGTCCTCCTGCTAACACCGACTGTGAACGACCGGAGAGATAGGAGGAGAACCACCGCAGCACGGTGCCTCCCAACCCTAGCTCCCTTAGTTGTCCCAGAAGGATACCATGGTCAATGATATCGAAAGCCGCTGAGCGGTCAAGTAGCACCACGATAGAGGCATGACCCCCCCCTCGGGCTCGCCAGAGATCAGTGAGACAGTGAGTTCTAGTCCTGCCTTACACGTGAAAGCTGGCTGGGTGACTTTGGGCCAATCACCAGGAGACGGTGAGTTCTAGTCCCACCTTAGGCATGAAAACCAGCTGGGTGACTGGGCCAATCACCAGGAGATGGTGAGTTCTAGTCCTGCCTTAGGCACAAAAGCTGGCTGGGTGACTTTGGGCCATTCATTCTCTCTCAGCTCAACCCCCTCACAGGGTTGTTGTTGTTGTGGGGAAAATAGGGAGAGGAAGATCTATCGGGTAGGTCACTGTTTTGAGTTATTTGTAAAAATAATAAAGGCGGGATATAAATAAACAAACAGCCAGACAGACAGACAAACAAACAAATAAAGTAGGGATGTCTTATTTTTCTAGGGATGAAGTTCCATTTTCCCATTCTGGTTGGCAGCTGAGTTCAGGCTTTCTTTTCAAAAGGGTGCAGAGCCTATTTTAGAAGTTTGGGTTTGGTTTGGGCCCAGGAGGCAGAAGGAGAGGCCATCGCTGGGCCACTGCTAAGGCAGGCGGGGGGGAGGGGGGAATGTAATCCTGGCACAATCGGAAAGTGCTGTGTTAACCGATGGCCTGGGAAGGGAGATCGCATTGTTCCTCCTGGTGTCGTTAAACAAATTCCATCAGTTATTTATTTATTTGTTTGTTTGTCAAACATGTACAAGATAGCAGGTCTAGGTATAAACATAAACATAATCAAAGTGAATACAGATAGATGAGGACAATAGGACAGGGACGGTAGGCACGCTGGTGCGCTTATGCACGCCCCTTACAGACCTCTTAGGAATGGGGTGAGGTCGACAGTAGACAGTCTAAGGTTAAAGTTTTTGGGGTTTGGGGAAGAAACCACAGAGTCAGGTAGTGAATTCCAGGCATTGATCACTCTGTTGCTGAAGTCGTATTTTCTGCAGTCGAGTTTGGAGCGGTTTACATTAAGTTTGTATCTATTGTGTGCTCGTGTATTGGTGTGGTTGAAGCTGAAGTAGTCATTGACAGGTAGGACATTGTGGCAGATAATTTTATGAACTACATTTAGATCGGTTCTAAGGCGACGTAGTTCTAAGTTGTCTAAGCCCAAAATTTCAAGTCTGGTGGAATAAGGTATTCTGTTGCGAGTGGAGGAGTGGAGGACTCTTCTCGTGAAATATCTCTGGACTCTCTCAATTGTATTAATGTCCGAGATGCAGTGCGGGTTCCAGACAAGTTGCTTGCTCAAGCTTGCTCAAGCAAGTTCTGAAGGACACCAGGAGGCATCTTGGAAGGCTTCGGAGTCTCACTGCAGCACCAGAGCTTTGGACATGCCGGAGCACTTTTATGCAGCAAAGGGTCGGAGCCCCTGGCTGCAATAATATAAAAATCTTCCATCGAAGTCTCTCCTGGCTATGCGGTCGGCTGAGATGTTCCAACCTCGGCTGGGTCAGTCTTGCCTTCCCCGGCAGCTCCGCTAATTCTCTCTCCAGACAAGCTGCAAAGAGTCTCCCCGTTGAAATGCGGTGCCTTAACATTGCAATGAAAGGCAAGAGGGGAGGAGAAAGGTAATGAAATCATATGCAGGCTAGGAGATTCCTCCTCACAGATTCTATACATCCCTGCAGAAGACAGGAATTGAATTCCTGAATTGAGAATTCTGGATAAAACCCAGGTTAGGGTCCACAAAGTGTTAAAAGATACAGAGCCGAAGAAGCTTCTTGGATGAGAAGCAAAACATCTTCAAAGAAAAACAAAGAAAGTCCAGTTGCCTCTTGAAAAAGCATCTTTGGGACAACCGTGACTTGGATGACAGAGAATCTCCATAGAGATTCTCTGAATTAAAGATTCTTTCTTTCTTCTTTCTTTCCTTTCTTCTTTCTTTCTTTCTTTTCTTTCTTTCTTTCTTTCTTTCTTTCTTTCTTTCTTTCTTTCTTTCTTTCTTTCTTTCTTTCTTTCTTTCTTTCTTTCCTTTCTTTCTTTCTTCTTTCTTTCTTCTTTCCTTCCTTCCTTCCTTCCTTCCTTCCTTCCTTCCTTCCTTCCTTCCTTCCTTCCTTCCTTCCTTCCTTCCTTCCTTCCTTCTTTCTTTCTTTCTTTCTTTCTTTCTTTCTTTCTTTCTTCTTTCTTTCTTCCTTCCTTCCTTCCTTCCTTCCTTCCTTCCTTCCTTCCTTCCTTCTTTCTTTCTTCTTTTGCAAGTGGAAGCCTAGAAAAGAAGAGTCAGACAAGGCCTGCTTCACAAGGCTGTTGGGAAGACTCATCCTATCACCCATCTCCTCCCACTTATGACTGCATGACTGTAACTTTGTTGCTGTATCCTTACGATTTATATTGACTGTTTCCTACTATGATTTGATTGCTTCTTTGTACCCTATGACTATCACTAAGTGTTGTACCTTATGATTCTTGACGAATGTATCTTGTCTTTTTATGTACTCTGAGAGCATATGCACCAAAGACAAATTCCTTGTGTGTCCAATCACACTTGGCCAATAAAGAATTCTATTCTATTCTATTCTATTCTATTCTGTTCTGTTCTATTCTGTTCTATTCTCTTTTACTGCTATTCTTTCTATTCTATTCTATTCTATTCTAATTCTATGTCTATTCTATTCTATTCTATTCTATTCTATTCTATTCTATTCTATTCTATTCTATTCTATTCTATTCTATTCTATTCTATTCTATTCTATTCTATTCTACTCTACTCTACTCTACTCTACTCTACTCTATTCTATTCTATTGACTCCCCAAGGGAGGCTGAACAAGACACTTTGGTCTAGTATTGAATGCATCAGGAGAGAAAGTGGGAGTTTGCGAGTTCTAGTCCCGTCTAAGGCATGAAAGGCAGCTGGGTCACTTTGGGCCAATCATCAGGAGATGGTGAGTTCTAGTCTCACCTTCGCCCTTAAAGCCAGCTGGGTGATTTTGGTCCAATAACTAGGGGACTGTGAGTTCTAGTCCTGCCTTAGGCATGAAAACCAGTTGGCTGACTTTGGCCAGATTCAACTGCGGTCATAAATCAAGGACTGTCTGTAATGAAGGGAGAAAGTGGAAAGTACTCTTTCTTTTAATCAAGGAGGAGAGAACTACTAGAGTCACGGAGAGTGACTAAACCACGATATAATGCAATCCCTGATTGTTGAAAAGCCCACTGATCTCCCTTCCCATGAGTGTCCCAAGGACTGTCAGCTTAATCATAGGTTATATTTTGATCCTTTCAATCCTCAGTCATCGTCACCATCATCCACATGACCAAAGAACCTTCCTTTTACTGTGACGGTGCTCATGTTTTTAAATCTGCCGCACGTGAGACAGTCTGTCCTTTGGCCCCGAGACCTGCCAATAACCCTTATATTAAAAAAAAATCTTTTATTAAAATAATTGTGAATTGCCAGGGGGTTTAAATCCATCCTCTGATTAATCAGGGCTGGCTTTTTCATCAAGCGAAAAGGCTTTTCGATCGACCTAGCCAATTCCTCCATCGTTGCAACTCTGGATGGGGGGGTGGGGGGAGCCAACCTTTAAAAAAAATGTTCAGTGGGTTTATTTCTTCCCAATGCAGGATGTTCCATTTGGTAGAAGCCCTTGGCGGATGGAAAGCAGCCTCCAGCTGGAGATCGATCGCTCACGGCTGTCCCAAATCTGTCATTTTCCCTTCTGTCTTCCAGCTCCACCCTTCTCAGTGTTGTTTTCCTTTCTTCAGCCCTTCCCTCTCTTCTTCCCTCTCTTGTCGCAGCTGTCCTTCCATCCATTTCTCGGGCACATCCACCCAGCCATTCTAAGTGATGGACAAATGCTTTCTTGTTCTAGACTAGCGTTTTCATTATTCACCTTTAATGCAGCCTTTCTGTCCACGGCCCACAGGTTAGTCACAGCCAAACCAGACGGTGTTCTTTTAGTCATTGGATGCTTAATTGAGGGTTGCCGGAGCTAAATCAAAGCAAGGTGTTTTTTTTTTTAAATGAGATCAAATCTTAATTACTGTATGGAGTTGTTGTTTTTTAGTGTATCCGCAGGGAAAGGAGCAAAAAAGGAAAGATTATGGCCAAAACTAAGAAACTGAAGCTTTTTTATGCAATTGTGTAATTGTGGCTGCCATCTTGACTTTCTTGTGTTTTTCCATTTTTTATTTTTTTTAAAAAATGGTTTATTTCTGGTTGAATAAAACACTAATATGATGAATTATATTGTCACATGGGAGAAGGATCAGAATCAAAGTAAGCATGTGATAATATAGGCGATCCTTGAGTTATGACCGGACCTGACTTTATGACTTTGTTTGCAACCGTTGTTAAGTGAATGCAATGGTTGTAAAACAGATGCCACACTCATTTGTGGAATTGAAATGAAACCGATTCAGTGGCTGGTTTAATTGTGTGGTTGCTGCCATGGAGGGTGGGGTAGAGTTTTTAAAAACTATTATATGATGAATCTTTTAAATGTTTGCAAGCCACCTGGAGTCACCTCTCTGTGGGTTGGGCATCTTTATTTATTTAGCGTATGGCATATTATATATGGACTTGCAATATATATTAACGTTTCATCTAGGTTTTAAAAACACAATAAAATACGACTGTTAAAAGTCTATGGAGATTCTCAGTCATCCAGGTCATGGTTGTCCCAAACATACTTTTTTCCAAGAGCTGGACTTTCAGCTCTTCTTCTTCAGAGCTGAAGAAGCTTCTTGGATGAGAAGCAAAACGTCTTCAAAGAAAAACCAGAAAGTCCTGTTGCCTCTTGAAAAAAGCATCTTTGGGACTATCAAGTTAAAAGACCATCTCCATTTCAGATTCAGGCTGTTGTTTGGGTCAACTAAACATTCTATAACCCAGGTTTATCTTTCAATTGATCATTCATTTTTGCAATCCAGGATGAATTCAAGACAAAATATACTTTGATTGAAATGCACATTTAACTAAGTTTTTAAATGTAAAACACATTGGATTAGAAGCGAAACGTCTTCAAGGAAAAAATAGAAAGTCAAGTTGCATCTTGAAAAAAAAAAAGCACCTTTGGCATGACTGTTAAAAAGATCTATATTCAGACACCAATGTCTAAGCCATTTAACCATTGAAGCCCAGCATCGTTAATATAAAAAAATATCAGATATTGGACCAGTACGTGCCCTCAACTTGCAACAGGTCACGATGGGATCTACAGTTGCGGATACAGTATATGAGTTTGTTTAATAAATAAATGCAAGAAAGAAACCAGTAGGAATTGAGTTCTCCTGGGCCTCAGCGTACCCTCTGTTTAACCGCCCTGCTGCAAAGAGCACTCTGAAATACTGCAAGGAACAATGTCAGCAAACCCCTCGCCATCCCGCCCCCTCCTCTCCCGACGCCAAACGCAAACACATTTAATAATTAAAGGCGTCTGCCAGTTGTTGTACGATTCCGGCATGTACCCGGGGGCTGCCAAATGCAAACAGCAGACAGCGTGGGATCCCAGAAGGCTCTTGAGTTACAGAATCGGCTCGGCTCGGTCTCCTGCTGCAAGGGCTTCGCAGTGAGCGTGCAAGGATGTGCGCCTGCTGTCTTGTTTCCCTGTGACTTCTCTCCCTCTTCTTCGCTCCATTCCTGGCTAGTTTCTCAGTTAATGGATGGAGCTCAACACAGGAGCAAATTGGCCTTGTGATTAGAAGCAAGCTGTACGTCCTGAGTCTTCGGCGTGACTCAGCCACGGATGTTTCCATGGACACCCGGCCCTGGCATACAGACCACTACCCACTCTGCTGAAGGTTAAAAAACAGAAATGCATTTTAAAAAAATGAAATTGGCCAGTAAAGGGTCAGGTGCTGGCGTTGTGCTGAGCCGAGGTGGCGCAGTGGTTAGAGTGCAGCACTGCAGGCTACTTCGGCTGACTGCTAGCTGCAGTTCGGCGGTTCAAATCTCACCGGCTCAAGGTTGACTCAGCCTTCCATCCTTCCGAGGTGGGTAAAATGAGGACCCAGATTGTTGGGGGCAATATGCTGACTCTGTGAACCGCTTAGAGAGGGCTGTAAAGCACTGTGAAGCGGTATATAAGTCTAAGTGCTATTGCTATTGCTATTGTCATTCTTTACAGCATGGGTGTCCAACCGTGGAAACTTTTAAGACTTGTGGACTTCAATTCCCAGAATTCCCCCAGCCAGCCATGCAGGGGAATTCTGGGAGTTGAAGTCCACAAGTCTTAAAGTTGTCAAGGTTGGACAACCCTGGGTAGCAAGTAGCAAGAGTACCCTATCTGTGCGATCAGGATGCAGATACCGAGGGCAGATGCCGTACATTAAAATGCTCTTTGCTTTCGTCGAATGAGCACCTGGATTGTGGCAAGCCAGATATGGCAGCTCTACAAGAAGAGCTTTCTTGGGAAATGAGAAGGAAGGAAAGCTGGAATTAGTGCTTGGTTTGGATGTTGAAAGGGAATTGGAGTAACAGAATAAGAGAGTTGGAAGGGACCTTGGAGGTCTTCTAGTCTAACCCTCTGCATTCCATTCCATACCCTATTCCATTCCAGACAGGAAATTCTATACCATTTCAGACAAATAGCTGCCCAATCTCTTCTTAAAATCCTCCAGTGACTAAACACAGGCAATGGGGAAAGATTTTGAGATATACCAGGTAGCGTTCAGCTCAGTGGACCATCTGAGTGGGCTGAGAAAACATGTTTTTTCATGCTACAGAAGAATGGATGCAAAATTACTCAGCTTCCTGTTTCTCAATTATTTTCAGGTAAAAAGATCTGAAAGTTTCAGCATCAAACATCAGGCCAAGGAATCTGGTTAGATCAGTATCCTTTCTGAAGCCAAGATTTTAGGAGAGAGAAAGAATGCTTATAATAAAAAAAAATATATCTTCTTTGGTTTATTCTTTCTCAATTTCTGCGGTCAAGCCGTGTCAACATAAAACTGCCAATTTTCATCGCCATTGCCAGGACAAAAAAATAAAATAAAATACAAATTCCTCATTTTCTTCCAGCTGGTAACTCAGGACAGCTTCAGGAATAGGACTGGGAAGAATTAAGGATTCCTTGAGCATCTATCAAGGTGACTTCCTTGAGTCATTTGTCTGCACGTTCAGGCTTGTGCCATTTCCCAGATGGATGAAAGGCATACCAGAGGCTCATGTGGCTTCAAGCTGTGTTTCCACCTTTGCTCCTTTGTCCTCTGAGCTATAGGAAGATACTTAGTCAAAAATGTATGAGCAGGAAAAATTCTAACCTTGGTGTAGAGCACAGTGACCAGGTTCAGGTCTATGCTTGAATAATACAGGGGTTCTGACCCAGCTCCCCAAACACGACAAATCCTCTGAAGTGAACTCAAAAGATTCCTTTAATTAGGAGTGCCGGCAGCCCAGCAAAAAAGTTTCTCTCTCACCGCAGGCTAACAAGTCTGTCTGGCAGGGGAGATGAATAGTTGTCTGCCATATCTATTCATCTCCGCCCCCTGCCTTTTATCCCTAGCATTGGTGGCTCTTCTGTCCCAAGGATCAGCCCATAGATTTCCACTGCTTTCCTCTCCTCTGCCTTCTGCACATCCGCGTGTCAGGCACTGGACCCAGCTGTTCCTCCTCTTCCTCATCAGCCACCTCCAGACCTGGGGCCTGTTGACTCTCCAACTGAGGGCTGACAGATGGCCCAGGCTCTGTCTCCATCTCTCTCTCTGACAGCTCCACTCCCTCTTTCCCCTCGGAGTTCTCAGGTTACCTTGATGCTGACCCTGACTCCCACGCCGCCTCTGATTTGGCTGCTAGAGGGCCCGGCGGCCGACATGCCACAACACTAGGTAGGCCTCGACTTACGACCACAATAGAGCCAACATTTTCTGTTGCTAAGTTTGTTAAGTGTGCTTTGCCCTGTTTTATGACTTTCCTGGCCACAACTGTTAAGTGAATCACTGCAGTTGTTAAGTTAGGGTTGTTCAGTGAATCTGGCTTCCCCCCTTGGACTTTGCTTGTCAGAAGGTCACAAAAGGGGATCCCTGCAACCGTCATAAGTATGAGTCAGATGCCAAGCATCTGAATTTTGATCACATGACTATATAGGAAGCTACAAGGGTTGTAGGTGCGAAAAACAATCGTAAGTCCCTTTTTTTCGCGCCATTGTAACTTTGAACAGTCACTAAATTGAATGTAAGACAAGGATTACCTGTAAAAGGTCTTATTTGCTATTTTTTCTCTTTTTGACATTAATGGAGGAAATTAAGAGAGACGCTAGTTTTGTAGCAGCTGCTTTGTTGCAGCTGGCGCAACTCTTTGACTGTTGCCTTCAAAAGTGTGAAGTGTTAATACCACTTTATAAGGCCTTGGTAAGGCCACACTTGGAATACTGCATCCAGTTTTGGTCGCAACGAAGTAAAAAAGATGTTGAGACTCTAGAAAGAGTGCAGAGAAGAGCAACAAAGATGATTAGGGGTCTGGAGGCTCAAACATGTAAAGAACGGTTGCTGGAACTGGATATGTCTAGTCTGATGAAAAGAAGGACTAGGGGGGATATGATAGCAGTGTTCCGATATCTCAGGGGTTGCCACAAAGAAGAGGGAGTGAAACTATTCTCCAAAGCACCTGAGGGCAGGATAAGAAGCAATGGGTGGAAACTAATCAAGGAGAGAAACAACCTAGAACTAAAGAGAAATTTCCTGACAGTGAGAACAATCAACCAGTGGAACAACTTGCCTCCAGAAGTTGTGAATGCTCCAACACTGGAAGTTTTTAAGAAGAGATTGGATAACCATTTGTCTGAAATGGTATAGGGTTTCCTGCCTAAGCAGGGGGTTGGACTAGAAGACCTCCAAGATCCCTTCCAACTCTGTTATTTTATTATATTCTAAAATTATCTGCAGAAAACAAAATTCTATTTTCTATTCTATTCTATTCTATTCTATTCTATTCTATTCTATTCTATTCTATTCTATTCTATTCTATTCTATTCTTTTAAATTGATTTGGTTTATTAATGTATACTTAAACCATTAATCTATGTTTGTTGATATTGCTTTAAATGTATTGTAAGCTTGTTAACTGCTATATAAGAACAGGCTCGTTTGAGTCAGACTCACTGACTGACTGACTGATTCACTGACTGACTTACTGACTGACTGCCTGATTAACTAAAGAGAGTTTGTTTCTGCTCATGTTCCTGATAGAACTACAGAACAAACTACAGACGCTCAAGGATTCTTCTATTATATTTCAGTAGAAGATTTATCTGCTAGAGATTAATAGCTAAGTGCTAAATTCTTATCTTCGTGTTAATATGTTTTGTTTTGGACATTGTTAGTTTAAGCAAGTAAATTATTTTTGAAGACTTTGAAGATCTCTGTTTTATTGACTCTAAGATATCAAACTGCAACCCCACATTCTGCTGCGTATACTCATTTCCTTAACATATTCTATTCTATTCTACTCTATTCTATTCTCTATAAAAGGACTATACCAAATTCTTGTTGAATTGCAAGCCGCAGCCAAAGGCTGGGCTTCCCACAACATCCTTGACAGTTCTTACGGATCCATAATTTCTTTTTAAAAAAAAGAGACCAGGCCATCCATAAATAGCTCAAGGAAGGGCCATCATTTATTCTCTTCATGTCAATTACTTATTCTTGTCTGGCCTCTGACCTCCGCCATTGATCCCAAATTAATCTGCAAACAGCTATCACAGTTCATATTACATGTGTTGGAGACCATCCGCATTTCAACAAAACTGCGTGTGTCCATAAAGACACAAGGTCATCTGCCGGGCAGGATAAATAAATGGTTGCTGATTCTTCAGACAGTCTCCTAGGCAGCAAATCACCGTTTTACTGCAATGCAGCCCGTTCAAACAATGTACTTTTTGGAAATGGAGAAAATGATAGGCTAAGAGACGGGATAAGTACCTACTGCCGTTTTGTTATTAGGAGCTACGGTCACGGGGAAAGGCTGTTTAAAAAGTCACGCACCCAAAAAAGTAAAGAAAAAGAAAGAAAGAAAGAGAGAGAGAGAGAGAGAGAGAGAGAGAGAGAGAGAGAGAGAGAGAGAGAGAGAAAGAAAGAAAGAAAGAAAGAAAGAAAGAAAGAAAGAAAATTTCCATGTTGTTTAATTCTGTAAGTAAATGCTCCCAAAACAGCCTTGAGAAATCCACAAATGAAAGGGGAAAGAGAGAAAGATTAAGAAATGATATTGTTTTGGAATTTAAATGCTTTGGAACGAATATATATATCTTAATGTTTTAAATCTCACGGAGTTTTTTATTCTATTCAACTCTTCAAATTCGCTTTTAAAGTGTAATTACCCGTGTTTCCCCGAAAATAAGACCCTGTCTTATATTTTTTTGAACCCTGAAATAAGCGTTTGGCCTTATTGCCATGCACTCAAAAGCCCGATTGGGCTTATTTATCAGGGGATGTCTTATTTTGGGGGAAACAGGGTATTTTATGCAAGATGAAAGCAGGAGATTCTGGTCAGGATAATTTCAGAAAAAATATTCTCCAACCAGGAGCCCGTGAATTGAAAAACAACAACAACCCCAAACTGGGAATGAAATCAATTTTACAGGTAGTCCTTGACTTACGATGACAATTGGGACCAGAATTCCCATTGCTAAGCAAGGCAGTTAAGTGAGTCGTAGTGGATTTTACGAACTTTTTTTTTTGCCATGGTTGTTAAGTGAATCATGTGGGCGCTAAATGAATCCAGCTTCCCTGATTGACTTTGTCAGAAGCTGGCTGGGAAACGTCACAAATGGTGATCACGTGAACCCAGGATACTGCAACCGTCCTAAATACATGCCAGTTGCCAAGTGCCTGAATTTTGATCACGTGTCCATGGGGATGCTGCAACAGTCATAAGTGTGAGGACCGGTCCTAAATCGCTTTTTTCAGTGCCATTAAAACTTCAAACGGTCACTAAACATTGCAAGTTGGATTTAATGAGCTACAGTATTTGATGAGGTTTAACTATCGCTCCCTCCAATTAATTGGAGAGAGACACATCTTAACAACAAAACAATCATTAAGCAGGAAGTTAAATATTTAGTATACTCACACCAACAAATACTTATGAAATCTATGTTCCAGACCCACATTTTACCAGTGAGCGTGGGCCAATTAACAATTTTCAGGCTAATTTAGTGACAAATTGAAGCAGAAGCAAATAAAACCGTAACACGGAACTCCTGTTACTTGCACAGATGGGCTTAAGTCAGTTCCGCAGTCATTTGTCTGTTCTCAAGTCCTACAGCTGCTCACTTGTGAGGCTACAATTAAAGGGCTCACTTTTGATGCCTATTTCTGGTGCGAACCAAGAAAAATGGCAGTTACAAGCCTGGCACAATTCAGGTGTTTTAAAGCATTGTTGGAAGACATGTCCCTCTGGTTCAGTTCCAAGTGGAGAGAAAGACACTGGAAACATGGAGGCTGATTGGAAAGAGGGTTTAATGATGAACAGGACCACATGGGTTTGAGGTCCTGGGCAGCTGAACACATGGAGTGGAGAGTGAGGGGTTATTTATACCTTCTCTTGGGCCTTGCCCTTGAGCTTCCTGTTCCCGTGGCAAGAGCATGTATTCTATTGGTTGCTGTCATCATGGGGCTATGCGGGGGTCATAGCTGAGTTTGTCTGAGCTCCCAGGTTTGGTTGAAACTTGGAGGGTGATGATGTAATGAAGAGGCTTGTGTTCTGTGGGCAATTCCTATTGTGTCTTCTTAATGTCTTTGTCCTGGTTTGGATCCTGAGCGAGAGCTAATCCCATCACCCTGAGGTTGAAGGTCTTTTGTCTTGTAGATAGGCTGGCCCAGTCCTGCTGGGGCTATTAAGACAGGTGGGGGCTGCTTTCCAAGAGCATGTTTCTCCTTTAGGGAAATATAATATTCTGCCTTTTAATATTTCTCAAAATATTTCATTCTTCTAGGAGAGGGGTGGGTGCTAACTTTCTACAGAATAAAGCGGTTTCCGACAAGCAGCGATTTGACCAACGCAACAGAGCAAATTTTACAAGTTCCAAAATGTCATTCGAAGCCATAACCAGATGTTTCTCCTCCTCCTCCTAAAGCCCACAGAGGCTCAAAACCTCCCTTCAGTTTTGTAACTCAAGAACTGCCTGCTTTTATTTGGAGAACTATTTCCAGACAAGGAACTAGGGTTGAAACAAAGGTTGGAGTGGATTAGCTTTGCCCAGGTGAAACTTAGTCACAGGAAACAATTAGATCTAAGCTACTGTGAGAGTCCCAAGAAGAGGCAGTACCTGGTAAGCTTTTTTATTTGGGGAGGTTGAGCAGGATAGGGCCTGCTGGGTTACCTGGTTTGGAAACCACCCGAGAACATCACAGTGGCTGAAAGTTTAGGCTGGGAAGATGAGGGAAACAGTAAGCCAGGAAGCAATCTCAAACCGTCTCCTGCACTTCTGGACTTTATGCTTGAAGCAGAAAAAAAATGATCTTAAATTTTGAGGATTATACTAATTTTGTTGCTGCGGAAGTGGTTTGCATCTATCAGAAATGCAAAGCAAAAAGTTGAGGCTGTAATTATATTTCAATCAGAACAGAGCTGGAAGGGACCTTGGAGGTCTTCTAGTCCAACCCTCTGAAGGCAAGCTGTTCCACTGGTTAATTGTTCTCTTAGGAAGTTTCTCCTTAATTCCAGGTTGCTTTTCTGCTTCCTATATTTTGTATACTTTGTATACTACTTTGTATACTTTATTTTGTATATTTTAGTATACTTTGTATACTACTGTATCAAAAAGAGAGCGAAGCCACTGGGCTTTATTTTTTGTTTTACCTTACATTACTTTCTCTTTCCCCCTCCAATTTGTATTTTCATTTGTATTTGATATTTCAATAAACTCTAACTTTTAAAAAAAATTCTGCTGCTTGGGAGTGTCCAGTTTTTAGTCCTTTAGAGTTCTGGAGTTAAAAAATATGGCTGAATTGCATTTAATGGGGAGTTTTTTTAATATTAAAAATAGGAAGCCCTTCACTGTTTCCTTTGGGGAGGGGGGGAGGACTGGGGGAAAAGATGGCCCCCCCAATACATTTTTTATTTTTCCACTGAAAAAGTTCTGGTCTGTTGCAAAGGCTCCACCATGTGGTCAGATGTTTAAAATTTCAGCTCAGCTTCATAAGAAGACATTCCTTGAATCCCATCTTCTCCCTGCTTTGTGGGAGATAAGACTGAAAAACCGGCTTGAAAAGGATCTGCCTGTAAGCTTATTCCTACTCAATACAGTTAGTCCTTGACTTATGACCACAATTGCTGTTGCAAGTGAGACAGCTGTGAAGTGAATTTTTGTCTCATTTTACAGCCTTGCTTGCCATCATTGTTCAGTGAATCACTGCAGTTGTTAAGTTAGTAACACAGTTATTAAGTGGCTTCCCCAATGACTTTGCTTATCAGAAGGTCGGGACGCTGCAACTGTCATAAATACGAGTCCGTTGCCAAGCGTTTGAATTTTGATCACGGGAACATGGGGATGCCAATGGCCGTAAGTATGAAAAACGGTCATAAATCACTTTTTCCACTGTAGTTGAAACTTTGAATGGTTACTAAATGAACTAGGGCAGGGGTCGGCAACCTTAAACACCCAAAGAGCTATTTGGACCCGTTTCCCACAGAAAACACCGGGAGCCACAAAACCCTTTTGACATGTAAAATGAAGATAACACTGCATATATCATTTTTTACCTTTATGCTATGTATAAAAAAACTATAGTGTGTTGCATTTATGAAATCAATGACCTGCTACAGAGAAAACACATTTTTATTTCTGCATGCAACAAAAACATTTTGAACTCCCCAAAAAAAGATGGGTCGAAAAGCTCAATAAATCACGTGGGTGTGTGTCGCACTTTGGTGGACGGAAATTTTGAGCAACGGAGCCGTAGCAGAGGGATGAAAGAGCCACATGCGGCTCCAGAGCCGCGGGTTGCAGACCCCTGAACTAGGGTAAGTCGAGGGTTACCTACATTGAAAAGTAGTAAGAGTTATAAGCGTGACGTCTTGGGGATAAAACTTGTGATCTGTGGCTAGATTAAAAGGAGAGCAATGCACAGAAAAGGACATTGGTCATCTAAGCCCGAGTTCAATGACACGGTGCGCAACCAGGGCAGTCAAGAAGTGTACCCAGCCTCTTCAATTGTTGTTTCAACTGATGACTGGGCCCTTAAAGTACGTCAAAACTAATTAACATGTCTGCCAAATGTTGGACATGCAATCAGGCACATATTATCACATGTGGTGGACGTGTGCAAAGGCAGAAAAGTTTTGGATGAAAATGCATACATGGTTAGAAAAAATGTTAAAGCAACACATAGATTATAAGCCAGAAATATTTTTGTTAGTACCAGAAAAGTATGATAAAGGGAATATATACTTAATATTGCATGTCTTGATAGCAGCAAGAATTGTATTTGCACAGCACTGGAAAGATGAGGAAATACGCACAGAAGAGAGTGTAATTTAAAAAAATACTAGATTGTGCAGAAATTGATAGGTTGACATTAAAGATAAAGGATAAAGAAGATACGGAATATTTTTTAACATGGAACTTGTTTTATCAATGGCTTGATAATAGACGTAGAGATTAGAAATTGGATAAATATTACTATGTGTAAGCAACTGACCCAGACAATACACTGTTCACAAAGCACTTATGTAAAAGAAAAATGTATAAATAAAATATAAATAAATAAATAAATAAACTAATTAAGATCAGAATTAACAGCCACTGTTCGTCTAGTTTCTCTACCCTCGTTTTAAAGCAATCCAAAATTGGTAATGATCCCATCTCATAGTTGCATACTCTGTGGTTTATTCACCCACTTAGGAGATAAAAAAACCCAAAACCACATCTTGATGCCTTGGACGTAATTTGGATTGCACCATGGATTTATTTTGAAACAGAAAGAGACAGAAGGAACAAGCTGTAAAACCCACATGACTTTACCCATTAAAGTTAGATTTAAGAGCTCAAATGCAAACATATGGCTTGCGTTGGTTCAATTTTATTTTTTTTAATGTCGGGATTTTTATTGGGGATGGCAAAAGAAAAATTAATTAAACCACAGCAGACTTAGTGCTTGTTTCTTAAACCACACAGAGCAGCTTATAGGGGTCATCCAAAAAATGAATGATGGGTTCTCCAGGAGCTCTGGATAGTTTTTGGTTGAATAATTAAGAAACGGGGTCTCCTAAATGCAGTGAAGGAACAAATATTCGCATTAGCTGGAGTCACGTAAAAATATCCATGCAAAACTTATTATGGTCTGAGACTCATAAAGCACAGGCAATCCTTGACTTACAACCATTTGTTTAGTAACCATTCGAAGTTACAACAGCTGTGAAAAAGGGGACTTATGACTGGTCCTCACACTTACGACCATCAATCACATATCAAAATTCACAGACACTTGCCAACTGGCATGTATTTATAAGGGTTGCAGCATCCTGGGGTCATGTGATCAACATTTGTGACCTTCCTAGCCGGGTTCCGACAAGCAAAATCCATGGGGAAAGCCAGATTCGCTAAACGACCATGTGATTCATTTAAAAACTGTTAATGATTTGCTTAACAACTGCATCGAAAAAGATCATAAAATCGGGTACAACTTACTTAACAACTACTTTGTTTAGCAAAGGAAATTCTGCTCCCAATTGTGGCTGTAAGTTGAAGGACTATCTGTACGTTAAAATCAGTGGCAAGGCTGGAACCAAAAACTATCTAGCTTCGCATTGTCATTCATTCACTCATTCAGTATCTGTCTATCACCTATCTATCCTAATCTATCTGACTTTGTATCTATCATGTATCTCTATATCCATACCATTCCTTTATCCATCCATCCATCCATCCATCCATCCATCCATCCATCCATCCATCCATCCATCCATCCAATTTATTTCCTGACCATCTTCTGGTTCAGATGACATCGTGCGGTTCAGGCAACTCTGAGTAGCTTGCCTCGAGAGAGAACAACCGATCACAACAATTATAAATATAAAATGGATTAAAATGACAAAAATTAAAACTGGAAGGTGGGGTGCCTTCTCTGTTAGTGTACCAACCACTTCCAATGAAGTCATTTTAAAGGAGCACAAAAGCTTGTCCCATTCCACCAATATCCAGCAATCTACTTGATCTTGTAGAGCCTTTTCCAAAATGTGACACCAGTTGCTGTGGAAGACCGAAGCATTTTTTTTTTAGTGAAACAAGACCTAATTGCTCTGCTATTTTAGAGACAAGAATCGAGGATTTTCTTCCTGTCAAGTGTAATCTCCCCTGAAGGCCCAGAGGGTGTTTTAAATCTCAAGCAAATTCCTCTGTTCTTCAGTGGTGGTATAAGAACGTTTCTCTCTCTCTCTTCCACTTCTTTGATCTTATTTTTATTTTATTTATTTATTTAGTGGTTGGATTTATTTACTGTCTTTCCATCAACTCTTCACCTTCTTCCGCGCTTCCTGCCGCTGCAAAAAACCTGTGGGGTAAGTTGGGTTAAAAAAAGAGAAGGAAAATCCAGTCACCCAGTAACTTTCCATGGCTGAGAATGGAGAAGCCAGCCCAGCATTTAACCAGCATCTTAATTATCACACCATATACTATTTCTTCTTTACAAGCAGTCTTATATGTTTTTTT
Organism: Thermophis baileyi; assembly: GCA_003457575.1. Taxonomy (NCBI): domain Eukaryota; kingdom Metazoa; phylum Chordata; class Lepidosauria; order Squamata; family Dipsadidae; genus Thermophis; species Thermophis baileyi. The sequence goes on from QLTV01020727.1 coordinate 1,891,670, forward strand.
TTTTTACTTTACAGTCCGGAAACACTATTAAATGAAGGCAGCTCTCTCCTACAACTTTATGACTTATAAATCCAAGCAGAGGAAGTACCCTATTTTTTATTTTATTTTGTGCCTGTCATCAAATCCTTACAACTTGCAGAAATGCATCTTGAGTCATATAAGCTATGAAGCCATAAATCAGGGTTTTTAAGCCCCCGTGACCAGATTCATCCCAAGATCAGCCCGAAATCAAAGTACACACATGAGGGCTTAGTATCTCTTCCAAAATAAACATGAATTTATTTCAAAATAGTCCTGTGCAAATTCTGCAGAATTAAGAGTTTTGCACACGATGGTGTATTACCTTCTGGTTCCATAAACAGAAAACAATTACAATTGATTCGGCTTTAATTCCCTAAACAAGCCATGTGATTAGTTTATTCATAAAACAACTCCAAAATCGAACTCCCAAATCAAATGTTATGACTTTTAAAACAAATCGGGAACCCACTCACCATTTAATTTTTCTACACATGTGCCAATAGAGTTCAATAAATTTTTCATATTTTTTTTTGTTAAATGTGTATATTTTAAGAAATGTAATATATTGGTAAACATAATAACCACCAGGCTCTGCAATGATACAGTGAGAGGTTTGGAAGGAGAAATTTATGCTAAAGCTCTCCCAAATTTCGGTTACAATCCATAAAGCTTTAGCTGTGCGTGACAAGGCATTGCATTTTGCTAAAAATTCCTTACAGAACATTATGCACTCTCGATAATGAGAGGTACAAGTTCCTAAATCAGTGTTTCTCAACCTCAACAACTTTTAAGAGGTGTGCACTTCAACTCCCAGAATTCCTAAGTCAGCACAAGGAATTCTGGGAGAGGAAGTCCACACAGCTGAAAGCTGAGGAACACTGATCTGGAGACCTTGTAAGTAACTCTGGCTGGAAGGTGACCGCATTTAGTTGATTTGCTCTGGCTGTGGAAGCTAAGCAGGATCAGGCTTGTCACTTGAATGGGAACGCCAAAGGAAATCTTAGCCTCATAGGCTGGGTGGAAAAATTGAAAAATAATATCCCGAAGGCAGGCAGCTGCAATATGACTACACGGAAGAGCAGAATTTGACTTGACAAGCAAACTCGGGTGGGTGAGGCTTGTTAGATGTAGCTGAGATGCTGGTTGTATGGTTATTAATGTTTTTTCCCCTTCCATTCAATCGTGTCTGATTCTTTAGAAACTGTCTGGACAAGTCCCAGAAGTTTTCTTGGCAAGTGGTTTTCGCTATTGCCTCCTTCTTAGGGTTAATAGAAAGTGACTGGCCCAAGATATCCAGTGGCTTTGTGCCAAGGCAGGGCTAGAACTTCCAGTCCCTAGCTGAATGCCTTCACCTCTATACTAGGGGTGTCCAACCATGGCAACTTTAAGACCTGTGGACTTCAACTTCCAGAATTCCCCAGCCAGCCATGCTGGCTGGGGAATTCTGGGAGTTGAAGTCCACAGGTCTTAAAGTTGCTGACTGGGGAATTCTGGGAGCTTAAGTCCTCAAGTCTTAAAGTTGCCAAAGTTGGACACCCCTGCACTACACCAAGCTGCCTGTTTTATTAAAATCTATCCACAGAAAAATCATTTTAATGATTTTATCACCAGAAAACATCAGAATCAATAAACTAAATAAATCTACTATACAATATACACATATATAGATATACCATCTTCACTTTTTTAAATTTACAAACACTGATTTTGGGCACTCAATAACTAGACTTCATAACTTTTGATCTTTTAAAAACATTATTAAAGAGAAGACAATTTCCACAGACTGTCTAATTTTTTGGGGTGAGGGGGTAAGAAATGATAGGATATCCTACATACAGTAAAAAAAAACCAATCAGAATTTTTTTTCACATTATCTCCTGAATTATTTGCATTTATTTTTTTTATCAAAGCAATAATATTTACTCTGATAAAGGTTTGTTTGTTGGAGGGGATGATTTTACTGTTTGAAGTAATACATGTTGAAGAGGAGAAAAGCCAAAGCAATGATTTAATAGGGATGTCAAACTGGCAGCCTGCGGGCCAGATGCATCACGCGCAGGCCACACCCACCCCAGCTCCGCAAAGGGAAAAAGCGTCGTGATACGTCACGGCAATGTGATGCCGTGAGTTTGACACCTGTGATTTAGAATATCCTTCTTTCATCTGTTTCTGTGTTGGACTCCAGCTCCCATAATGACTAGCCAGCAGGGCTATTTAGTCCATCCAAGTAATATGGTTTTTTTAGAGAAGTCTCACTGAAATGAATTTAATGGTAGATGGAACCTTGTGAGCAAAGCAATAACACATATAAAGTACAGCTCTAAAAAAAAGTAAAATAATGGAAGATTCCAAAAGGCATCTACCTGGACAAAGGTTAGCTCAGTCTACAGTAGAGGTGTCCAATCTTGGCAGCCAGCAGGGGGAATTCTGGGAGTTGAAGTCCACAGGTCTCAAAGTTGCCAAGTTGGATGCCCCTGGTCTATAGTATGATTAAAACCATAACCTATTCCTGTTTCTAAACACCTCACCACAGAAATTTGAAATTTACTGATAACAAAGTGAATTAGAAAAACAGTAATAAGCTAAGTTCCTGTGCTTTATTCCTGCCTTGCTTCAGATAACATCTTTTATTTATCATGCTTAGCATGACAGCTCTCCTTATCTCACAGCTCATTGAACGGGCGTTCAATGAAACCTTGATCTTCTAGACCACTATTTCTCAATCTTGTCAACAGTATGCTGGCTGGGAAATTCTGGGAGTTGAAGTCCACACGTCTTAAATTTGACAAAGTTTAGAAAACCTGGTCTAAACTTTAACTGGACTTTGCATGTTCTGTTGCAATTTGGCATCATTTGGATATTGATGCTCTGACATACATCACATCATTTTGTAATTGCTGTGAAGGTGTCCTCTTCAGTTCAGGACTTCGGAAATTCCTCCCACCGATTAGTCTGTTAAGACAAGACTAAAGTGCGTTGCAGTATGCATTTTAGGATGTTAAGTACACAATGGAAACAATTAAGGAATCCATTCATACACACCAAACCCAAACACTTATTTAACATACTGGTGTAACAGTAGACATTCATAACTGACTGCACAGCAACAACTTACAAGGTGTTGCTGAAAGTTGCTTTGGAACATCTGCTGAGGATGGACTTCAGAGCAGCACTGACCGCTTCCTGATTCATTCTAATGGCCACAGGGAAATTCATTTTCGCTTTCTCCTGCTCAACATCCAAGAGACTGCTCTGCTGTGAATCCACATATTCTGTCTTCTCATCCTGGAATGTTAGATGCCAAATATTTCCATTTTGAAAGCTAATGGATGGAGACGGGGTTGACTTCCGGCTACGCAGTTCATAAGGCATAGAGGTTCCTCATCCTTCAGTTGGGAGGGATTGCTATTTATTTTTCGCTCCATGGCCTCCTGGTACTTTCTTATCCTCGTGGCCGTTCGCCAGCTTTTTCAAATATGCGTGGGGCCCCTGGCCTTCAAAAGAAGAGGGTTTTTTGTAGGAGCCCCCGATTCTATCCCAGAGGGTGATGTATTGGCCATAATTGTAATCGAAGTACAAGTGGTGGTCCGTGTGATGGGCAGATCCGTTGATGATGGGTTTCAGCAGATCGGGAACGCGATAGTCTCCGTCGTGAATGGAGATTGACCAGATGTTGACGAAGACATAGAGGCCCAAATAGGTCACTTTGTGAAGAGGAAAAAGGAACGGGTAGACATGATAAGGGACACTCTGAAGGAAACCGTCCACGGGGTGAAAAGCATGGCTGGCAAATGGAGTTGTGACCTTCCACGTGTGATGGGGCTTGTGGAAACGCTGTAGAAGAGAGGAAAGAATCAGATCGTTAGAAACTGATCATAACATTTTCACTTCATTTGGCTGAGATCTCCACCAGCTACAAAAATAGCCTACAGGGGATCCTCAACTTATGACCACAACTAGAATTTCCACTGCTAAACAAGATGGTTGTTAAGGGAGCCGTGTTTGATTTTACCATCATTTTTGCCACGGTTAAGCAAATCATTGCAACCCTCAGAAGGACAGGCCAGTTTCCAAGCACCTGAATTTTGATTACGTCACTTGGGGAATGCTGGGATAGTCCTAAGTGTGAGGACCGGTCGTAAGTCACTTTTTTCAGTGCCATTGTAATTTCGAACGGTTGCTAAACAAATGGTAAGCCGAGGGCTACCTATTTTGGACAATCCTCAACCGATTTGTGATATGTTCTGACCCAGCTCCCCAAACATGACAAACCCTCTGAAGTGAACTCAAAAGATTCCTTTATTAGGAGCGCCAGCAGCCCCGACAAAAAGTTTCTCTTTCAACACCAGCTAACAAGTCCGTCTATCCGGAAGATGAATAGTTGTCTGCCACACCTATTCATCTCTGCCCCCTGCCTTTTATCCCCAGAGCTAGGGTGGGGCCTCGCTAGCAGCGGTGGCTCTTCCTTCCCCAGGATCGGCCCACGGATTTCCACTGCTCTCCTCTCCTCTGCCTTCTGCGCATCTGTGCATCAGGCACTGGACCCAGCTGTTCCTCCTCTTCCTCATCAGCCACCCCCAGACCTGGGGGCTGTTGACTCTCCATGTGAGGGCTGATGAATGGCCCAGGCTCCGCCTCTGTCTCTCTCTCTGCCAGCTCCATTCCCTCTTCCCCCTCGGAGCTCTCAGGTTGCCTTGCCTTGATGCTGGCCCTGAGTCCCACACCGCCTCCTTCTCTTCTGATTTGGCTGCTGGAGGGGCCGACAGCCCACAACACGATATATATTGTGAATTTCACCAATGTTACTCCACCTTCGCTTATAAGGACAGAACGAAGTTCAGTACCGTGGAAGAAACCATGTTGGGGAACAAAATGTTCCACAACGGACTGGCCCACATTCAAAGACTAGAAAAACTGGTTTCAGTCTGCTAAACCTGCGTTTCTCAATGGGTTCAGCATGGAAGTTGGCACAGTTTAAAGTTGCCAAGGTTGAGAAACATGCTAAACCACTGGAATGTTCCCTCTAGCCAACCTACATTCATCCAGACATGAGTCCTCTCCTGCTTGCTCTTGCCGATATTGATCAGCACTGCTTCAATCCATGCACATTCCAGGTGACTCCCTCTTCTTCCAGAAACAGTCTTGCCGGGAGATTATTGACCTTACCTTATATAAGAGCTTGTGGTGGAGAAACCGATGAATCCAGTAAATGCACATATCGGTGAAGAACAGAAATGAAAACATGCTGAAGACCACGCCAAACCATCCTAGATAAGGAGGGAAGAAAATTAGGGAGTAGCAGAATTCCAGTCGATTCAACTCATGAGAACAAAGACATCTGTCAAATCTATTGACAATGTTTATATTTGTTATCTACTTTAGTAAATGTTAGGCATGTACCAAATCCAAGAACTGGACAATCAAAGAGCAACCCAGGGAGATTTTCAGGTGGGTGGACACAGCCTGAACTTGTGAACCTATTTCTTCTTCCTTTCCCACCGGATCCTTTTTAACAGGAGGAAAATAAGCTAGATCAATGTCAGAATTTGCATTGTCCTTCTATTCTGGGAACTATTTTGGGACAAATTTTGGCAGTAAAAAGGCAATGGTGGAGGACTGGAAAAAAAAGGAGGTTTCCTTAAGGCTGCTTCCTTTTCTTGTAGATCAATGTTTCTCAAACTGGGCAACTTTAAAACATGTAGATTTCAACTTCCAGAAATCCCCAGCTAGTATAGATTTCTGGAAATTGAAGTTCACATATCTTAAAGTTGTCCAGTTTGAGAAACACCACTGTAGATACTGTAGGTGGTGAGCCATGTTGATCTACAGGGGCAAAAAAACCCCAGGAATTTTCTGTCTAATCTATTTGATTCCAAGGCACCAGCTTTTGTCAGTTGTCCTTTTCATGCTCTGAGGAAGTTGAGCTGCAGCTCATGAAAGCTGATGCCTTTGAATATAATCTGCTAATCTGTTAATTGGAAAGGGGGCTGCCAGACATCCTCTTCCTCCTGCGAAGAGAGAGAGCAGAGCTGTGCTCCGTTCTGTGTTTCTCAGGAGTCTTTTAAGAGAAATCAGAGGCCCACAACACATTTGAAAAGAACATGCAGCTGTCAGCTAAGCAGGCAACAGCTTGAATGGTATCGTTTTTCCATTCAAAGGCATTAGAAATTTGCACAAATATGTGGGATGTTGAATTGCCTGATCGGTTAAAGGATTGCAGCCAGAGTTCCCTAATTAATGATGCAAACTTCACAGGACTGCTTTAAGAATCACTTCCTTATGACCCCGATTTAACGGACTAGACCAGTGATGGCTAACCTTTTTGCTGTCAAGTACAGCGCGTGCACGCCCGCATCCATAATGCAATGCATGTGCGACCCCCCCCACGTGCCCCGCCCCCTGCGCATGCGCACACGACCTCCCCGTGCCTTATTTTGGGCCTAGTAGGCCT
>QLTV01020727.1:1898394-1913808 GCA_003457575.1 Thermophis baileyi
CCCACCCCCCGTGCATGCGCATGCATCTCCCGCATGTGCCCTGCTCCCCCCCCGCATGCATAGCAGAGACCCAAAAATCAGCTGCCCGGCGGGAGGCACGCATGCATGTGCAGTGGAGCTGGGACGATGGCTCGCATGCCCGCAGAGGGCTCTGCATACCACCTGTGGCACGCATGCCATAGGTTCGCCATCATGGGACTAGACAGATAATTCACGGACAAATGCACATAATTAAGTAAACATATGGATGGGCAGGCTACTAACAAATTTAATAACACTGTGTTTGTGGTTAAATCATAATTATAGATTTTCTTCCATGCTACTTAGTATTTTACATTCCAAAGCTTTCAATTCCCAACCCTAAAAGTTACCATAAAGTAGCAGACATAATTTAAAACATCTTTTCCTAAACCAATGCACTCCAGAAAGTAGCAGTTAAATTGTACCATACAAGTCCACTTCTAAACCATTTTACTTTGCATAATCGGGGCCAAGATATATTTTGGGATTGCAAAGTCTCTGGCGGAATGTAGAGTTTTAAGCAAGGAGATAAAAAGGGACAGAGAAAAATAGCAGCAGGGAGGTCAGTTCTGGAGGGTGTGCCAAACAGAGGTGCTTACCATAGGGAGAATCCCCAATGTTGCTGTAGAGTTTGCTGTAGCCTCTGATCTCAGCAAAGAAGATGGCCACGGTGGGAATGCTGATCAATGGCAGAGACAAGACTGTGTGCTTTATTTCCCGCTGCACTTGATTCTGAACACAAAAGCAGACAATGGGTCAAAAGGCCTTTTAAAACCACTCAGTCCTAACCTTGGCAACTTTTTAAGTTTTGTGGACTTCAACTCACAGAATTCCCCAGTTAGCATGTCTGGGGAATTGTTCCAAGGTTGGAAATCCCTGGTGTAGACCTCACACTTCCCACCAAACGTCTGAGAAAAGGGCTTCCCTAAAGCTATTGGATGAATCTGCAGCAGAATTCTGCTTTATTGTTCACTATGCTACATTACCTGACAATTCTATGCATCGTATGAATCATCATCCTCTCCAATACAACATAATGTGTGTGTGTGTGGGGGGGGGAAGGCAGTCAAAATTCCGGCTAAAAGAACTCAATAAAAATGAGGGTAACTAAATCAGGAAAGAAAAGATGAAATGTGCCCAATCTCCAAAAGTACCATATAGATATAGCAAGGAGAAAAACTCCCCCCCCCCCATTTCATGAGGTTTTCATTCTGCTTTATGGCACTAAAATTTCCATTCACAAATTTAAGAAGAGGATTAAGTACGGCACAATTCACCACACTGGTTCTGGTTCTTCTTTCAATAGGACCTCTCGTGAGTAACTGAATGACGTTAAAGGAAACAGCAGCTTTGCCATGTTGTTGTACCCCACTCACCTCTAAAAACTGGGGGTGCTTCTTTAACTTGTGATCAAAAAGCAGAAAGTAGCTGAGAGTGGCAAACAGAAAATATAGGACAATTGCCCCCAGGTTTGTTATAACAAAGAGACTGATAATCTGCCGGAAAGCATTGTCTTCTGGCCACGTTGCTGGATAAACATAAGGTGTCAAAATATAACTATCTGCATAATCCAGGACAAGATCCATTGCTGCACCTGCAGGAGTGCCAGGAAGGAAAGAGTGTTATGTCAAACAGAGAAATACAAAAGGTTTATCTTTCAATAATCTAACACAGAACTGGGCAATTAATTTTCAAAGGGGCCATATGAAGAAGTTTACCTGTATAAATAACCTGGAGAATGCACTTCTCCTTATTAGCAGCGTTCAGAAAGGGACATCAATCACTTGTTTTCTGAGCCTCCTCAGTTCTGAGTCACTTCGGGGATGGTCCAAACCTCTAAAAGTAAAGTGCATCAGGAAATTCCAGGAATGGCAAGTTTTGACTGTAGTTTTCCAATCTCATTTGTACAGCTGAGAAGAAAGCTTTAATGCAAAGGAACTGAGCAGTGCAAGGTGTGAGAGAGAAACAGGATGGCCTGGGTCTCCTATTAGTAAATCTTTACCCCGCTTCTCCATGCTTTAAGGATGGAAGAGAGAAAAGGGACTTTCCCATCAACACTAACACATCTAAGTCGCCACTAACCATGCCAATAGCTGCCTCTTTCAAATCAATGGAAAATCAACCTACAGCAGAAAATAAATTTGTAGCACTTCTTTCTACCTGCATGTTTCTAAAAACTACTGCTCCATAAATAAAAACTTCTCAAGTGTGGAAAAGGGGGGGGGAAATGAGAGGGAGAAAAAGTGGCTAATGTAGTTTCTCAACTCTTACAGATTTCTAGAGAGGTTGTGTCAGAGGAGAGAGGAAAACCTCTTAATCTGCTGTAGCACCTTAAGCAATAATTAATTTATGATGGCATGCATGTCTTCTTAATCAGGACATTGACAAAACCTCTGAATATGAGATTGGACTTCCTGGATCTAAATGGACCAAGTTTGTTTCATCTCATCAACCTCTTCAGGAAGTTCCTGGTTATTCATCAATCCCCAAACATTGAAGACATGAAAACAATTTAATAAATATTATTTGAATAGTATTGTGAATAACACTGATAAAAGATAACCCAAGGCTGCTGTTGCTGGTGGTTGACCACCTAATCCTGGGTAACACTATCTCATAAGTACCCATGTCACCCTCAGGATTAGGGGCTGGCATGGAACTCTACAGACACACCAAAAGATTAATTGGCCTTAATCAACCTTTCATTGTTTCTCAACCACCTATTGGCCCCAGACATTTACTGACCCCCTGCCACTTATTGACCCCATGGATGGTCCCATCAAGGTCAATACTGACCCCCCTTAGGGGGTGTCCTGTTCTAGGAACTCATAAACCCTATTATGGATGGTAAAAGGGAATTACTGCATTTAAAGCAGTACTTGTCAACCTTGACAACTTTTAAGATGTGTGGATTTCAACTCCTGGAATTCCCAAGTCAGCAGGGGAATTCTGGGAATTGAAGTCCACCTATCTTAAAGCTGTCTTCAATTCTGGGAATTGAAGTCTACCTATCTTTAAAAACACCTTAAAAGAGAAAGTTAACTTGCACCTCCATAAGACTCGGATCCCTCTTCATCATCAAGCAGCTTCTCCATTTGAATGCCTCCAGGTAACCAGCATCTCCCCACATCTCAACATTGGGAAAATAGGTCTAAACTAAAGTAAGCCTTACCAGATGATTTAGGTAAATACTTTTTCAAAATGGGCTGGAGAACCCTGAGGGTGGAACCTTGAACCTCTGGAAGTTGCCCAGGCTTAGCTTTGCGTAAAAAGAGAACAAGCCCTGCTGGAAAGGAGGCCACCAGGAAATATTAACAATGTAAAATAATCCCTGGCAAGGGGTGGGGGTGAACCAGCAGTGAAATCTACTTACCTTCCCTACTGGTTCGGAAGCACACGCTTTTTCACCCTCTGCGCATGCACAGAACGCTTTGCGCATGCGCAGAGGGCTAAAAACAGGAAAATGGCGTTGTCCGGGTGGGTGGGCGGAGCCTTGCGCTGCCGCCACTACCGGTTCTCCGAACCACCGGCGGCCGCCACTACCGGTACACCCAGACTGGGCCGAACCGGTAGCATTTCACCCCTGGGGTGAAGCACCTTTGAAGGTCTCCAGAAATTGCCTCCAGAAGTTGTGGGTGCTCGAATACTGGAAGTTTTTAAAGAAGAGATTGAACAACCATTTGTCTGAAATGGCATCGGGTTTCCTGCCTGAGCAGGGGGTTGGACTAGAAGACCTCCAAGGTCCCTTCCACACTCTTGTCATTCTGTTACAGAAGCTGGCTTCAGGTTTCAAAGACGACGACAAGAAGCTGAAGTATGAAAACACAACGCCAAGAAGGGTCTTTGGCCCTTAAAGACCTTGCTAAAGAGAGGCTTTAAAATGCAGAGCAGTAATCATTATTATCTTGCTTATGGCCGCGAGTTCTTCAAGCCGGCTTGGGGGGGAAAAAATGTAGCAACGAAGCAAAATGAAGCGAGTTTTTCTAACCGTTGTCGCCTTCAACCACCTTTCCCTCAGCCGGGGGTGGTCGAGGTTAGGGAGACCGCATTTCCCAGCAGCCTCAGCCATCGCCGCCCAGGCTGGGGGATTCTGGGAAATGAAGTCCAGGCGCCTGAAGGGCTCAAGGTAAGAAAGATGGGCGGCCACAGCGCGAGTCATCACCCCCCCCCCACACCCACACACACACCACCCGGGACGCTCCTCCGCGCTCCTCCCCACCTGGATCCCGCCGCTCCGCCACCATCCTCCGCAGCTACCTGGACACCGGCCGCGCTCCGCGGTCGGTCCTCGAAAGCCCTGACAGAGAGTCAAGGCTGGCCTCTGGTGATATGGGGAAGGTCCCTGCGCCAATCACCGGGCGGGAGAGGCGGAGTTTCGGCGGCCAAAGACACAGGGATTGGCTGCGAGCGTCACGAGCCACCCGCCGGTCGAGAGTCGCGCGACGCCCGCGTCGGAGGGCCGGCCGCGGATTGGACGGCGCCGCCGTCGGCGTGAGGCGACCCTATCAGGAATGCGGGGGTGGGACGGAATGTCGGGCGGCGTCGTGGTTGTTTACCACAGCGGCGGCGAGGCGGAGTTATTTACCTCAGAAAAGAGCGGGAGGGTTAGGCCGCCTGTCCCCAGGCTGATCCCGGTGGGCGGTGGAGCGGGATAGGTACCCCCCTCCCCGTCATAGGAACTTCCCCCGTAAACTGGTTCCTCCATTCAGTCGGTTGGGATGCTCTCTGAGGGAAAGGGGAGGAGAGGGAGCCGTCTTGGGCTCCTGGAGGTGAGAAGAAAACGAAGAGAAAGAAGGGAGACCTTTCCATTGCCTCCAACGCCTCCAATATCTTTCCATTTTTGGTGATACAAAATTCTTAAAAAATTTTCTTCATTGTGTTGGCACTCGTTTTGGTATTGATAGGACTTGCCCAGCTGATCCCTTCTGGAAACCCACCAAAAAGCAACCTTTTTTTTTCTTTCCTGGGAAGCAAAGGATTCTTATTAAACCCCAATCAACAAGCTTATGGTGTTTCCAAATCTATACAGCAGAGAATATTCATGTTTTTTTTTTACTGGCATGTCAAGAAAAAACATGCCTAACTGTACTACAGGTGTTTTCCCAAGTCCCAACGAGGACTTCACGAAACAGAAGGCTGCCAAGAAACAAGATCTTGTTCCCCGTGTTTAATTTTAAAATTACTCCAGCAAACATCTAGAACAGCGGTTCTCAACCTGTGGGTCGTGACCCCTTTGGGGGGTTGAACGACCCTTTCACAGGGGTGACCTAAGACCATCGGAAAACACATATTTCCGATGGTCTTAGGAACCGAGACACCGTTCCTCTATCTGTCCACATACGAGTACCCGGGGACGGTGCGATGCACGGGCGGCCCTCAAATGCGCAGGCGCCGATGGGAGGGCTGCGTGCGCTAGCCCGCCATCTTGGTGCCACGCCCCCTTTGTCATCTCATCGCTTCTCACCTGGCAATGCGCACGCGTGGGGAGGGGCGGGGGTTGCTGCGGCGGGGCAGGGGTCGCAGCATTAGGAAGGTTGAGAACCACTGATCTAGAAGAAAAGCTAAATTCAAACAGTAAAAATTTGTTAATACAAAAAAAAAAGCGCAAGAACGGCTTATAATGTAACATTTCAGGGCACATCAAAGGTTTTCTCCATCTCGATTTTTTTAGTCTTCTGAAGCAAATGCTGGTTATCAACTGTTGGATGGGCAGAATTCATCAAAATCTGAATAAAAGAAACAGCTCTAGGGCAATTTAAACTCAGTCATGAATGGCTTAAAGAAGCAAACTTCAGGATGTCAAATCCAGGACACCCAAGAGCTACTCTTGCCTCTTACTTTCCCTCCCCATCCCAAGTTCAGAAAGTAGCCAAGCTGCCCAGATGTTTCCTGCAAAATTTAATAATTCAGATTGTACAGAGATTTCTGTAAATAAGACAAAAGTGGACTCTCAGAAGAGGAAGACATACAATCAACTATTGGATATTCAACTTGCAGATCTCCTGATAGTTTAGAAGAATGTGACGCCCTGTTAATATTTTTACAACTTTGTTAATACCATTTAAAGAGGCCAATAACATCAGTGCTGTAACAGACAAACATCTGTCATTACAAATGGCGTTGGACAGTCACATGGATTGCAGGTTCAGAGTTGGATGTGTTTATAGGGACCTAGGAGGTTATAGTAAATTGCAGTACTTTGATAAACTATGTGGCTGGGCTGGACTGAGAAAGATTACACCATAAGAACAACTGGCTGACAAGGAGCAGAAACAGCCTGGCTTGAGCCTCAGTTGAAGAGCTGGTTGCTGCAAAGAAAAGTAGAAGAGACAATGAACATTCAAGCTGCATGTTTTAAAAATAATATAAACTTCAGTCAGAAACATGCCGTTTCTGTCGTCTATATATAAACGCCTAAGGAAATTACTATCAGTCCTTGAAAAGGGGTTCATTCACCTCGGCAGCTCTTGCCATCTTTCTGCAAAGTTCCAGTTACACAGCTGCAGAGTGGCCCATCCACCTGGCTTGTGCATATCTGTTCGCAGCCTCCATTGTCTTCACACCAATCTAGGTCTAAAAGGCACAAGTCAAAGTAAAAAAATAAAGAAACCTGTTTTAATCATGCATCCATGCAGTAAAATTGATCCATATTTCTGAATGAAAACTTGGAGAAACATCACACTTACGTTTTCTTCTGATTGGTCCCACAGAAATGATTTGCTCATTGAGATGTTTGGAATAATAATTGGCCCTCCGGGTATTCTGTGGACAATTCTGATTGAGCCAAAAAGAAAGAGATAGAAATGCTTCTTTGGTACACAACTTCTATTGGCTTGAAAGCATGTACATATTGTATTGTATTTGTACTGTATTGTACTTTGCATGATCTGTCAATAGCAATTTTTAAGAATAGGCAGAACCAGGGCCATAGAGCCAAAGGTATAAGGGATAAAATAGATACCTTAATCATATACAAGGTTTAAAGTGTCCATTTTTCCCGTCTTAAAATGCACGAGAGTACAAATATTTAACTGAACCTCTGAGCTACAAAACAGAAGTTGCCAGTCCCTATCATTAAAGTTGTACATGCATTTTAGATTATACTGTCCTTCAAAAATCAACTTTTTGATCAGCTCTGAGACAGGTTACCATTTTTTTTGAGGACAGCCTTAAATAGCACATTGATGTGAACTGCATCTGAGGTTTGCACCACTTACTATTTCACATGAGTATCTTTCTGAATCACAAAGCGAGACTGCACAGTGCAAATGAACCTCATCATAATCTCCAATGAATTTGAAAACAGTAACATGAAAACGGCAGGTGAGGGAGACCCCATTCTCCTCAATTCCAATAGTATTATCCTTGATATTCTGACAACTGCAAGAAAGAGGAATGCACTGATTAGTTGCAGCAGAACACCCAAGAACTGACAAGCTTTTCTTCTGGAATTTCAAACACTGGGCACTGAAAAAGCATGGCTCACCCTTCTTCAATGATGAAGTATCTGAGCTTGTCATTGCTGTCTCGTGACGGTGTTGCATAACATTTGTTCAGTGTGAGGATGAGGTGAGTGGAATCTGCCCCCAGCACAAAGACACCAACGTACAATACATCACGGGTGGTTAGCACAACTTCTCCTTGCCTGTAGGGATGCTTATAGGATGAATTTTTATATAGGGCCATTTTGGTAGTGAAACTGCCTTCCTTTGTAGGCACAGTCAGATTAATGACACTACAAAGAAAGAACAAGATAGAAAGAAAATAACTGTTACACCAAAAAAAAAAAAACCACCATTGGGGCAAGTCTGCTGTTGGAGAATTTAAAACTAATAACTGGGTTATTATGGTTGTTATTGATTCATTTAATTTATTTCCATCTTTTTAGTTTATTTACACCCTATTACCAGAGTTAACCATTAACAAACTAAATAAAATAACTATATATAATTGGCATCCAATTAAAACATTTCCAAAAATTACAAAGCTAATGCTTGGAAGTAATTTATTTTGGATCTCACCATTTTGTTAAAGAGGAGAACAGACAAAACCAGATGTTATTGCTATGATTGAGAGTAAGGGAAATATTTTTTTAAGAACTGGATCAAACTCAGAAAATAAAAGATCTTCAAGGAAATAAATAAAGCAATTGGTTCTTTTTCTTAAAAAAAATTCCTGATGTTTACATTTTGTCAAAACTGTGGACTTCAACTCCCAGAATCTCAGCCAGCTGCACACCTCCAAATAAAATCCATGAGATAATGGAACCCCTTCATCCAGTTCTTCAATGCCCAAAGAGTCAACTTTGTTTTTCTTACCTGAGCATTGGTCTCACAACAGAATCCAAAGAAATTTTAATGTCAAGCTCATATGCACAGGAAAATTCAACATTGATGGTCCTGTCTCGAGTAATGATATTTCCAGTGTTGTTTGCACTTTCAATCCAGACTGTGTTTTTATACATAATGTGGGTGCTGTTAGACTACAGTATGAAGAGGAGAAAAAATGCACATGCTTAGGAAAACAACCTGCCTAATAATATACGTAGTTATTTCCTTAGATCCTGGATTGTCCTCGCTTATACTCTCAAATTTATGCTGCAAACTTCATTTTTTAATCTAATCAAATGGAATTTAGATGACTATCTAACAAAAGATCTCTAATTCAGAGGGAAATATGTAATGACCAATTATTTCATGTCTTCTATGAACTAAGAAGAAAGGGAAGTCAGACATTTAGACATCCACACCCAAGAAATACAGGGCTAATGGCAAAGTCCCAAATTTGCCAATGATGGTGTTTTGGCATTGTAAGTTTCTATTCATATTGCTCATTTTATCACAGAGGAAACATTGCAAAAAATTAAATATTTATGATGATGTTCTGACAGCAGCAATGAAAACCACTTCCATCGCAAGATGCAAATGAAGCTAATCCAAAAGCTTTGATAAAAATCCAAGTGCCACAAGGGGGGGAAATAAGTTCCTCAATCATTCTGACCTGCACAATGTTTCCACAATTGCCCTTGGTGTTGTTGATCTGGAAGGAGATGAAATCTTCGCCTTCAATGCCAGGACAACGGCGGTCATTGATGCGGACACCTTCCCTTTCAAAGCCCAGTTGGAACAGCTTGCACTTTGAGATGGACACCTCCATTAGGGCAGCTTTGCAGGTCACCTCAGCATCTAGAATATCATGTGTGTCTGTGAGAAGAAGGAAGAGGGTTACCACAGAAACCTCACAGGACATTTCTCATCCGGATCTACTTGTAGGGCACTCACTGTTTCCATAGGCAGGAGGTTCAATGCAACCGCACAGTTCTCCATCGTTGTCCACATCACAAGTTCTGTTGGGACAATCTGCTCCCATGCAGGGATCTTCAACCACTCCTGCTAAAAAAAGATAAAAAGGTGGGGGTGGGAAACAGACAAGGGTAACTGATTTATTTTATGTTCCTTTTTTTGGAGGAGATTTCCATGAAAGATAGGGTGCAAAGTCTAAGCAGAAAAAATAATCACCCTGTACTGAAATATTCCCTACCATTCTTCCCCTGAAAAAACATTTTCTATGTCTCTCCAGTGGGGGAAACCTTTATTATGCTAGCAATCAAAGAAGCATTCATGGTGAAAACCATGACAAGGAGAAGACTATCCCACACCAAATATGCCCATGTTTATATTCTTTTACTCTCTGCTGAGGGGAATGCAATGAAGAAACTGTCTAAAGAAGGACTAAACTATACTAAGACAAGCTTGCTTACAGCAATTTTCCTTCTCAATCCACTCTGTACTGAGGATCCCAAAGGAGCGACAGGCCTCCCCATATGCTGCTAAGGAGCCACAGAGTTGATACTTCTTCTGATTGTAGCAGCCATCAAGAAAACATGATTCATAAAAAGGCAATGGGTCCAGCAGTCCATAACAAGGCTGGAAGAAACCTTTCATATCAGTGAGCCTGAGGCAGTAGCTGTCACTCTGCAGGATTTGGATTTGAACGTTGTCACAAGCAGCAGCATATTGTGAATACTGGAGCTCATTGCAGCTGGAATCATAAACACAAAAATTACACAACCTGAAGAAAATAACAATAATGGTTTGTAGAACCATTATTTTTAACTTAGCATGTGGTTTATACTACGCCAATGAAATAATATGTGGGAATAATTTTAAGAGATAGGGAAGAACCATATAGCCAAGGCTATGACTGGGTAAGAGGCAGCTTAGCCCTCAACAGGAATGTGGATGTAGCAAATGTCTCAGAAGGAACCCTGTCTGGACTACCTCACGAGGCTGACATCAATCTTACAAGTCTGCAACCACATTTCTCCCCTGCTGTGTTTACAGCCAAGAAACGGGGGACTGTTTCTTCTCTTTCCTGCTGAGGGCTAAGCTGCCTCTTATCTGCTTGTTGCCCTGGCTGTTCTTCCCCATCTCCCAAGGTCATTCCAAATACCATTACAGCTATCTTTGGTTTATTCACTAAACTATTGTTAAACAAAGCATGGTTTTCCACAACATCAGTGTAATCACAGTGTCATGATTTTATATGTTCTTACCATAAATGGTGATGCACCCTGGTTAGACTCTACCTTGGACCATCCCTCTGGTAAGGAATTATTTCCAGTACCAGTATGTTTTTATCCATTCCTATTGGCCATTAGCTGCTCTCAACAGAAAGGACAACAGAGGTTTTGATTGAAGATGACACATGGCCAGCTTTGAGTTATTCTGATGTGGGTCAACTGCTTAAACGCTTTCAATTAAAAGCTGTCAAAGGTTAGCTCTTCAGACACAGAAGTGCCTTTTCAGGTCACTGAGCATCTTAACTATTTGACATATCCTTCCTAGCCTTTGAAAGCAAAAATAAAACCTAAACAATTTATGGAAAAGGAACTAGTGATTAGATTCTCCACATTCTTCTAGTTATTGCAAGAGGCCTGGATTCTGTTCCTTCTTTCCCCTAGAGTTGGCAGAGCGAGATAGGAGTACCAATGCAACTGTGAGTTTTTCAGTGCCCATCTAAAATTATAACAGAAGCTGGCAGAATTGTTTGCTCCTAAAATTAGCTGGTGAAATGCCATAAAAAAGATACTCTCCTCACCACCAACTTTTTCCAGCAATTCTTCACACTGATGTCTCCACCCAACTTCCCAAATGGGCCCATGCAAAGTATCATTGATGTCTTCTTTCTCTGTGCAGTGATTAGTTAAAAGCACATCATAAACTACTTTTAAATGTGGTCTCTGGCAGCTCACAGATGGGACAACGTGGCTGATGCAGCTAGCAAAATGAATGAGTTCTTCTGGACATATCACTCACTTGGCCCCGCCCGTTACCTCTTCTGCATGCCATTGGTTTTCCAGCTCTGGGCCAGGAACACACTGCTGACGACTGGCTTCCCTCGCAGGGTGACATAATCATCAGTGTGATCTCCATTAAAATTTCCACAAAGCCCACAAACTTTGTTTTGCAAGCGTTCACTAATGGCAATTTTGATGATGTTGAACCCATTGTAGTGGATCTGGATATCTGGGCTCGTGTCTATGACCAGGAAACCTTCCAGGCTGTAGATTTTGGTTGACAAGCCAGTCACAAAAGGAATGCTCACTGATGTCCCATTCACCTAATTGTGGAGGTAAAAATACTTTAGTCTATAAGATGCCCATCCTCCCCTTTTTAAGCAGAGTAGATTCCCGTCTAAAGCCAAATTTGGAAGTCTGGCTTTGGGTCATGCATAACCTAAACCCTCCTTCTGTGGCCTGTTCTGTTTCTTTGCTGGCATCTCAAACATTGGCAAAGTGATTGGCAAAATTGGGAGGCTACTGACCAGCCTCAGCCCACCCACATCCCAGAGGTGGCTGCACCCCTGTCCAAAAGTTTCTTAATGACTCAATGCTGTACCTTAATTGTATTTCGATCGCTGATAAGAATCTGCTCCTCATTAATATAAAAGTAAATCGGTGAAATTACAGTCAAGTTGGGATAAGTCCACTTATCAAAATTGATGATGAGCTGGAAGGAGATGTCAGGGAGCTTTTGGCAGATAGTGGAGAGGACGAAGGCGCAGTTGGCAGGGAAGCGGAGGAAGGCGCCATCAAACGTGCGGAAGACCCCTCCTCCTGCAGCAATGCAGTAGGAGCTCTTCATGCTGAAGCAACCCCGGACTCCATTCTGGAGGGCGCACTCCTCATCAGATTTACACTGCCGAGGGTCGCACTGGATCAGGTTTCGTCGAAAGCAACGGCAACGGCGGGTGCAGTCACTGTTCCAGAAAAGCTGCTTGGGCTGCACAAAAGGGGGGAGGGAAAGGCAGAGACAGGATGCAAACAGTTCTTCCAAGGGTTGAAAGCAACACCTCTAAAGCCCCACCAAACACCCTGGAGAATGGAACAAGGATCCAAAGCCCATCTCTGGGGCTCCTGTTCTTCTGCTGACAAATATGTCAAACATCTACCAAGAGGTGGCCTTGTGGGCCGTGTCAGCAGACGAAAGGAATGTACTTCCCAAGTTGTCCTCATGGCTCAGCACCTCTGGAAAGGTTTGACGTCTGACTAGATGCCATTTCTGTGCCTCCTTGCTAGGCTTGACCTACAGAGACTTTACCTGTCCATGGCATTCTGTGTTTGTTTTGCTGCAATGTCATTTATTTTATTTTGCTTCTTGCTCCAATGGAGCACTTATTCCAATTCTTTGCCTTGTCCAACGATAACATATTTGCTTATAGCTGGATAGTCTGGTTTATTTTATGATTGTGATTTCTTGATTTTTTTTTTATTTGAAGAGAAAGCAGCATTCATGCATGCAAACCTACACGCACACACTTTCTGTGCAGAGAACATTATATTTTAACTTCACTGCCAAGTGTCTGCTGCTGATTTGCAGGACTGAACTGTTTGTTCCATTGTGCTGGTGTTTCAATATACAGTTCTTCCTGACCTCACTTAAAGCTTTTTTAGTTAGATAATATAACATGATATATGCAATTCATATACACAAGGAACAATCGCCAACCACAGTGAACTAAATAGAGGTTTTTTTTCTTTTAAGAACCAGACAGTAGTCTAACTACCAAATCTTTTTGCAATTCATCAAGCTAGTTGCACAGTGGGGCCATGCAGGAACCAGCTGGCGCCTCGAAAATTTTATTTTTCACCAGGAGAGGGAGGCTGTGTAGAGCATTTCTTAGTGGACAGCCTAACATGCTCTCCTGTCAGAAGCTCTAGGCACTTGGCAAATGAAAATGTGTGGGGTTTAGGTCAATATAATTCAAACAAAATCTTAAAATGTCTTTTTTCTATAGGGCAACAGATGTATAATACTGGATTTTCAAGATAATAAATTCCCTGTTCAGATACATTCAAACATTCTGTTTTTCATTTGGTGACAAGCAGCAAACCGATCTAGAAACAGGTCAGATGAAACATGTTCAGCATATCATCTCATTTCTGATATGCAGTGTGTGTTCAGCTGCATCACCAAAGAGTGATTTGGAAAGATGTGAGAGAAAAGCTTAGAGCCTTAATTTTACACATTTATTCTTTTCTTCATCCACATTTTGGCTGCTGCAACACGAAAACTTATTTCTGAATTTTTAGCATGCTATAGTTGTAACCCACTATGTGGCCCTGAAAGGTAAGATTAAAAAGTTTGAAATCCCAGGACAATCTGTGCTTTAATGCAACCATAAATCACAGTTTACTACAAAGTAATGGTTGAGATCAACCTACTAAAAGCAACATTTCCTAAAATCTCTTTGGGATCTTGTTTTAAAATGCATATTCTAGCTTAGAGGCCTAATTGATTCTGGCAGACCAAAAGACTTGTGAAAAGTTCCTGACTGGTGTCCCTGGCCTGTTATGCTCATGACCTGTAAAAGGGAGGAAATTCAAAGGTAGAGTTTCCATAGCAACATCTCTGCCCACTCCTCCAAAGGGCAGTGATACCAATAGCCTTTTGACTGCTGAAGGGTAGCTTTGCAGAGCAGCACACATTGCATTCTATTCTTTCATTATCAGATTTATAGCATAATGGAGAGCAAGAACTCAGACTCCTCAAATAAATCCAGCTACTATTTTTCCTTTTACTTGGGAAGTAAAAAGCCAAGTATAGGAAAGTAGAAAGACAAAGCTGGCACCAGAAATGATTCTTCACAGTGGCTTTATCCAACTGTTGGATGGCAACAGCCAATGGTTTTTCTTAAACTTTGTTATTTTGAAGAGGCAGAAAGCTAAAGGCTACTTCTAAGAAACCTACTTATTCCTTGGCAATGTTTCTAAGCTGTCTCGTATCATTTAGCATTTCACAAATAAAAAGAGGGATATACCAATTTTTAACCCAAGCTGTCTTCTCTGAACACGGAAAACTATTTTATTTGGTCAGACTGATTATTATTATTTGGCAAAAAGAATCAGAACACAAAATACAAGCTGAGTGGACACGACCTTGTAGATGACCCTCACTCTGTAAAGGACTTTGGAGTACTCATATCTAATGATCTAAGTGCCAAAGCCCACTGTAACAACATCACCAAAAAGGCATTAAGAATTGTAAACCTAATCTTGCGTAGCTTCTTCTCCGGTAATATTACACTACTAACCAGAGCATACAAAACATTTGCTAGACCAATTTTCGAATACAGCTCATCTGTCTGGAACCCGCACTGCATATCGGACATTAATACAATTGAATGTGTCCAGAGATATTTCACGAGAAGAGTCCTCCACTCCTCTGCTCGCAACAGAATACCTTATGCCACCAGACTTGAAATTCTGGGCTTAGACAACTTAGAACTATGCCGCCTTCGGTATGACCTAAGCGTAGTTCATAAAATTATCCACTACAATGTCCTACCTGTCAATGACTACTTCAGTTTCAACCACAACAATACACGAGCACACGACTTCCGGTTGTACTTCCGGCACCTTCGGAAGCCTGATCCGTGAGCTCCGTGGTCAGCTCCGACCTCTCCTTATTGGAGGGTCCAAATCAGGACCATAGCCACCCTGGAGGGGTGGTGAAGCAAAGGGGGACCACCTAGCAGGTAGAGGGGAGCCACATCTCCCTTCCCTGACTAGGAAAGCCCCCTCCGCTGATGACAGGGAGCAGCGGCAGCAAACATGGCTGCCATGAAGCCGAAAGACAGCCTGAATACCTACGACTGAGCAGGAGAGGAAAAAGTGTGTGGCTTGTGAACTGGGTAAAATAACTTTTTTTTTTTTACTGAAAATTACCCCAAGAAATTCAAGGGGGAAGCATATTGGAGCTATTTGCTAGCGGCGAAAAAGCACATTAAGAAAATCAGAATATTTAAGTGGAGAAGTTTTTGAAAAAAAAAATAAAAAGAAAATTGAACTCTCAAAAGGAAGACGAGGTATTGAAAAGTTATTTTAAAATA
>QLTV01020727.1:1913974-1947076 GCA_003457575.1 Thermophis baileyi
CTGTGAAATCAGCATGAAGAATACTACAACAAGAAGATATTAGTAAAATTGATGGTGAATAAGAAACTAGAACAGGAGGAAAATACTTTAAAAGATGTGAAAATGAAATGGGAGAAACAGGAAGATAGTTCGAGGGGAGAAAAAGGGGCCAGAACAAGTAGTTATATAATTAGAAAGTGGGGGAAAAGGGTGAAGGGAGAGAAAGCTAGAGGGCATAGTTCTAAGGCAGAACTAAAAGTAGATGAAACCAAAAATTTAAAAGAAGTATATGAGAAACAACCCCCCCCCCAAAAAAAGATTAAAAATTTGGATTTGGGTGAAAGATGTGGGATAAAGGGGAAAGAAAAGGCGAAATATTTTATGAAAGCATTTAAATGTGCATGAATATTAGGATTATATAAGTTGGATAACTGTTTTGTTTGTGGTGTAAGAGAAAAAATTATTTTCAATATATATCAGTAATGTTGTAATGTAATGTATATTATTATTAGATTTATATAGTTTGGAAAATTAGTTTGTAAATGAGAATTTTATGAAAGCTTTTTAATAATATGTATGAATATTAGAATATTAGAATTATATAAGTTGAACAACTGTATGTGGTGTAAGAGATAAAAATTATTTTTGAATATTTGTTAGGAATGTTGTATAAGTGGGAAAATTAGCTTGTATTAATAGTAAGATTACAAGAAATGAAGAATTGGAGAAAATATTATATACATAAAAATTGTGAGCAATAATGAAAAGCTAGAGAATAGATCATGATTCATATACGGAAAATTGAATAATGAAATCACGTCTTTGATTATTAGAATGATAGGAGAAGGGAAAAAAAGAGGGCTAAAATAGAGACAGGAATATGAGGGGAAAAAGAGTAAAAATAGATATTAAAATGATAGGAAGTGTGGTAGAATTATGAGAAGGATTAGAATTGGAAGATGATAGCAGATATTATGTGTTAAAATCAGAAATGAAAATGAATTGTAATATTAAGAATAATATTGTTATGATTATTTGTATTGATATGTATGAAACCCAGTAAACAAACCATTCACGACATGAGATGTATAAAAAATAAAAAACACCAATACACGGGCACACAGTAGATACAAACTCAAAGTGAACCGCTCCAAACTCGATTGCAGAAAATACGACTTCAGCAACAAAGTGGTCAATGCCTGGAATACACTACCCGACTCTGTGGTTTCATCCCCAAACCCCCAAAATTTTAACCTTAGACTGTCTACTGTTGACCTCACCCCATTCCTAAGAGGTCTGTAAGGGGCGTGCATAAGTGCACCAGCGTGCCTACCATCCCTGTCCTAATGTTCCCTTTTACTTTTATTCATTTCATGTATTCAAATTATGTATATACTTATATGTATTATCTAATACGAGATTGACAAAATAAATAAATAAATAAAATAGACTGCTATACTTGTGTTAGTGGGTTATTGTTGCCTTGCTTGGATTAGCAGCATCCTTGATACAATGCAATAAATACATCAATGCCATACTGGAAAGCATAAAAATGCAGAGTTTTGGTTAGAATAGGTATACAAATTAATATTTTAGGATAGAAAAATGTGCATATTGGGGAAAACTATATACATAAATAAGCCGAAGCAAAAAATGAAGAGGAGAAGAAGACAGGGTAGTGGAGGAAAAGCCTTATGAATGAAACTGGAAAATTGACGGGGATTATTGATTGATTCCCTAGTAGATACAGTATAAGACAAGGTAAATAACTTACTGGGACAAGAACCAAGAAATATCAACTTGTCCCATTGAAAAATAATCACTAGATTGATGACTAACTCAGAAATAACATTTAATATCCCCCATGTCACAATAAAACCTACTTACAACCATTTTTCACCTTGATTAATCTTCTTTGTCTCTCATTTATTAGTTTCCCTCTGCAAATGAAATGTCTTTTCTATAAATTTATGGCTTCTCCTTCTCTAATCTGCGAGAGTAAATTCTGGGGAATCAGAAATCAGTAAATGACAGGGAAGGATCTCCTCCGGGGTCCAGCAAGGGATGCTGAGAACATGACAAAACTACTATCTTCTTATATTTCCCTCTCTCCCTTGGAAAAAAAAGGCTGAAAGTATCACCCCATTGAGAGCTGGTGTCACTGCATTGTGAGGATGAAACTGATGCTAAACTGATACTGCGTCCTTCATAGAACTACATCACTAAAAGGAGCGCCCAGTGCATTATTCCACAATTGTCCTTAATGAGATCACTCAAGGGAGGCTGAACCTGGCAGCAATATTGACTGGCAATGTAGAGGAAGGGGGGGAGAATTCATAGTCCCTGAAAAGAAGGACTAGGGGTGACATGATAGCAGTGTTCCGATATCTCAGGGGCTGCCACAAAGAAGAGGGACTCAAGCTATTCTCCAAAGCACCTGAGGGCAGGACAAGAAGCAATGGATGGAAACTAATCAAGGAGAGAAGCAGCCTAGAACTAAGGAGACATTTCCTGACAAAACAATTAATCAGTGGAACAACTTGCCTCCAGAAGTTGTAAATGCTCCAACACTGGAAGTTTTTAAGAAGAGATTGGATAACCATTTGTATGAAATGGTATAGGGTATATTGCCTAAGCAGGGGGTTGGACTAGAAGACCTCCAAGGTCCCTTTGAACTCTGTTATTCTATTATATTCTAAAATTATCTGCAGAAAACAAAATCCCTTTTTAAAGCCCCGTGAACCAATTCCACAAAGAACTGTGTTTACTTCCCCCAAAGTCAACCTATTACGGAGCATCATTGTTGAAACAACAACAGGCCAAAAACATTCCATATCTCTTCTTTGCTTTCTTCCTATTTAGAACCTATTTGCTATGCAATCCCACAGGCAGTTTAAGGCAGAAAAACACTATAATTTGCACAAATTCTACAAGGCTTCTCATCTTCTCTTTTTTTTTTGCTCATTGTGGTTATTGTTGTTTGGATGAATATAGATGAGGATGGCTCATTCAATACGACGGAGCAAGCTTCCTGATTTGGATGCTAAAGGTCGCAAGAAACAGAGATGATGGTGTAAAAGCAAACATATCCTTATATCTCCTAAAAAAAAAAAAAAAAAAAACCCAAGGGCACCAGAAAAAAGCAGCCACTAAGCTGCACAGATTTACAGCTACCTGTTTAGAAATGCATCGTTACCAAGCAAAGGAAGCTTAGAGGAGAATTTCACATAGTGAGTTTCTTTTTTAAAACAAACAAAAATAGCTCTTTTGTATATTTTTGTTCTAATCTTTATGGACCATATCTATTGCAATAATAGGAAGAATCCGTGTAGACTGTACACCCACACTCTAACACTCATAATGGATGCTACTCCGGACAGGCGACAGAAAAATGTTCTCCCTTAATGTATTCCAGACATGAAATCCCGATTCTGAGACTGATTCTATTTAGAGGTTTATTTGGCTGATGTTCTTCCAGCACCTCACTGCCAATATTGTCTTTTAGACAAAAAGAAATGAGACCAGTTTTCAAAATATTGAAAGTCACACTGGACCTATGTTACTATTGAATTCCAGCCACGCCTGATCCAGAAAACATATTCTACTCCAGGAGAGTCTGGAACAAGCCACAATGATGCCAGAATGATAACACATAGACACTCATCATGACATTACTACAGAATCGCCCCCATTGCATATTTGCATCTCAGTGACTGATGAAATGCTTAATACTGAACCATGGCATTTGTGCGATGCTGTTGTCCCTTATGGACACCCATGTCCCCCCACTTCTCCGCTTTGGCAACAATATCTCCCAGGCCTCCAGTGTGCTGACTCAGAAAATCCTCACAGCCCAAGACCATATTTTGACATCCTGGGCTTACCTCGTAATATTTGCCATCTGAGTAACAGCCGCAATTGTGAGGAAGAATGCAGCTTTTGCCATTGAGGACGTAGCCTGGATCGCACTGACATCCTTCCACGCAATAATGGTTGCAGTCACTTTTCAGCCGGATGGCAGCACAACGAGGCTGGCAGACGCTCACGCAGCTTTCATAGTGGCTGTTGGGAGGGCAGCTGACCGCTGGAACGCAAGGGACAAAGCTTCTTAACATGGGTGCATCTCGGTCTGCAAGTCATCTATTAACATGGTGAAGCCATATACCTCTCTATGACATAACAGACCCAAGGAACTTAAATCCAGAGGAACATCTTGGTTAGGGCGATTGAGTGTCTTGAGAGCCATCTACCCAAGCTAAATTAGGAAAACATACTTATTGGAACATACAGCTGATGGGCAAAGATTCCTCTGGACCTGGAGAGCTAAGAATGAGCCACTAGAATTGTCCGTGGTTTAGTAAAAGTTGGGCTACTATGTAGAAACTAAGCCTGAACAGGAAAGATGGTCTTTGGTTTGGAGATAATGTCTCCAAACCTACAATGTGTTTCTCAGAGAGTTGGTGGCAATATGAAGGAGTTGTCCATGTTGACTGCCCTTACTGTCCTCCTGTGGCAGGCCTAAGGTCAAATCCTGCCTTTGGAGGGAGATGTTTACTCCCCAGTTCATCAACCTGAGAGATTAAAAAGAGAGAGGGGGGGAGGGAGGGAGAGAGAGAGGGAGAGAGAGAGAGAGACGGGGAGAGAGAGAGAGAGAGACAGAGACAGAGAGAGAGATGGTAGAGAAAGAGAACTTGGTAGCAAGGGTTCAACCACTCTTATCCTTTTTTGAAACCGCCCCTCTAACCCTAGAAAATGCCACTGTGTTTGAACAAGGAATTTCTGAGCTGTATTGAAACCAAAGCCACTGTCCAGAAACCACAGCTGGAAAGCAGAAATCCCTGCACGCTTGAATGCCACACTGCTCTCAAAACATCACTGTGGCTTTCTCAAAAACGTGTTCCCTTTCTCCGTCCAAAGAGTCAAATTGAAGAACATCCCAGCCTTCCGAAGGGCCAAGACAAGGGCGGAGAAATGCCTAATTTCAAAGCTTTTCTCTTCCGCCCGCCTCCATTTTTCTCAGGGCTGTTAATGAATCCTCTAGTGTAAGGAGCAAGACTGATGGAGGCTGTCAATTTGCAGACTGAAAAAGATCCTAATTTAATTTGTAAATCTGATTAGTGAGGAAAACAAGTTTTCAATGGATTTGCCAGACGGTGGGCCTGCCTGAGACGCTTTGCGTCTTCGCTTATGAGACGAATAATTGAACAAAACATGGTAACTTATTGACAGGAGAGGCTCTTTGCAACAATTGCATGCACTTTCCCTTCACTTGCATAAACTAATAACATTTGCATTTGACAAATGAAGAATGACTGCTCTGGGAAGATGACGAGAAACCCATCAGCAGAATATAAACAGAACTCCTAATGATAAAAGAAATCTTATTTTAAAATGGGGAGGAGGAGGAGAAGGGGAGGAGGAGGAGGAGGAGGAGGAGGAGGAGGAGGAGGAGGAGGAGGAGGAGGAGGAGGAGGAGGAGAAGAAGAAGAAGAAGAAGAAGAAGAAGAAGAAGAAAGATCTACTCACAGCATGAGGTGAAGTTCCTCCAGCCAGTGACTGCTATCCCCTGGGTTTGGCAAGTGCTGGCATAATTTTGCAGCCAGCTGCAAGCTGTCTGCACTGCTCCACCATCAATGCAGGTGTCAAATAAGCAGTTCTTGTAGAAGAAGGCCGGGTTGACCTTACTGTGGCACCTGGAGAAGACACCGCTCTTGCTAGGAATCAAACTGCACAGCTGCTGAGGCTTCCAGAAGCCTTCTACCTTACGACAGGCTGGGCACCTATCACCACAGCCAGCCTGGCAAAAGGGGTCCCGCTTGGCCCAGCTGTGGCCAAACTCATTAATGCTGGAGACCACAAGGCCACCAGAGGTCTGAAGATCATCCTCAGGGTTGCCATTGTATCTCCCGCAAAGGCCGTATGTGCTGTTTTGGAGGCTCCGTGGAATCGTGATGGAGAGGAAGGTCCTCCAGTCATACACCACCTTCAGCCCAAAATCCGTCTCTATAACGATGTGGAAGCCGAAGGTGAATATGTTGACCTTCCCTTGGCTCAGCTTCAAAGGCAGGTAGAGACGTTCCTTGTTGATCTGCAAAAAGATGCAAGGAAAGTAAGTGAAAGACGGCAGTTGAAGGAGGCACGCTTCGAAAAAAGACCAGATGAACTAGGAAATCCAGGTTTAAACCCCCACTCCACATCAGAAGCTTACTGCATATTTTTGATAAAATCTCCATATCTCTGCAGGATTTTCTTATAGTCGGGTTAAAAATCCAGCTCAGTTTGCAGCACTTGGACACTTAGCGAGATCCTGGACAACCAAAGCAAGGTCAGACCTGATTAATACTGAGAAGAAATGCCACTGGGAAAACCAAGACTAGACAGGAAAGTTGAAAAGAAAACCCACTAGAAGATAATAACAAACAGAATATTATACATACATAGACATGGTCAAGAGGAGGCCATAAAGTCAATTTCAACCTGGTGGACTTTCTGCCTTCACACATTAAATCCCAAAATTAACTGGTCTGGGATGGTCTCAACCTCTTATCCTGATTAAGGCAATGGAGGGAAGAACTCTCTATTGACTTACAAGCACAGTATGTTTGTAGGCTCGATGGATCACAATGCTGTAGCTGAAAACTTCCACTTCCACCTGCTTCACCCACAGAGCCAGAGAAGGGTCTCGATCTTCATTCTTGGCAACAACTGTAAACTCAGGGAAAGTATCTGCCCTCTCTGACCTCTGGCGGTCAATGGTGGTGCAGAGGACTAAAGGACAACTGCTCTGAAAGTCAAACGCAAATCCATCGAAGGTCAAGTAATGGCTGTAGCCGGAAATGATGCAGGAGGCATCTGTGCGGGCCTGGCAGTAATATAGGCCGCTCTCCTCCAGGCAGTATTCATCCTCTTTGCAAGGGAGGTTCTCGCAGCGCACACTGTTGTCGGAGCCATTGCAGTAGCAGAAGTACTGACAGTCAATGTCCATCCAGAAGGACTGGTTGGTGGAGAGCTGGTGGCCCTCAAAACTGCAGCCGCAGTCGCTACGGAGAATGCACTGGGTGCCTCGGAGCACAAAGCCTTTGTCACACTGGCAACCCTCCACACAACTGTCCAGGCACACGGGCCCCATGCTCAAGGTGTCACAGGATTCGGAGCAGGACATGCATTCCTCAAAGTGACTGTTCTCAGGACAGGCAAGCGCTGGAAGAAAAGGAAGGGAGTTAGTGGTCAGATGGAAGCCATCTTCTGGATCAGGCAGCAGCCGCCTTTACCTGAGTCCAGCTGGGGCCTTCACAGAGGTATTTCAAGACGGTAGCCATTCGCCAGCGGTGAAATCCAATTTTTTTTTTACTACCGGTTCTGTGGGTGTGGCTTTGTGGGCATGGTGTGGCTTGGTGGGCGTGGCTTGGTGGGCGTGGCAGGGGAAGGATATTGCAAAATCTCCATTCCCACCCCACTCTGGGGCCAGCCAGAGGTGGTATTTGCCGGTTCTCCGAACTACTCAAAATTTCCGCTACGGGTTCTCCAGAACCTGCTGGATTTCACCCCTGCCATTCGCACAATCAAAGCTCTGTCCTTATTTTTGCACAACACGCTTAAAAAGAGTTAGGACCTTGGTCAGGAGGTCCCAAACTACCATCTTGACATTTGCCACAGACACCCCTAGAATCAGGAGAATCCATACGTAACCCCTCATCCAGGGGTGGGTTCCTACTTACCTCGCTGCCGGTTCGTTCCCTCCCGCGCCTTGTGCGCGCGCCCATGCACAGAAGGAAAAAATCCCCCAAAAATCTCCAAAAAATCAAAAAAAGCCAAAAAAAAAGATGGCGACCGCTTGCACAGTGCCGGAAGTCGGCTTCTGCGCATGCTCAGAAGGGGGAAAATTTAAAAAAAAATTAAATTTTTTTAAAAAAAAAGATGGCAGCCCCCACAGACCAGCACTGACCGATCCCGTTCAGTGATGTCATCGTGACATCACCAGGGGGGCCGCTACCAGTTCGGGAGAACCGGTCCGAACCGGGAGGAACCCACCCCTGCCCTTATCCCATACAGAGATTCACAACCAGGTTCGGAGGATGGGTGATCATATCAGATTCTGACTCAACCACTATAGACGGTTGTGAAATGAACGATCTGATCTTTATAGAGAAGGACTTTCACGAAGTGAGAAGAAGGATTGATTGTTACACATTATTCTTTCCCTTAAAATGTTACCTCTCTGAATAGCAGGGAGACGGAGGGAGGGAGTTTTATTATTTATCCTTACAGAAGATACAATGTGAGACCTGCTGGCATGGTTTTTAAAAAATTCAACTTGCTTTATTATTGGTTTATCGAATACTTATTCAAACAGCTGAAAGGCGTTTTGGTTTTTTCTTAATCCTGCCCTGTGAGTGTATTACTCTTCTCGCATTGATTACACATTGTATTACATTACACTGCCTTCACTCTATGAAATTTCCTTTCAGCTTTAACTTTGCACTGTGATTGCTTTATTTTTTCATTGCTTATCCATAAACATTTAAATTACATTTACAACCATGAGCCTCCAACAAAGTTTCCCTCCACTAAAGTATCAATTTTAACCCAGCTGTCAGGTAAAAAGAACAGAGAAAGTCACTGTCTCTATGCTGGACTTTTATGGACCATTGTGAGATGCACAATGAGGATTTTGTGCTGATCTAGAAAGTTTCTTCTTACATATCAAGATTTCTGGGGTGGGAGGAAGCAAACCTTTCACATCCCATTTTAAAAGAGTCCCTAATTAAACAATCACTTAATGTGCCTCTTATTACTCCTTTAAGGTTAAGTTCCTGGACTTGAGTCCCTAAAAAGTCATGATCAGCTGGATCACTGTATTCAATTGCTTACATTTTCTTCAACTTAATTCAGTTTCCATACTTATTTCTGCTTTTGCAAGATGTTATTTTAAATCTTTCCTTTATATTATGATATTTGTATCATTGGCAGCAAAAATATTATCCCAGCTGATCAAAACAACGTATTCTTCCTTCTCACATTTTAGTTATCCTCTGTCATTACTCCTTTTAAGGAGTTAATATGGGATTTATCCCATATTCCTTGATTCCTGCATTCTGCATCAGGAATGTCTGTATATGTGTGACTTCCTTGTCTTTAATAAAGCGACTTATTTAGCACTACACCCGCCCCCCCTGAAGTTTCTTGCGTTGACTACTTCCTGAATATGAAATTACGTTTTTGAAGAAATGGAGACTTATAGCCATTTCCTGAAATCGGACAGCATGAAACATTGACTCTTGGGTCAAAGGCCACCATTCTAAGGACTGACTGTAAACTTTTGTATACCCAAGCAAGTTTTTTTTTCCTAAGATTATGTTTCTACCTTCCATTAATGGCTTCACAAACCTCAGAAGAGCTTTTTGAGCATAAGACTAAGAAAATTCCCACCAATACCCAGAAATCTTTTAGTGGATTCAGTCCTAACCTATATAACATGGGAATCCCATTAGGCTGAGAATGATGATCATTGTTATTTAATAGCATTAAAGTCTTAGGGCCTTTTTGACCTAAAAGGTCCATGATGTTGACCAATACTCAAACAACTTAACTTCTTATGGGAAACAAGATGAAGATAGGTATCTCCCCCAGTTCCCAACTTACGGCAAAAGATTAAGCTTCTCCACTGGCCAATGTCCACTTCTGCATTCTTACATGCGCTGGCATAGCGAGCTACCGAGTCGCAGAGCTCTGACTCGTTTCCTCCACTTTGGCACAGACGGAAAATGCAGGTCCTGTAATAAGTGGACACATTCACCACAGAGTGGCACTCCAGGAACGAGCTGTTAGTGGGGTCATTGATGACTCCACATTTGGAGCGGCTGCGGTAGTCTTTCAGAAGCTCTGAATCATTGTTGCAGGCCTTGAGAAGGTCACCGCATTCCCCGTTGCAGATCTCATTGAAGGTTGTCCAGCTGTCCAGGAAAACCACCAGGTTATCTGTGCATTTCCCATTAGGAAAGCAGAATTCATCACTGCTGTTTCCATTGAAATAGCCACAGAGGCCTCCAGTACAGTTGAAATATGTGGTGGAGAGACGTATCTCCAAGATACCCAAGTCTGAATAGTGGATATGGATGAGTCCATCCAATTCAACAACGGTCCCATTTTTACTCCGGTAGATTTCTAGTTGCCCAGAAGGGTGGAAATATGGAAGCTCTGTTTCATATCCATTCACCTGCAAAGAAAAAAGGGGAAAGAAGAGGCAACAAATGAATGAAGAAACTAAAGAATCCCATGGTATCTTCCTGTTCTTCCTTTGATTAGTGAGGCATCAGCAGAATTGAGCAATGGAAGTCAACAAAAAGGCACACTTCATAGGGAGATAAATTGTATGTCTACAGCTGAAGTTACCTGCCAAACATACGCTGAACGGCATTTAAATTTGGGCTACCCAGAAAGCAGGACTTGAATCCATTTTTAAGAGAGAAGATTTTGGGAATCTAAAAAGGGTTTTCACATTATATAGCAACTTTCCATTAAATTTAAGAGTAAGTGCCAACTATTCTCATTTCTGAAATAAAAAGATTTACATAGCAGATGACTTTTCAAACCCAGCTTGGCCTTCAGGTGCTTGTATATTTTAAGCAGACTTAAAACAGCTTTTTATCATCTCAAAACGCCCACAGATCTATTTTAGAATGCCGCTTCTAGAACCTAGGAACTGAAGTCCCAACTTATGTGGAGATCACTTGATTGGGATGATGGATCGGTATGGATTTCTCTACCTCAAAGGAATTACAAGCTATTCTTGGAAGCCAAGCTTTGCCTTCAGCTCATGCCATTATCCCAGAGTGACAGTACTAGATTTGTGATACTCGGGAAAACTTCCGACATCAGTCACTCAAAAAGAAAATACAAGACCCCAACCCAAGAAAGAGACACTTGATTTGATAGACATATGAGAGAAGCAACAGTTGCTGTAGAGGTAGACTTACTGGAAAGGACAGAAAACACAACTGACGTGGGTGGAAGGCACACACACACACACACACACACACACACACACACACACACACACACAAACACTAGATAGATCCTGACAATTACAGCAAATACAATCCAAGGTTGTTGGGTTTTATTTCTTCTTACAATGAAATGTCATCATGAGATTGGCAGGAGGTGACAATAGAATAGAAAATATCTTTCCTCTGCTTTCGAATCATGCGCTATGTTCATACATGCAAGGAGACAGCAGGAGCCGCGTTCCGCGGTTCTGCTAGTGTGGAAAATATGTTTAAAATAAACCGTCAGATGCTTCCTTTTTGTTAAGCATTTTTATCCACCTGGTGGCAGTGTCACCTACGAGACGGCTGGGAAGCAACGTTTCTACAGGGCTGCGATTTAGAAGAGCAGAACTGAGTTCCTCGAAAGGTTGCAAAATGAAGGAAAGGAAAAAAATCTTATCCCATGGTTTTGTTTTGTTTTTTCCAATGGAGGGGATCCGTTGGTTTTCCCAAGGAATCAAGTAATCTACACTAGAGACAAAGGTTGCAAGACGAGGAGTGGGCAATCGTGAATTTATATTAAACAAATTGCACATGGTAACATTTTCCCCCCCAAAAAAGAAAAGCATTTCCATCAATTTTAGGGGAACTCTATATTGATGTTGACCAGAGGTGGGTTCCTCCCCGTTCGCACCGGTTCTATAGAACCGGTAGTAAACCGGTGGTGAAGTCATGGAGTCGGTTCTGTCGGTTCCATGCGGCGCACAATGCACGCGCAGCCACGTGGTGCGGGAGGAAGCGAACCGGCGGTGAGGTAAGTTAGAACCCACCCCTGATGTTGACTCAGCTGGTGATAAGAATAGCCATCTAGATTCCAATAGGACAACCACGTATATTTACACTCATTTACCTGTATCATATTATATCAGAAATTCTGCACCATTGGGACCATTATCCACATGCTTGGATATCCAAAACATACAGAGAAAGCAGAGATAGATAGCCCAAGTCCTGTATTCAACTCCATCACTTTTCTCATGTGAAGCTATATGGTATGTTTGCCTGAGCCTGGCTATAGTTCTTCATGATTGGAAATCACACAAAATCAGGATTTCCATGTTCTTCCATTCTGTCAACTTAATTACAATTTATTATGGATCTTACACATCAAGCTCCCATGCTTCGTATTACGAGAAGCTCTTCATCTCTTAAAAAGAGATCAGACTTAATCTTCCTGTACAGTAATCGCATGAATGCAATTTGCAGGTCATAAGAACATAAATTGCCCCCTGCTGGATTGGACCCCTGGCCTGACTAATCCAAAAGGCTGTACGCATAATGGTCAACCAACTGCGGGAGGAAGCCTACTAAGCTTCCAACAGATGGTCTTCAGGGACAGTCCACTGCCATCAAGTCTAATAGTTATTGATCCCATCAGGTCTGGCACTATTTTGTTGCCTATGTAAATAGAAGCTCTAGTCGATGAGATGGCTTTAGGCTACAAGAAGAGTTTAATTCTTTCTTTATTAAGCCCAAGCGAACGTTTCTCAACTTGAGTGTTTTTTGTCAGGGCAACCTGGTCTACCCAATTATGGGACGGAGCATACGGCTTCCGTTTTCAGCCCCAATCCAGGAGCCTTCGCAGGCAGTCGCTTTCGCGACAAACTATTTTTGTGTTGAATTTATGTTTTACCGACAAAGAAATAAAGGGAGACACGACTTCGCAACTAACCACAAGAAGTATAGATCTATTTCAAGCTATTTAGCTCTCATCAGCTAGCACAGGGGTGTCAAACTCAAGGCCCGGGGGCCGGATCCGGCCCGCGGGGTGCTTAGATCTGGCCCTTGGAGCCAACCTGGAAACAGCAAAGGACCGGCCCGCGGTGCCTCTGCCAGCGAAAACGGAGCTCAGGAGGGCCGCGTGAGGTGCCCCCAACACAAGTGACATTGAACTGGCCACGCCCACCCTGGCCCCCCGAGGTCAAATACAACCCTGATGCGGCCCTCAATGAAATTGAGTTTGACACTCCTGAGCTAGCCATACCCTTCTGGGATTCGAACCCAGGCTACTTGCATATTTGGTAGATGTATTAACCTCTAAGCTACGGGCTCTCCTCCCTTTGTCGGCTATACCAGGGGAGAGATTAAGTATTTTTTGTCAGGGCAACTTGGTTTCTCAATTTGAAATATTATGGATGCACTGAGATTGCCCCTCCCCTACCAAAGATCTTTAGTCCACAGCCATTTGGAAGACTTCAGACTGGGGAACCAAATCAAAACTCATCTCTCTCTAAAGCCCACAACCCAATTCTCTATCAGACCAGAGTAGGCAAGATTACTAGTTTCATCCTTTGAAAAGTTCTTTAATTGTACCCCTGCAACTATCAGACATTTTAGGTTTTGCCCTTTGGGTGGGGAGTGGGAGAGAATCAAAGCTGGACATCTGTAAAAAACCAGACGTTCTGTCTCTGTCAAAGAATCTCACATTTGGGGAAAGCCGAGAAGCAAAGACATCTTTTAACTTGAAGACACAAGCAATTATTTCAATGGTCAGCAAGGGCAGAGCTAAACAGAGGTTGTTTGATCATCTCTCTAAACTCTTCCTGTATCTTCCATGACGAGCATAAAAATTGACAGGCAAATGTCTAGTGGGATGAAAATGTCAGCACCAGATGCAGCTAATGAGACAGCTGAACATATGTGGAGCTTTGCCGCTGCAGACGTTACAAAAAAAGGAACCACAAGGAATTTTCACTGGGGTTAAAGAAGCACGAGTAGCAGACAAAACGAAGGGCAACAAAATACACCATTTGATCATGAATCATCGTCCCTGCATAATTCTCTCCCAGAATTTGATTCCTCTATTAGCGCTTTGTCTTCTGAGTTCATTTGATAGTCACCTCCCTTCTATCTGTTGGTTTACACCAACTATCCTCCAGACTTTCCCATCTGGGGGAAAAAGGATAACTCTGCATGTGCTTACAGCAGGGGTCCTCAAACTTTTTAATCAGGGGGCCAATTCACGGTCCCTCAGACTGCTGGGGGAGCCGGACCGGCTGGGTGGGCGTGGCTAGTTGGTCATGTGACTGGGTGGGCATGGCTAGATCATGTGACTAGGTGGGCGTGGCCAATTTAACAGTCCATTAAACAATGCACACAAATTAAACTTTAATTTCTTTTGCTCCTGGGGGTGTTTTATTTGCTTTTGTTTGCATGTTGCTCTTTTGGTTGACTTTTCTTTTTACTAGATCGTTTTTTCAGTTGTTTAGGAGTCTAGTGGTCCACTTCAGGAAACTCAGTTTTGCAGCAATTCTTCTCAGCTCCAAGGAGCTTGAGAAATCTGTCTCTCTTCCTGTCTCTCCCTCTCTCTCTCTCCCTCTTTCTCTCTCTCTCCCTCTGTCTCTCTCTCTCTCTTTCTCTATCTATCTTCTGGAGGCGGGGGGGGGGAAAAACAGGCCCGTTTCATCTGTGTGCCCCATTTTTCACCTCCCCCGCCTCCAGCAGCATTCTGCAGGCCAAAAACGGGTGACAACGGCCTGTTTTTTGTCCTCCTGGGGTGTCTGGGCATCTCATTTTTCACCTCCCCCACCTCCAACAGCATTCTGCAGGCCAAAACCAGGCAAAAACGGCCCGTTTTTTGGCCAAAAACAGGCCATTTTCACATTTTTGGCCTCCTGGGGCATCTGCGCGCTCCATTTTTCACCTCCCCCGCCTCCAGCAACATTCTGCAGGCCAAAACCAGGCAAAAACGGCCCATTTTTTGGCCAAAAACAGGCAATTTTTGCCCGTTTTTTGCCCACCTGGGGCGTCTGTGCACCCCATTTTTCACCTCCCCCGCCTCCAGCAACATTCTGCAGGCCAAAATTGTTGTCCTTACCTTTCAGTTCCAGCCCGCGGGGCTCGTGAAGG
Source organism: Thermophis baileyi (assembly GCA_003457575.1). Lineage (NCBI taxonomy): Eukaryota > Metazoa > Chordata > Lepidosauria > Squamata > Dipsadidae > Thermophis > Thermophis baileyi. Next base: position 1,928,848 of record QLTV01020727.1, read on the forward strand.
TAAGTCCTGTGCTCAGCCAAAAGGTGGGTGGGGCGATGTGGGCGGGGCAGCCTCGTGGTCCTGCACGGGCTGGATTAATGGCTTCGGCGGGCCGCATGCGGCCCGCGGGCCGTAGTTTGAGGACCCATGGTTTACAGTATCCTAGTTTCCTATATGGGCCAGTTTCAGTGACTTGCCTCTCCTTTCCAGGTTAAGAAAATAATTTGGCCACCAATCGATCAATTTTAGTTCTCTAACCTACCGGTGGTTGCACATTTGTAACAGGGTCTGCTTCCTCATCATTGGGTCTATTCTGGCTTGGTGTCTTCCATAGGTTTCTTATTTTTAATTGGAAGATGCCCAGATGGCCTGTGGAGACAGGGACTAGGGACACACCTGGCTAGGTGTTCATGGAGATTCTCAATCATCCAGGTCACGGTTGTCCCAAAGATGCTTTTCCAAAAGGCAACTGGACTTTTTTTTCCCCCCTTTGAAAACATTTCATTTCTCATCCAAGAAGCTTCTTCGGTTCTCAAGAACTTCAGAACTGAAGAAGCTTCTTGGATGAGAAGCAAAATATTTTCAAAGGGAAAAAAAATAAGAAAGTCCAGTTGCCTTTTGGAAAAGCACCTTTGGGACACCCGACAAGATAAAACGTGAAGAATCCTGAAGTCAGCCTCTTCCCACTCTCGTCACAGTATCTGGATTACTGGATCTTTTCCCCAAGGTGATGGTGGCAACCAGGGCTGGGATTGAAAAATTTTAGCAACCGGTTCTCTGCCCAGTTGATGGGTGGGCGTGGCCTACTCAGCGTCCTGCACCACGGCGGGGTGGGGGGGGGCATTTTTACCCTCCCCAGACTCCGGAGGCTTTCCCCGAGCCCCCGGGAGAGTGAAAACGGCCTCCCCCGGGCTCTGAAGGCCCTCCGGAGGCCAGAAACAGGCCCATTTCCGGACTTCCGGTAGGCCCGTTTTTCGCCCTCCCAGGGCCTCCGTGCACGCCCTGCACTTACCTGGCACCCAAAACAGGCCACGTGGAGACTCCTGGGAGGGACGGGGCAGGGTCAGCCAGTCCTTGGAACAACCGGTTCCAAGATTAAAATTAACATCCGGTTCACCTGAACCAGCTGAATCCCACCCCTGGTGGCAACATTGAAAGAGAAAGTCATCACCTTTCCAATCACAGTGACATGCCAGCCAGGATAACAGGAGAAGCAGTTGCTTTGTATCAGCACAATGAAATCAGGAGAGGATTTGCAGTAGGGGTATTATATTGCTGAGTCAAGATGAGTGGTTTGCACGTTAAATCAGAAATGAGGCAGTCCCTCAGAAGATCTCAAAGAGACCATGAAGGCTAAGGCTGATCATTGGGCACTCAGAAATTTAACTCCCTTCAGCCATCATCATCTGTCCATCTCGCTGTATGTTTCTGAATTCCAGGCTTTCTATACAAACATTTCAAGATATCTTGTAAACTTATTGTGGTGGTGGTGGTGGTGGTGAAGATCAGGGGTGAAATGCTACCAGTTCGGCCCGGTCCGGTCGTACCGGTAGCGGCGGCCACCGGTGGTTTGGAGAACTGGTAGCGGTGGCAGTGCCATTTTCTTGTTTTTAACCCTCTGCGCATGCGCAGAGGGTGAAAAAGCGCACGCAAAGCGCACGCTTCCAAACCGGTAGGGAAGGTAAGTAGATTTCACCGCTGGTGAAGATGATGATGAAGAAGAAGGTAGATAAGTTGATCTGTGTAACTCAGAAGTTTTCCCCAGTCTGATATCCTCCAATTATGGTGGACACAGCTCCAATCATCCTGAGATCAGGAAAGGCTGCTCTCTCTGAATAAAACTGGCTCAGGAACATTTGTCGAGACTGTGCTATTAAATGGTTTCCTGCAATTAAGAGCAATGTCCCAAGCCCCCCTCCCTTTGAGCCTGTCACCCACCAGAAAATCCCTACCTTGATTTCAGAGTTGTCTACACCCCCAATCTTAACATCTTGATTGGCAACCTGGATCATCAAGGTACGAAGCCAGTCAGGACTCAAGTCTGGTTTCTTTTTGCTGATGTCCACTTCCAGGTAAGTGGGCCTGTCCGGGCATGTTTTTACCAAGGTGTAAGAATTGTCCGAGGGATAAACAAAGGCAACTCCATCAAAAGTGTGCAGGACTTGATCCTGAGAAACCAAACACAAAGTCTCCCGCTTGGGGTAACACCCTTGATAGCCTTTCTCGACTGTACACACTTCTCCTTCCTGACAAGTGGCATTGAAACAGTTGGCATCTCCTTCTTCTTCGCACCAGCATTGCACTGTGCAGTCCACAGAAGCCCAGAAGGATTCCCCCACGGCATGGTAGCGGCCATCCACATCGCAACCACACTCTTGAACAGGGACACAGGTGTCGGTGCTGAGAACGTAGCCTTCGACGCACTCACAGCCTTCAGTGCAAGGAGAGTGGCAGTTCAAAGGGGCCGTTAAATCCGAGCAGGTGGCTGGGCAGCTACTAGTACAGATGGAGTAGTGACTGAACTCTGGACAGTTTATAGCAGTTGCTGAAAAAGGCAAACAGAACAGTTGATTAAGTCGATACAGCAGTTGCTGGTTTAGAATGATGGACATATTGAGTCGCCAGCTTGGTGGTAGCACCGAGTCAACTTTGGCTGACCTTGAAAGAAGCTATACAGGGTCGTGCCTCGTTCCTATTTGGATGCGAGTCCCTCTGAAAAAACCCCAAGCCCTAGGCAGCAAATGGCTTCTATACAATTGCCAAGAGAACTATGCATGAAGTCACCAAGAGTTGAGTTTGAATCAAGAGAGGCTCACTGAACATGTACTTTTTCCAAGGGACTACAAACCAGGAAGAAACGCAGACAAAAAGCGATAAAGGAAAAGAAATGTCGGCAGGACGTTATGACCAGGTTGTTCACCATTAACTGTAGTCTAATGTACACATCATGCAATTCTAAAATAAAGCTTAAAAGGGTACAGACCAATGGCCAGATGAATGGGAAAGAATAGCTAAGTTAACGTCCCTCAGATCATGCCTGAATTGTCTATTATGAAACCTTTTTATTGTTACTCTTTCTAGGAGTTCTGTGATTCAAATATGGACAAAAGCATCATTCAAGGGCAATAAACCTGCCATTTCTACTCTCTTTGGTCAAATTATAGCCAAGAACTTCTCCTCAAGAGCTGGTTGCTCTTATTAGCATCTGATAATCATATGGACAGTTCTCGGTTCGGGCACAAGTAGCTTGATGTCTTTCCTACATGTCCTTCCTTCCTAACTCAGGTTGACCAAGTCAAAGCTGATGGACTGGAAACCCTGCATGAAGCAGATGAGCCCAGCAATTTTGTTGAGTCTGACACTGTCTGAATGCTTGGTGACTTACCGCATCCCGTCTGCCCCCTCCAGTCTCCAATCGGGATCCCTAAGGCCTGGCAAACCAAGGCGTAGGCTTGAATGGCTTGGCAAAGACCTCCTGTGCCATTATCGCGGATGCTGCACAAATCATACACGCAGCTGTGCACAAACGCCATGGGGTCGACAATGGCCCCACATTCCCACAAAGGGCCTCCGGTTTTGTTGATGAAGCCACAGTACTCAGGGCCGAAGTAGAGAGACTCCATCGCCATGTCACAAAGACTACAGTTGTCTAAGCAACCCGGGGAGCACTTCCATTCAGGATGGTAAACGCGCCAGCTCTCTCCCAGATCCAGGACAGAAGTGGCCAGTTTCCCATCGGAGCGCAAGACGTCATCTTCAGGATTCTTGTTGTAGTTCCCACACAGGCCGCAGGTAGCATTAATGTAGGAGCCGGGAACTGAAATGGCAGCATAATGGTCGCCGTCATAGGTCACCAAAAGGCCAAAGTCTGTTTCCACAGCGGTCGACATGCCACTCTGATAGATTTTTATGGCTCCCAGTTCCAAGAAGACAGGCAGAGACATGACCAAGTCATCTATCTGTGACACGGATAGAAAGTTAATATTTATCATCATCATCATCCAAAATGAGAAGATTAAAAATGGATTTATTTACTATCGTTGTATATGAATCTTCTACTGCTATAATTATCACTGTCAATACAAATTAAGTAGCTAATATTTATTGAGGTAGTGCAAAAAGAAAAAAAATGTAAAGAAAGTATTGAAACACTCAGTCTAGATCCTAAGGCTGTTACCATGTCTGTAAGAGAGGAAAAGAGGAAAAATAAAAAAGAGAATCAGACAAGACCTCAGTTCCCCAGAGAGTAATTGAGTAGGCTCAGGACCCTCTAGTACCGCAGCTCTTCCCCCTGCTTTCCAAGTTCATACCTATATACCATTACAAATTCCTTCTACTAAAGCAGGCGTCTCCAAACTTGGCAAGTTTAAGATTTGTGGACTTCAACTCCCAGAATTCCCTAGTCAGCCATGCTGGGTAGGGAATTCTGGGAGGTGAAGTCCATGAGTCTTAAACTTTGCCAAGTTTGGAGACGCCTGCTCTAGTAGAAGGAATTTGTAATGGTATATAGGTATGAACTTGGAAAGCAGGGGGAAGAGCTGCGGTCAAGGCAAGTCCAATATGAGGCTGTGATCAAATAAGAGGAAGGGGAGCCAGCAGCTGAATAACAGGCAGAGAAAAAAAAATCTCAGAAAGGATCCTCCATAACTTACCAGGCTCTAAAAACAGACAGTGGGAGATTTGTACATTCAGACTTGCATGATTCTGTTATGTAGACTTATAATAAATAGAGCAGGCTTCTTCTGGATGTGCTTTTTAACTGGTCTACCTGGGAAGGCTGACATCCATCTTGCAAATTCATTTCTTCCGGTTCCTTCATAACCAAGATACTAGGGAGGGTCCCTTCTGAGCAGGGGTGAAATTCAAAATTTTTCCCTACCGGTTCTGTGGGCGTGGCTTGGTGGATGTGGTAGGGGAAGGATACTTCATAATCCCCATTCCCTCCCCACTCCTGGGGGAAGGATACTGCAAAATCCCCATTCCCTCCCCACTCCTGGGGGAAGGATACTGCAAAATCCCCATTCCCTCCCCACTCCTGGGGGAAGGATACTGCAAAATCCCCATTCCCTCCCCACTCTGGGGCCAGCCAGAGGTGGTATTTGCCAGTTCTCTGAACTACTCAAAATTTCCGCTACCGGTTCTCCAGAACCTGTCAGAACCTGCTGAATTTCACCCCTGCTTCTGAGATTTTTGTCATGCCCACATTCCTGTTGCGGGCTAAGCCATCTCTTACCTGTCTGTCACCCTACCTGTGACTCGTCCCCATGTCTCTCAAGGTCATTCCCACGTACCGTTACAAAATTATGGAGCACATGCACTCAGCCATAGTTTCTCCCAAGAGCAGCTATATTTTCCTATCATAAGCAAATGACGTAGCATCGAGGATTGAAGAACAATGTCAAACCGTGTCACACCCAATTATTGAAATGGTGTTTCTTGCAAACCTTTTTTGGGGGGATCAGTTGCTCTAAAGCTACTCCCCGCTTGGGATTGCTGGCTAGCCATCACAGCTTGAATGATATGTCTAAGCAGGTGCTTATTTCTGGGGATTAACCTGGACTTCTGGCAGACCGAAGATGGCAAGCACACTTTTCTATTATCCAAAATAATAACCTTGAAAGGATACGGTGTGCAAGTAATGTGCATTCAAACTATGCTGGATTTTACTTCCAGTGTAAATTGTACTAATGTCCCTGGTTGCCTGTCTGGAAGATTATGGAAGATGAAAGCCAACCTATATGATGGGCATTAGTTGGGGGGGGAGGGGAGGGAACCTGATTCTGTGATGCGACATTTCCCATATTACTGCCATTAGATGAAAAAAAATAATAATCAAAACATCCTAGAAATTAACAGAGCCTTCTATTTTCTACCTAGCTGGCTGCTATTTTTTTATTATTGAGGACTGCATTTTTCCCCCCTTCAAATTTTTCTTTCCAGATACATCCAGGCAATGGAATGATGTCATGACATCATCTAGGCCAGGGAGGTCAAACTTGATTTCATTGAGGGCCGCACCAGGGTTGTGTTTGACCTTGGGGGGGATGGGCGTGGCCTGGGTAGGCGTGGCCAGATCAATGTCACTCATATCAGGGACGCCTGTGGTGGTCCGAGTGCTCTGCCAGCAAAAATGAAGCTTGAGCCCTCCCGAGCTCCATTTTCGCTGGCAGAGGCACTGTGGGCCAGTCCTTTGCGGTTTCCAGAGCGGCCCCACGGGCCAGATCTAAGCACCCCACGGGCCAGATCCGGCCCGCGTGCCTTGAGTTTGAAACCCCTGATCTAGGCAATGACATTTGGGATATTCAGACCCACCCCTGAGGGCAAGTGAAAGCCATTCTGGAAGGCACAGCTCTTCCTTTTCATGCGTGAATATTTTTTTCTTCTATGAAAATCCCCCAAACACGTAGAGGATTCGGTTTTCTCTACAGCTGAAAGTGGCTCCCACAAGCTCAAATGCATACAAGTCCTCTCAATACGTGAGGGCGAATCTCACCATAATCTTCCCAAAGCTTCCCTTGGGAATGACAATTTTGTGCGAATAGATCTCAATGGAGATGTCCTTCAGCCAGGAGACAGAAGAACCGCCGCGATTCTCATTCTTGGCTTCCACGCTAAAGAAGGGCAAGTTGGATCCTGGCCAACATTGCCTGGCAAGCAAGTAGGAGCAGGACCCTTGGAAGTGGAAAAGGAAGCCGTCGAAGGTATGGTAGTGCGGATCTCCAAAGATCACACACGTGCTGCTCTCCATCGACACACACTGGAAGAATTTGTCCTTCGCCTCGCAGATTTCGTAAGGGCCACAGGACACCTCCTGGCAGAAGAGTTCGTTGTTGAAATCCAGGCAACGGCACTTGGTGGAGCAGTTGGCACTTTCCCAGAAGATCTCCCCTTGGCGGAGAAATTGGCCTGAAAGAAAACCACATAATCAAAGTCATCTTCACCTCTATGGAGATTCCGAGTCACCCAGGTCATGGTTGTCCCAAAGATGCTTTTTCAAAAGGCAACTGGACTTCCTTTGTTTTTCCTTGAAGACGTTTCACTTCTCATCCAAGAAGCGAAGCGAAACGTCTCCAAGGAAAAACAAAATCCCGTTGCCTTTTGAAAAAGCACTTTTGGGACAAGGTCATCTTCACTGTTGAAGGCAAGAATCATCTTCATTTAACGACCCCATAATGTGGAGTCTGGGCAACTGAATGGAGCAAGCAGAGTGTTTTAATGGCCGGATGCTCTTCCTGTCGCCAATGTGGAGTTTGTTCAAAGCACGAATCCAAGATATAAATGAGAAGATAAATCAAGAAAGATTGGAATTTTAGATTCCTTCTAGAAGCAGTGATGACCGGGGTGGGTTCTAACTTACCTCGCCGCCGGTTTGCTTCCTCCCGTGCCGCGTGGCTGTGCGTGCATTGCATGCTATGTGGCCGTGTGGACACTTTGCACGCGCGGCTGTGCATGCGCAGTGCCAAAAACTCAGCTTCTGTGCATGTGCAGAAGCAAAACAAGCAAAAAATAGCAAAAAAACAACAACCCCAAAACCGAAAACAAGATGGCGGTACATGCGCAGTGCCGGAAACTCGGCTTCTGCGCATGTGCAGAAGCAAAAACCAGAAAAAAATTCCCCCCAAAAAAAGTTTTTCCGAAAAAAAAGAAATTCCAAAAAAAAGATGGCGCCGTGCACGGACCGGCACTGACAGAACCAGCTCCGTGACGTCACCACTGGTTTACTACCGGTTCTATAGAACTGGTGCGAACCAGGAGGAACCCACCTCTGGTGATGACCCGTGTTCCTATTCAGAAGTCCACTGAACCCTGGCCAATCTGATTTGCTCTTTACCCGTTTTTGCAAAAAATGAAAGCAGAGACGACCAGAAGTAGGGGTTACTCTTAGGCTTCCTGTGGTTGTCTGATGTTTTGGATCACAGTTCCCATTATCATTGCCATATTTACCTTCAGTGAGACAAGATGCTGTCCAAAACATCTGAAGGAGAAGGTGGTTTATTCCATTAACCCTTGTGCTATGAACTCTGCAAGAGAGCCCTGATTTACGTACTTTTTAAAATTATAATCTGCTGCCATATATGAACCATTGCTGCAATGGGCTGATACCACTTTAAAACCTTGGAAAGTGTCCCAAAGAGCATTAGACAGAACACTTTCGGTGTGGGAGGTGTACACGAGAAACTAGTAGCTATAATCGCTGACACTGAAGTACGATCATAAAACTGTAATGCGACATATTAAGACACATTGCCATCGGCATACCATATGTTCATCTTACCTCCATTGCATTTGAATCATCGTATTTCCCATGTATGTGTGATTTCGTCAACGCACCAGGTCTGCTAAACAAATCAGACCTGGTGAATGCTTGCAGGGGTGACCATCAAGGCTATAGGCCCGGGGTGTCCAACCTTGACAATTTTAAAGACCTGTGGACTTCAACTCCCAGAAATCTCCAGTTAGCGTGGCTGGCTGAGGCGTTCTGGGAGTTGAAGTCCACAAGTTTTAGAGTTGCCAAGGTTGGACATCCCTGCTATAGGCTAAACTTTGTATTCAAGATGGTGGCAGGATCTAGCTGACCTTGGCAACTTAAGCAGGGACCAACTTGGTTAAGACATGAATAGGAGAAATCCCAAGGTTATAAACTAGTTGGTGAAATCAGAAAACCATCTTGGGAAAAGGCAAGGTTGTATCAGAACAGCATCCAAGAAAACCACATCCATGAGCTGCGGTGGCACAGTGGTTAGAGTGCAGTACTGCAGGCTATTTCTGCTGACTGCCGGCTGCCTGCAATTTGGCAGTTCGAATCTCACCAGGCTCAAGGTTGACTCAGCCTTCCATCCTTCTGAGGTGGGTAAAATGAGGACCCAGATTGTTGGGGGCAAGAGGCTGACTCTGTAAACTGCTTAGACTGTAAAGCACTGTAAAGCGGTATATAAGTCTAAGAGCTATTGCTATCAAGAATCCAGCGTCATCCAAGGTTTTCTACTTTCTCCCCTCAGTACAGCGTCAATGCGTTAAGGCTCCTTTCCTCCACAGGCAGCAAAACAGCCCCAGCCCCAGGAATTGAGCCAGCATCCTCTCTAAATGTAAAATTGGAAATATAAATCTCATATTTAAATTGCAGGGCACTGACCACAGTTAAACTACAAGTATGGTTTGGCTGGCTTCTAAAAACAACTAGGTGGATGCAGCGTGAATTATATCCCAAGCATGCCATGGTTGCTATAACTTAATTCTATTAATAACGGGCGAGTTACGTCTGCGGCTCAAGGGGTGTTAATTGCCTGCTTAGACTCGTTTTTCCTTCCATATGAATTAGCACTAATTAAACATCAAATAATGCAACTTTGGAGACTTCATTTTTTACAATAGCCACAGCGGTTTTGACTGTATCTCTTAATGAGGTGGGTGCCTACCTCTCTGTCTTACATATAGCTAATTATTGCACACACACACAAATAATGTATTGCTTGTGCTGGTAATCATCATTATAAAACAAAGCAAGAATAGAATGTCTATCAGCATGTGCTTGACAAAGGTTGCCGTAACTTGCTGAGTAAGGATCTTTGGTTCCCATTTATTTTTAACAATGGCCTTTCGAAAGTCTAAATTAGACGCCTAAAAACTCAGAGTTCTGGTCATTCAAAATGCAAATTAAATATGCGGCTCATTCCATTCAGGGATTGGGATGGATCATTGGTTCCAAATCTGCTTCATTTTGTACTTGACTCCAAACTGACTGATCCCGAGACTTTCCAGATCTGATCATCTTCTGGTCACCTTCTCCATCTGCTCGCTTGTCTTCATCCCCTCTTCCATCTTCCTCACATAAAGCCCCACCAACATGCAGATAAAGTTCTTCACAAGGCTTTGGGCTTGCGGTCAACTACAGCTCTAACGGACCATGTGGTGGATCCATCCCAAATGTCTCCATAATTTCGATTTGTTTCGTATTTGCAAGCATCCGGTGGTGCAAATGATACTCCCCGGTTGTAGCAAAAATCATTTTTGCTTTGGAATCTTCTTATTAATGGAACTCTTTTGATGAAATCAAAAACTCCGAAACAATTTCCATACTCATGCAGGGAGTTCAAACAGACTTTGCACCAGAACTTGAACAGAGGGACTAGAATGCTATTTTTTCCCCTCGTCTTTTAATGACCCCGTAATCCCTTGCATCGGGGTGGAGTTGGGGCAACTGAATGGAGCCGAGTGTTTACTGGCCGGATGCCCTTCCTGTCACCAATGCGGAGTTATATTCAGCAGATACATTCTCATCGTGTCCAGGGAGAGAAATATCTGCCCCTACCTAGGATCGAACTCACAGCCTCCTGATTGTGATACGAGAGCTCCACCTCCAGGCCACCGCACCACTCAGGGACTAGAATGCTATAAAAGTTCATAATTTAGATGTTGGGAAGAATTGTAATCCTTCCACTACCACCCCGGAGGCAGACAAGTCTCTTTTATTTGTAAAGAGAAGATGAGCAGGCTCTCCAGGTGGCTATTTTAAAGACCTAACACAAGAAATTTTAACTAGCAGGCAATAATGAAAAAGAATCCCTTTGGTTTTTTTTTTTTTTTTAAAGGACTCTGCATGCTGCAGATTCTAAGGGCAGCTCAGGCGGATATTTTGAGACTGACTTTATGACATCTCTGTATTTCAACATCGCTGGTGTCCAAGAGAAATCTCTATTACAAAGCAAGAGAGCTCATATTCATACAAGAAACGGAGACCTTGCAACTGGACTCAGTAAGAATAAGGAATGGTTTTACTCCTTCACAAAGTAAAGTTGCCTCCATTGTAGCTGTTCATAGATGATGATGATGATGATGATTTTATTCATTAAACATGAAACTCAGTCAACTGAACATTTAAAGATGTGTCATAAACACCACTGACTGGTGCTAATGGTTGATACGGGTTGCTGCCAGCGTCCTAGGTATCAACCAAGTATCTTCTTAAGATATATGATGTTCCGAGTTGCAGTTCCGCTGGTGTTATTGCAGGAAGCTGCAATTTCTTGATGTGTTTTGTGAAATTCTTGGACATGGTACCAAGTGCCCCGATGACAATGGGTATCACTGTTACATGTTTCATCCATAATCGCGTAGTTTCGATGGCCAGGTCGTGATATTTTGTGATTTTTTCCAGTTCTTTTTCTTCGACTCTGTTGTTGTTGTTGTTGTTGTTATTATTATTATTAGTAATTATGACAACCCATCTCCATGTTGGGACTTGATATGGTTTCTGGATGCCCTCCAGATCGGTGGAACCTCACACCTCTCAAAATTCTGCAACCAGGTTGGCCATTGTAAAGAACGTTGGGAACTGAAATCCACACACCTGGAGATTGCCAAGGCTGGGAAAAATTCAGATTTGTGGTGAGAATAAAATGGATAGTGGTTATGAGGTCTACTTCCGTGAATTCAGTTATGGAAGTTGATGGTAATAATGACGATACCAATGATAATAACAACAATAAGGAATTGGTTAAATCTGTATCTCGCAATCCCATTTGGATTTTGGATTTATTTGGCTCCACAAGAAATGGATCACATTGGGGTTACGTTTCTTGGCTAACTGGTGGCGTGCAATGATTACACATCTACTCTCTTGCAGCCAATTGAACCGATATGCTGATATCACAATACATGTATTAAAACATTGCCAGATTCTTGCCAGACCTTTTGCTCTGATAGACTAATATGGTTTACCCATGCCTCTGTTAGTTATCATTAGCACAGATAAGAAGTGAGAGAACAATGCATTAAATAAGACCATTTTTAAAATAAATGTGAAAAGCTCTTAACGGCCTCAGCTAGATTTGTTCTTCATTATCTGGCATAGCAAGATAAAAGGCTGAATGGCACTTTATACTAATGACAATCAATGCTGATGGATAACACTAAGAAATGGCGACAATGAGCAATAAATGACGACAATATTGCACAAATTACATTTTGGGGAGAATTCCCACAAAGAACTACCATTTTCAGATTTCCCCAGGGAATTCTTTGAAGAAAAAAAAAGTCATATCGCTCTTGAAATTCTGTCTGCATTTGTCCTAAGTAGGAATCGCTAAACAGCAGGAAGGGGTTATATGTTCCATGTATATTCTGCCTTTCCACACCAAAGACAGTCAAAACATGCAACCACAAAAACGTAACAATCCAACGCTGAAAGTCATTATTAACCCATTTCAATTAGAGAAGAGGCCGCTGTGTTGCTTTCCCAGCTTGAGAGTAACCCACGGAAAACCCCTCTCCAGTGTACCCTAAAATTAATTTTGTTTGCTAGTAGCCAGTGGCAGCTCTATTAAGCACGTTAGAGATATTTAGGGTGCTGATGTGGTCTAATAAATGAGGATGGGAGAAGAACGTTGCACATTAAACATTCAGGTAAATTGGAGGTGGTATCAATCACGCTATAATGATTCACTTTATGAATCATTATAGGGACGCGGTGGCTCAGTGGATAAGACGCTGAGCTTGCCGATCAGAAAGGTCGGCAGTTCGGCGGTTCGAATCCCTAGCGTCGCGTAACGGAGTGAGCTCCCATTACTTGTCCCAGCTTCTGCCAACCTAGCAGTTCGAAAGCATGTAAAAATGCAAGTAGAAAAATAGGGACCACCTTTGGTGGGAAGGTAACAGCGTTCCGTGCGCCTTCAGCATTTAGTCATGCCGGCCACATGACCACGAAGACATCTTTGGACAGCACTGGCTCTTCGGCTTAGAAACGGAGATGAGCACCACCCCCTAGTCAGGAACGACTAGCACATATGTGCGGGGGGAACCTTTACCTTATGAATCACTGGATATACAAACAGTGCCCGGTTCCATCTTTAGCAACATCTCTTGGCAGAACTGTCCGAAACCCAAAAAAACAAAAACAAAACAAAAAAACCAACAACCCAACAGCCCACCTGTGTCGTATTGTGGTTTGCGCGACAGGGCAACCTGCTTCAACTTGACACAGCTTCTTATACTTGCTTACCTCTAAAACTGCATCCATTGGCTGGGTCAATCTCCCTCCCATCAATTTTGAATACCCAACGACCTGGCACATTGACATTGGTGGTCTCTTCGATGTTGACAATGTCTGGGGTTCTGGAACCAGGGATGCTAAAATAGTTGGTGCTGTTTCCACCATTGAAACCAGCCTAGAAAACCGAAAAGAAGAGAGTCCCCTTTAAATTATCTGGAACTTCAACTGATGAGCTTCACCTTCGATGCTTTTCTCCCAACTGGCATCATCCTCAGTACCTTGAAGACAAAAGACCTGTCACGCCTTAACCTCTCACCACTGTAGTACGGGAGAACCTCAAGTGGCCTGGAGACCATATAGTCATGGACACTTCAGGATCTGAGAATTATGGGAGGAAAAGAGCTCTCTCCTCTCCCAGATCCAGAAATTACATGAAAAAGATGTGACATATTGTTAGCCCTTGGTAGTAGTCCAGGCAAGAAACACAACCAGGAGCAGTAGCATCATTTTTATTGTAAGCTTCATTAATGGAATCTTGCAAGGCTGAAAATTTCTCCCCTCCTCTCTTTTTAGTCACCAGAAAACTAGGGAGGGTCCAGGGATGAAATCCTCTGAAGTCTGGTACCGGTTTGCTTTGCGCGCACACATGTGCGCTGCAGGCACTTACCATGCAGCGCTGAAAAAGGAGAATTTTGAAGCCATCAGAGTCTGCAAAGGTAAGTAGAACAGCGAGGGGGGGAATCAGCTGTGCCGCGCGATTTAGATTAGCTAGAAAGCAGGAAATCCTGCTTTCTAGCTAATCTAGATCGCATGGCACAGCTGATCATCGCACAGCTGATCGTCGGATATACAGGTTTGTACCAGTTCGCCCGAACCGGTAGCATTTTTTACTACCAGTTCGGGCGAACCGGTAGCATTTCACCTCTGGGAGGGTTCTTTGTGAAGTGCTTCCCATGTTTTTCCCCACCTGTGGATTGAGCTGCCTCTTATCAAACTGTTTCTGTGAATCTTCCTCCATCTCCCAAGGTCATTCCTACATACCCTCACATGTATCCCCTCCTGTGTTTATTAATGGAGTCAGACAACCTCCCTTGCATTTTTGTGATTTTTTTCCCCATCTGACCAGCAATAATAACGTGTGTCAAATTCTTCATGTCGATAACATTGAGATATGAAAGAGATATTGGAAGCTGAAACTTTCTTTCCCCAGAAGGGACTGCCATTCCAGGGATATTGAAAATTGTCTGAATTTCCGTGTATTGATTTCAGAATGCTTTGCACATCTCTAATGCAAGCAATTTTACAATGCTTGGATTATTGTAAATACACACACAGACAATGATAATTGACCGTTCCCTGGTCATCCAAAAGAATGGTTAAAAAACCTGGGTTCCAGATTGGCTACTTAGTTCTTTATTTTCTTGGCAAAAGATAAGTAATCTTTTTTCCACGGATGCTGCATACAGAGCTGTCGTGTGAAAAGGAAGCCCGTGATGGTCATCTGATTGTCCTACCTGGGCCATCACTCCACCGAGACCAGTTAGAGGGTCCCCTCCACTCGCCGTTCCTGTGGTCCAGTTAATTTCTTCATAATTGAACATGGCGAAGGAAGATGTTCCATCTGAGATAAGGAGCGCTTGGAAAGTGTTCACCTGTTTAAAATACAACTGTTTACTCAGAGGTCAACTCTTCTTTCTAAAGGAAATGACTTTCCAAAACACTTATTTTTTTTAAAAGTGGATTTAGTTCAACATCTTGTTTCTGAACTTGAAGTCAATTTTATGAATCTGGATGACGTTAACTTTCTAGAGGGAAAAAAAATCATTAATTCCTTTACAAATAAACCTAAGTGGATTTTAAAATGAGAAAGGCAAAATAGATTAGGGAGATAATGTTGAATTTTGGAAACAACAGAGTCAGTTAATCCCGCCAATGCGTCATAACTGTAGCTCGCCGGTTGTACGGGTCTCCTACCTACCCACATATCTTATATTGAAATACAGTTTAAGTCCAGAAGAAAGAAAAACAAAGTAATAAAAATGTCCAACAGCAGATCAACATGTAACACACATATAATAGATGATATGTCTGCTCAAAGAGTTATTATTATCTAGTATGAACTTATTAAAGAAGCTCCTATCATTCAGCCTTTGAGCCTGATGTCATCAACTGGTCTCGGCATCTGGAAGGTCACCTCAATGAAAGCTTCACCATTTTATGACTTTGTCCCTCGCACGTCCTATAGATGGCAGTGTGAGAGTAAGAACGGGAAAAGCATGAATAAATGTCTGCTCGAACTTCCACATTTATCTACCCAAGCCAGAGGTATGATTCACATAATTTTCCTACCGGTTTGCCCCGCACCGACAATGTGAGCGAGCGCGCCTTCCACGCATGTGCTTTGCTCGTGCGCGGCTTGCACGCATGCGCGTGGCTTGAAAACATGGCTAAATAGGATGGCATAGCGCCAGGGCAGGGGGCGGTCGCTACTACTGGTTCGCCTCAACCGGTCCAAACCGGCTGAATACCCCCTCTGATCCAAGCATTTATCTTATTTGGTTATTTCCTCTCTGAAGATGGTGCAATAATGCCAACCTAATTTGAAGGATAGTCCAGCGGTCCCCAATCCCCGGTCCGGGGACAGGCACCGGTCCACGGCATGCCAGAAACCGGTCCATGCAAATAAGCAAAGCCTCATCCATGGGATGCAGGCAGCACATGAAACCACGCACCATGGAAAAAAAACCACTCTCCATGGAACTGGTCCCTGGTGCCCCAAAGTTTGGGGGCCGCTGGGATAGTCCACGGGGTTTTATACTGAAAACAATCCATCCACAAGCAGCAAAAGCACCAGAACGAATATATCAGTTTGTCATCAGTTTGTGCCAGATGATTTGATATCCGTAGCTTAGCTAATTTTGTGACAGTTTATCCATGTGTGCAAATGCAGAGTGACGTGGCACAATAAAACTGTGCAACCAAGCGGTCCTTGACCATCTCTTGTGGTTGTTGATCTGCTTTTCTGGAAAATTTTTCTTTCTATTTCCAAGCTACAAATTGTGCTGATCCCAGTACTAAAATCTAAATAGGAAAATATGAGCCAAGGGAGACATATTCAGTTCTGCTTTCCCTTGCATCCGCACAAATCAAAGGACAACCAGCCCCTCTCCCCATTTCTGATGTGCGTCCTTCCCTTGCCTTGTCCTACAGAAAGAAGACAATCAATAACGAACACAATTTCAGCAATTAAAGCAATGCCATTAGATAACTGTGATTGTACTGTGGGTGCAATAAAACCTCTTGATGTTGTATTCTCCTTATTAGTATGCTAAAGATGGGATCACGCTTGTACTCTGAGGAGGCAGATCAAAACCTCCCAATCTGGATCGCTTCCTTAGGATGTCCTGGCTGAGCTTCAGGAGCATCAGAGCAACAAACCGAAGCCTCTAAAGTCATTTTAAAGGCTACTCATAAAACTGGAAGTTCAAAATAAGAATCAAGGAACCTTAAAATAATCCGACAGGTGGTATTTCAAACGGCACCTGCTCAAAGTCAGATGTACGGTCAGACTTGAGACAACTCAACTTCTGAGAATTAAATAGCAATAGCACTTAGACTTATATACCGCTTTACAGTGCTTTACAGCCCTCTCTAAGCAGTTCACAGAGTCAGCATATTGCCCCCAACAATCTGGGTCCTCATTTTACCCACCTCGGAAGGATGGAAGGCTGAGTCAACCTTGAGCCGGTGAGATTTGAACAGCCGAACTGCAGCTAGCAGTCAGCTGAAGTAGCCTGCAGTATTGCACTCTAACCACTGCGCCACCTCGGCTCTGAATCCAAATAAAAGGTGATTTCATAATGCCTACTACATAATCTTCGGTTCGAATCCCTAGCGCCGTGTAATGGAGTGAGCTCCCGTTACTTGTCCCAGCTTCTGCCAACCTAGCAGTTCGAAAGCACGTAAAAAATGCAAGTAGAAAAATAGGGACCACCTTTGGTGGGAAGGTAACAGCGCTCCGTGCGCCTTTGCCGTTGAGTCATGCCGGCCACATGACCACGGAGATGTCTTCGGACAGCGCTGGCTCTTCGGCTTAGAAATGGAGATGAGCACCGCCCCCTAGAGCCAGAAACGACTAGCACGCATGTGCGAGGGGAACCTTTACCTTTACTACATAATCTGCACGTTGCATATGGTCTGGAAGAAGTCCAGAGCCATTTTGGTGATGGTAGCTTTCTGTTACAGCCTTCCATGACCAGCACTTATATAGAAAAATCTCATTATAGCCACCTGACGCAACAGCTTGGTTCCCCCACCTCACCTTCTGACCAACTGCTTACTTACTTACTGACTTTAATAGCATTATTAGACCATTTGGAGCAATTAAAATCAGATTTTAGCAAGTACGCGTCATGACTCCTGAATCCAGTTTTACTCATTTATATTTAAGGGAGGTGAAGTAAGAAATGATTATGTCTGCTTTTTAAAAAAAACAAAAACAAATCATAAGGATTTTTCATACGTGGTTTGGTTTTCCAATCTGGTCAATCTGTTCATAGATAGGAAAGGAGGGGGGAAGATCCTGCATCTTCCCTGGGAGATTTCAGCCGATGAGAATGTATTTACTGCTCACGTTTCAATTAAGGTCTCTTGAACCTCATTGGATCTTTTAAAAAATCCCATCAATTTGTTACGGTTTAGCTTTAGTTAAGGTTTGCTTCATGAGATTCCACAGAGTGTAATTGTTATGTTCTAACTGTTTAAACTGTGTTGCATGGTTCCAACCAGGTCCAGCGTTTGAGCGGGAAAAAGCTCAAACGCTATTGGCTGGTCTGTCTGACAGCTCCCTATAAAAGGGCAAGCTGTCAGACTGCTCTTTGCTGGTTACTGATACAAGAGCTGAAATAAAGAGCTGCTTTGGAAGTCTGTCTCCTGTCATCTCTACCCACTATCTAACAGTGGCGACGAGGGCTTGGGCCAGGAGAACTGTGACTAGCTTCTTCAGCACTTTCAACCAGCCAGGCAGACATCTGCCTGCCAACGCTATTGGCTGGTCTGTCTGACAGCTCCCTATAAAAGGGCAAGCTGTCAGACTGCTCTTTGCTGGTTACTGATACAAGAGCTGAAATAAAGAGCTGCTTTGGAAGTCTGTCTCCTGTCATCTCTACCCACTATCTAACAGTGGCGACGAGGGCTTGGGCCAGGAGAACTGTGACTAGCTTCTTCAGCACTTTCAACCAGCCAGGCAGACATCTGCCTGCC
>QLTV01020727.1:1952375-1978666 GCA_003457575.1 Thermophis baileyi
AGGGGGGATAAAAAGAAAGGAAAGGAAAGGAAAGGAAAGGAAAGGAAAGGAAAGGAAAGGGAGGGAGGAAGGGAGGGAGGGAGGGAGGGAGGGAGGAAGGAAGGAAGGAAGGAAGGAAGGAAGGAAGGAAGGAAGGAAGGAAGGAAGGAAGGAAGGAAGGAAGGAAGGAAGGAAGGAAGGAAGGAATAGCAATAGCACTTAGACTTATATACCGCTTCACAATGCTTTAACAGCCTTCTTTAAGCGGTGTCATCCTCTTGTCCCCAACAATCTGGGTCCTCATTTTACCCACCTCGAAAGGATGGCTGAGTCAACCATGAGCCGGTCAGGATCGAACTCCTGGCTATGGGCAGAGTTAGCCTGCAATACTGCATTCTAACAGGAAGGAAGGAAGGAAGGAAGGAAGGAAGGAAGGAAGGAAGGAAGGAAGGAAGGAAGGAAGGAAGGAAGGAAGGAAGGAAGGAAGGAAGGAAGGAAGGAAGGAAGGAAGGAAAGTAGCAATAGCACTTAGACTTACAGTAGAACCTCTGGCCATGACCATAATTCGTTCCATAACTTTGGTCGCAACCCGATTTGGTCGTGACCAGAAATTAATGCAGAGGCCACACGTGGGTCGCTGTTGTTTGTAAACAAACCACAAGAAATTTGGCTCTTACAAAAAAAAATGGCGCAGAAGGGGAAATCAGCTGCGGCCGTGTTTGATCACCACCCGAGTATGTGTTCGTGACCAGATTCAAAAATTTTGTGAATTTTTTGGTTGGAACCCGATCTGGTCGTGGTCAGAAGCGTTCATGACCAGAGGTTCTATTGTATAGACCGCTTCACAGTGCTTTACAGCCCTCTTTAAGCGGTTTACAGAGACAGCTTCTTGCCGCCAACAATTTGGGTCCTCATTTTACCCACCTCGGAAGGATGGAAGGCTGAGTCAACCTTCAGCCTGGTGAGATTCGAACTGCCGAATTGCAGGCAGCCGGCAGTCAGCAGAAGTAGCCTGCAGTACTGCACTCTAACCACTGCGCCACCGCGGCTCATAATCCTCCAAGATTTGGTAGCTTCTTCAGAAGATAACAGAATAGCTGAGTTAGGAGGGACCTTTGCAGGTCTCCCAGTCCAAGGGACACCAAAATCTACTGAGAGATTCGGGAGAAATCCCAGCATTGCAGACTTTGCTGTAAAAATGTATTGCAGAAACCAAGATCTACAGGCTGGGCTGAATCCAGTTGGACCTAGAACTTCGGTTCCATCGAGAAAGATTCGCAGCTGCCTGGCAAGGAAAACATTCCTATATTGCCTATCTGCGGAGGGAGGCTACCGCTCACCCAGCTCTTTTGGCCGGGCTTCAAATTGGGATATTACAATCGCCCCGCTGCTCCTTCCGAACTGTGCATTTATTAAACAGACATCTGTCTTCCATCACCCCTGGAAAATAACTCATTCTCACCCAGGAAATGGATGAGAGAGCAATACAATGATAATCCTATACAAATGTAGCGGAACAAACTGCAGCATTCTCTTTTTGAAGCTAACCCTGGCAGGTTTTCGTGTTCCTCTGCTTTCATTTCGGAGGCAAGCAGGGCCCGATAAAAATGGAACTGGCTCACGCCCCCCCCACCCCCCACAACCGAACGCGCCTGATGCTATTCTTGCTTCCAGATCCATCTTTGAACATGGGGCATAAAACAAGGTGTTTTTTTTTTTTTAATGAAAGAGGCACGTTCATGGGGAAGGGAAGACCAGGCTCTTGCAAACGTGTGTTTGTTTCCTGTCCGGTCATGGTCCCATTATTAATATTTATTTAACGTACAATGAGAACGTGACAGAAGAGAAGTAAAGATAGATGCACGGGCCACGTAATTATAAGTAAAACGTCTATGGGGAGATCTCAGAGGCCTCATAATGCTCCTCTTGACATTAGGATGTTCTATCCTAATTTCTTAAAAAAAAAAATACAGGTAGACCTCGATTTACGATCATTCGTTTAGTGACCATTTGAAGTTACGACAGCCGAGTGGTGCGGTGGCCTAGAGGTGGAGCTCTCGCCTCACAATCAGGAGGCTGTGAGTTCGATCCTAGGTAGAGGCAGATATTTTTCTCTCTCTGGACACAATGAGAATATATCTGCTGAACAAAACTCCGCATTGGCGACAGGAAGGGCATCCGGCCAGTAAACACTCAGCTCCATTCAGTTGCCCACCCCGCAAGGGATTATGGGGTCATTAAAGGAAGATGAAGTTACAACAGCAGTGAAAAAATGGATCCACGACCGGTCCTCGCATTGACAACAACTGCAGCTTTCCCACAGTCATGTGATCAAGATTGGGCGTGTGGCACCCAGCATGAATTTAGGACCGCTGTAGCATCCTGGGGACAAGTGATAGCCATTTGCAAACTTCCCAGCCGTCTTCTGACCAGCAAAGTCAACGGAGAAAGCTGGATTTTCCTGAATTACAGGTAGTCCTCGAGTTACGACCACAATTGAGCCCAAAATTTATGTTGCTGAGTGAAACATTTGTTAAGCGAGTTGGTCCCATTTTATGACTCTTTTTTTTTTTACCACAGTTGTCAAGTAAATCACTGCAGTTGTTAAGTGAGTCACACGATTGTTAAGTGAATCTGGCTTCCCTGTTGACTTTGCTTCTCAGAAGGTCGCAAAAGGGGGATCATGTAACCCCAGGATACTGTGACCGTCATAAATATGAATCCGTTGCTAAGCATCTGAAGTTTGATCATGTGACCGTGGGGATGTTGCAACAGTCGTAAGTGTGAAAAATGGTCATAAGTCCCTTTTTTCAGTGTCGTCGTAACCTTGAATGGTCACTAAATGAACCGTTGTAAGTCGAGGACTACATGTATAGTGTGATTTACTTAGCAACTGGAGTATAGGTAGTCCTTGACTTACCACCACAATTGAACCCCAAATTTCTGTTGCTAAGTGAGACAGTTGTTAAGTGAACTTTGCCCCGTTTTACGATCTTTCTTGCCACAGTTGTTAAGTGAATCGCTGCAATGGTTGTTAGTAATGTGGTTGTTAAGTGAATCTGGCTTCCCCCATTGACTTTGCTTGTCAGAAGATCACCAAAGGGGATCACGTGACCCCGGGACACTGCAATGGTCATAAGTATGAACCAGTTGCCAAGCGTCTGAATTCTGCCTATGGGGAAGCTGCAATAGTTGTTAAGTGTGAAAAATGGCCTTAGGTCACTTTTTTTCAGCGTTGTCGTAACTTTTGAATAGTCACTAAACAAACTGTTGTAAGTCAAGAACTGCCGGTATTTCACTTCAGCCAAAAAATAAAAGGTTGTTCAATCGCCCGCAACTCACTCAACAACCACCTTGTTTAGCAACAGAAATTCTGGTTCCAAATGTGGTCACACCTCGAGGACTGCCAATCCGGAATAAAAAATATGGTATGTAGAGATGGAGGTCATTTGGAGGTTATGTGCAGCAAACTGCCTACCTCAGAAGGGCCTCCAGTACCTACATGATCTCACCCAGTTCCCACGATTTCACCCCATTCATATTGCCTGGATGAAGCAGGACACTATCTCTGGCTGGTACGTGATCTCATCTAGGTTGTATTAACAGGATGTAGGATGTTCTTAAGGACTGGCAAGGAGAATTCACCAATGAAAATGCTGTTGCTCTTTGTTACCTTTTGCTGCTTGTAAAACTGTATATAAGCAATAAACACTGCGAAGGCAGTCAGACATCTTGGCATCCTGCAATGACTGGTCTCTAACTCCATCAATGGTACACACATCCCCCTTAGAAACACGGCTTGCATGGATTTCCCCATAAAATATGCTTAAATTCAAAACTCCAACCCGCCTTGCAAAACCCAGAGAAAACTGCCTTCCAAGACATCACATTTCCCAGTTATAGTCTAGGAAACGCTTAGCTCATGGGTGTCAAACTCAAGGCCCGGGGGCCGAATCCGGCCCACGGGGTGCTTAGATCTGGCCTGCAGGGCCGCCCTGGAAACAGCAAAGGACCGGCCCGCGGTGCCTCTCCCAGCAAAAACGGAGCTCGGGAGGGCCACGCACGGCCCTCCCAGGCTCCATTTTCAGCCGTGCCGGCCTCCTGCCGCCCTCTGCCAATGAAAATGGAGCTCGGGGGGGGGCTGCGTGCACCCCCCCCTCCAGCTCCATTTTCACTGGCAGAGGGTGGCAGGAGGCCGGCACGGCTGAAAATGGAGCTCAGGAGCCTGTTTTCTCTGGCAGAGCGCTCAGGCCACCAGACGCCCCCGACACGAGTGACGTCAAGCTGGCCCTGTCCACCCCGGCTCCCGAGGTCAAACACAACTCTGAGGCGGCCCTCAATGAAATCGAGTTTGACACCCCTGGCTTAGCTGGTCTCCTTAAAAACAGGGTACTGAATAAAATCTTCAATATTTCTATTGTGCAACCCCTCCCACGCAACATGTCTCTCCGAATTTATCATTTTGGAGGTCTCATATATCTAGTAAACATCGCCGCGGGCTGGACATTATAGCGCTAAATCTCGGCACATTTTGAGAACTAATGGTTGAAACACGCCAAGGATACTTAACAACGCTGCCAATGCAATTCTTCACCATTACGTAGGTTACTTGTAATGTAACTTAGATAATGATTAAACGAGGTCAGCAAAAGGCATATTTTTCATTTGGGGGGGAAAAAAACCCAGAGTTCCATTTTCTCTTCCTACCTTGCAAGATTTGAAAGAGAGGGAATGACAGCCCAGGATTTATTTAATGTGGTGCAGGGAGGTTGATTCATCCCAACCCCATGAACCCGCCCCACTTCCCCGAAATCTTTTATAGATTTGTCAGGGTGATGTCTCTGTTTTATTTACTATCCTCTGTGGATCGGCTGAGATCGTTCACTCATCGCCGCTCCAAAGAACGCACCCGTCCTGTGCCCTACTCTGGAGAAAACAGTTTCAATGAAGCTGCTTTTGCAGATTGCCACAACCAAATGAAGACACAAACAGGGTTGGTGGGGGTGGGGGGGAATCATATGCTAAATCCAAAGCATGAACTGCTCAGAGTCACCTTGAACTGCAAGATAGGCAGCAAATAAATTTGGTAAGTAAATAAAATGGGTTAGCAAAACAGCTGTTTTTTGCGAGATGTGCAGCTGTGTTTTGCGAGATGCGCAGCTAACAGAATAATAGAGTTGGAAGGGTCTTCTAGTCCAACCCCCTGCTCAGGCAGAACACCCTATTCCAGTGGTTCTCAACCTTTCTAATGCCGCGTCCCCCCCCGTGACCCCCCCCCCTGCCGCCACGACCCCCCCACCACGAGCCCTGATAGCGTCGGAAGCGGGAGACTTCGCCCGGACGCCACCATTTGGGTGCTTTTACCCTCTGCACATGCGCAAAGCATTCTGCGCATGCGCAGAGGGTAAAAGAACCCAAATGGCGGCGTCTGGGTGGGTGGGCGAAGTCTCCTGCTTCTGTCGCTACTGGCTATCCAGCAATCCGCAGGCACGGCCGAACCGGGAGCATTTCACCCCTGTAGTGACGGTGGCACCAAGATGGCGGGCTAACGCGCGCGGCGACCCCTGTGAAATGGTCGTTCGACCCCCAAAGGGGTCGCGACCCACAGGTTGAGAACCGCTGCCCTATTCCATTTCAGACAAGTGGTTGTCCAATCTCTTCTTAATGTCTATGGAGATTCTCAGTCATCCAGGTCATGGTGATCCCAAAGGTGCTTTTTCAAGAAGCAACTGGACTTTCTGGTTTTTCCTTGAAGACGTTTCACTTCTCATGCAAGAAGCTTCTTCAGCTCTGACAGGATGGTGGGGAATGGAAAGTCAGAGCTGAAGAAGCTTCTTGCATGAGAAGTGAAACGTCTTCAAAGTAAAACCAGAAAGTCCAGTTGCCTCTTGAAAAAGCACCTTTGGGACAATCTCTTCTTAAAAACCTCCGGTGTTGGAGCACCCACAACTTCTGCTAAATAAATTGCCTTACCGTCTGGTTTAAAACAACATGCCAGTGGTGTCTTATTTTACACAACATGCAGCAAACACAAGGACTGGATTGTGCAAACTGCTATAAACTACCAACGATCCACCCCCTTTTCAGTTGAGCCCAGCCTAGCACATAGCTGTGATGGACCATTTCCTTAGTCGCTGTGCTTGGTGAGTAGGAATTACAAGGGAGGCTGGTTGATTTTCATCTGAGTGATTGGAAGGTGCAGTGTAAGAAAAAGAGTAGCCACACCCACTTGGACCTCATCCATAACTACCTGGAGTGCATCCAGAGCACAGGTTACTCTATGGTGATGCAGAGTGTCCCAGGAGATGGCCCATCCTTCATTTAGCTATAGAGTTTGCATTACTTGCTACACATTTGATGACCGGTGTTGGAGTGGTGCGGTGGCCTAGAGGTGGAGCTCTCGCCTCACAATCAGGAGGCTGTGAGTTCGATCCTAGATAGAGGCAGATATTTCTCTCTCTGGGCACACTGAGAAAATATCTGGTGAACAAAACTCCGCATTGGTGACAGGAAGGGCATCCGGCCATTAAAACATTCTGCTTGCTCCATTCAGTTGCCCAGACTCCACCCCGCAAGGGATTATGGGGTCATTAAAAAATGATGATGATGGTTTGATGACCGGTGTACGGTTGTCAGCACGCAAGTCTAACACACAGTTTGCCAGTTTATGACTCAGATGATTGATTGTGTGCCATCAAGTCAGTGTCGACTCTTCGCGATACCTGTCTGAAATGGTATCGGGTCTCCTGCTTGAGCAGGGGGTTGGACTAGAAGACCTCCACGCTCCCTTCCAACTCTATTCTGATTGATTTGAAACACTGAAACATAGATACAAGTTGAGGAAAACTTCCCAACTCTATACATGCACCCTGAGTAAACACAGCTGGTCCACAGAGAAAAATTCTGGAGATTAAAAACTCAGGAGGCTGGTAGCACTTTTTTCCCCCAATCAACAACTTTATATGAAAGGCTAATTTTAGGCTAGTGTTTGTCAAACTGAATCAACTTTAAGATGGGGGGACTTCAACTCCCCGAATTCTGAAATCGCTAAGTTCAAAAACACTAGTTTATGCCTTCGAATAAGATTTATTTTTGTGGGAAGGGGTGCTACCAGACTCCATCTGGTTTCGGGGCACAGCAAGTTAACACAGCTCTCCTTCTACGAATTTGGAGGTTAGTTGTTAGCAAGAACCAAGATGGTGATCTTACCGGGGTTGTGCTACTGCCTCCGTAGAAGGTAACTTCATCCCACGTAGCGATAAAAACCGACAGGGCAGTGAAGGAAGGCAGGTTCTTGAAATATTTCCTGATATCTTTAGAGACTTTCTTGAGCAGCACCGGGTCAGTGGTTTCCCGGTGGTAAATTTCTCCCCGGATGCCATTGTGGACATCTGCCCAAAAAGGGGCGATGAAAGCCCGCCCGTCAGCTAAAGGGAAGGATTCTGGGGTGAACTGGCTGACCAGCACATTAAAGGAAACCACTCCATTGTTGTTGACCTGCAAGGCAGAAGGAAAGGTTTGACATACGTTAGCGGGAAGCAACAATGTCAGCTCAAAATCATGCTGAGGCAAGGCGAGTCGAACGTAGAGGCTTTTTAATTATTTGATGGAAATAGAGCAGGGGTGTCAAACTCAAGGCCTGGGGGCCGGATCCGGCACACAGGGTGCTTAGATCTGGCCCGTGGGGCCGCCCTGGAAATAGCGAAGGACTGGCCCGCAGTGCCTCTGCCAGCGAAAACTCGCTGAGCTCCGTTTGCGCTGGCAGAGGGTTGCAGGAGGCCATCGCTGCCAAAAACGGAGCTCGGGAGCCCGTTTTCACTGGCGGAGCACTCGGGCCACAACAGGCGCCAACACAAGTGACGTCGAACTGGCCACGCCCACCCCAGCCCCGCTAAGTCAAACACAACCCTGATGCGGCCCTCAATGAAATCGAGTTTGACACCCCTGAAATAGAGCTATATATTTATGTTCCCCCGTGTTTGGAGGTTGGGATGGAGTGGAGACTCCTAGACAGAGGAATGAACCACAGAATTCAAATCTTATGCTCTGAATTCCCGTGACATCCATCCTGTTGTGCCCATATTGAAGAGAACGGAAAAGGCTTCTTTGCACGAGAAGCGAAATGTTTTCCAGGACAAAACCAGGAAAGTCCAGTTGTCTTTTGGGGCAAAAAAGCATCCTTGGGATCCATTGAAGAGAACTGATTTAAGTGAAAGTTGCCCCGCTTGTCTTCTACCAAAACAAAACCAGGGGGCCCATTCACATTGTTAAGCCAAAAGAACCCCAAACCCTAAATTTCCCATGGCCGTGATGTGATTCCACCCACGCTTAGCCCCGTTTCACTCCGACCCACAAATTCAGAAGTCTCCCAAATGCACAAATGGTGGCCTTCGTGGCATGGACCAACGTCTGGTTAGAAACTGTATTCCAAAGTTGGAATTTATTCTTCGTGTGTGTGTATGTGTGTTTGTGTGTGTGTTTGTCTGTATCTGTGTGTCTTGTGTGTATGAAAGTTTGGTCCTCTCCTCTCAATCCTGCCTTGGAAAAATAATGCTCTCTTTTGAAGCAGCAACTTAGGAGGCAGAGTAAATAATGCAGCTCCTATGGAAAAAACAAATATCCCCAAAGCAGAAACATTTCCTGAAAATATATATATATATTTCTGCAGCTCCTTGACATATTCTGGTTTTCCTGCCACCGGCTCAATGCTTAACATGCCAAAAGCCTGCACGTCGTTTGAGTATTTAATCAACTGCACAAGGCTGTTGCTGGGCTTTTATAATCTTGCCCCTCGCACGCTCGCCTCCTAAGCGCACCCTTGATTTTCTTAATAATAGACCCTCTCGTTCGTAATGTGTAAGAACTTGGCAGGGAGGACACCATTAATCTTCCTCTTCTCCGTAGAAGGCGGTAAGCGGAGAGCGGTGTTTAAAATGCAGATGTTAATGGCAGGGAAAAGCGCGCTTGGCTTTACCAAGTGGTGCTTTACTTACAAAAATGGTCCTGTACGGAGCGCCAAAGAAAATGAAGGGGAAGGAGAGCTTGATTTCTGGAGAGCTGCCATCATCCACTTTAGGGGTTTTGGTGTCATTGGGCCAAAAAGGGTATAAGATGCCCATAGTCTGGGCTGCAACAAAGAGACACGGAGAGAGAAATAATTATTCTGGTGCCAACCACATTTCATGCCGTACCTCTTGTTACTTCCTCCAAACCCGCTCCATTTTTTTCACCCTGGCAGATGGTTGCAAAAAATGCAATCCAGGGTCACCTTTATTTATTTACCTATAATTTTATTTTACTCTTAGTTAACTGATAATACTCTAGTAATCAGCTAGAGCAGTGATGGCGAACCGAAAAGTGCCGAAAAGGGAGCGCGCGCACGCGCATGCGGCACCAAGTGCTGAAAAGGGAGCACTTAGCACGCGCGTGAGAGAGCGAGCGCTTGTCTGGGCCGCGACCAGGAAGAGGAGATGCCCAGGGTGCATGCGCACGCCGGAAAATTTACGTTTCCAGTGCGCACATGCACGCTGGCCAGTTTTCCGGTTACTGCCACGCATGCGCATGTGCCGATCAGCTGGCTGGCGCGCATACTCACGCCGGAAAATGGAAGACCAGCTCTTCCAGCTTCTGGCACTGCCGCACGCACAAAGGCCAGCTGATCATCACATGCGCTCCAGAAACCTGGAAGAGGAACGGGCGACGCCGCGTGTGCCAGGCGACATGGCTCTGCGTGCCACTTCGGACACGCGTGCCATAGGTTCGCCATCACGGAGCTAGAGTATTATCAGTTAACTAAGACTAAAATGAAATTATAATCAGTAATCAGATGGAGTGGTGCGGTGGCCTAGAGGTGGAGCTCTCGCCTCACAATCAGGAGGCTGTGAGTTCGATCCTAGGTAGAGGCAGATATTTCTCTCTCTGGGCAATATATCTGCTGAACAAAACTCCGCATTGGCGACAGGAAGGGCATCCGGCCATTAAAACATTCTGCTTGTTCCATTCAGTTGCCCAGACTCCACCCCGCAAGGGATTATGGGGTCGTTAAAAGTTGATGACTCTAGTAATCAGCTGGACGCATTTGAGGATGGAGAGGACTTACGTTGCTGGTCTTTTAATAGGCTAGTCTCATGGAGACTTGAGACAGGTGGAATTGGTGTTGAAGGAAGGTGAGGACTTGCAGAAGAGTGGCATCAATTGTCTAAATAGCATTTCTCTGTTGCTGAATTTTTGCAAGCTTACAGTAGAACATGGATATTTGTTTTCTTTGGCAAGCGGCAGAAGCTGCAGAGGGTTTTACTCTAAAGCAAGGCCTCAGTGAGTCAGTGCGTGCTTCCAAAGAGTTGTTCTAAATGCCCTCGCGCAAACTTTCGATGAGGGTGTCATAAAACTGGAGAACCTGGCAGATGGCGCATCTTTCTTGCATATGGACGTGGACCGTGTTAGCAAGTTGCAGCAGAGATTATTTTGCCAGACAACGGATAACGAAAAGCATTTGAGCGTGACGAAAATAGCTGCACGGATATATCTCAACTCACAACTGTTAAATGTGGCATTATTTTTTTCAGGTTCCTTTTCCCTTCTATGTATGGTATTAGGTCTGTTTTTCAATACTTATTTTAAGCATTAATAATGAGCTGTTAAGCCAGTTTGGAATGGTGGTGAAGGTACCGGGCTAGCAACTGGGAGACTGGGAGTTCTAATCGCACTTTAAGCATGCATGTCGGTTGGGTGACTTTGGGCCAATCACCAGGAGATGGTGAGTTCTAGTCCTGCCTTAGGCATGAAAGCTGGCTGGATGACTTAGAGCCAATTACCAGGAGATGGTGAGTTCTAGTCCTGCCTTAGGCATGAAAGCTGGCTGGATGACTTTGGGCAGAGGTGGGTTTCAGCAGGTTCTGACCAGTTCTGGAGAACCGGTAGTGGAAATTTTGAGTAGTTCGGAGAACCGGTAAATACCACCTCTGACTGGCCCCGCCCCCATCTATTCTCTGCCTCCCAAGTCCCAGCTGATCGGGAGGAAATGGGGATTTTGCAGTAAGCTTCCCCTGCCACACCCACCAATCATGCCACGCCCATAGAACCGATAGCAAAAAAATTTGAATCCCACCACTGAATTTGGGCCAATCACCAGGAGACCGTGAGTTCTAGTCCTGCCTTAGGCATGAAAGCCAGCTGGGTGACTTTGGGCCAATCACCCTTTCTCAGCCATAGGAAGGGAGCAATGAAAAGCACTTCTGAAAAACCTTGCCAAGAAAATGGCAGGGCCCTTTCCAAGCAGTCTCTGAGAATTTGACACGATTGAATGGAAGGAGAAATAATGACTGTAGTTAAGAGTTGCATCCCATTTTATAAGTTGCATTAGAACCCCCTACAAATGGTTTACACAGACTTTCTACGATGTAAAACATTGAGCCCATTTCTCTCCTTCCCTCCCACCCTGCCAAAACAGACACAAAAGGACAAACAGATGATGTGGTAAGATGGAGTCTTATAAAAAAAAAAAATCAGAATTGGGATTAGCAACCACTTGGAGAAGCAATTTTCCCAGGCAGGTCCCCTTAAACTGCTGCAAAATCATGGGAAATCGAGGTAGTTTTTTTTTTTTTTTTAAGGAAACTACTCAGCATCTAGCCTTTTTGACTTATGAAGTTCTGCACAGTTGCTTACAAGGGAGCCAACATGCAAACAAAAAGTTCAAGCAAGGAAACACATCAGTTGAGCCAGATATATCACAAGCAACTGGAGTGGGAGAGAGTTTAAATTTAAAATCTCACTAAATTTGCCAAACGAAACAAAATTAAAAATAAAGGAAAATATGGGTGAGGGGGAGATACTCTTGATGGTTAAAATCTTTTTTAAAAAATGGCTCAGAGGCTCCCCAATAAATGATTGCTTTGAAATTTAATTCTACATTTTTGCCCGGAGTAGAATTTCCACAATGGTGTGGGAATTGGGTCCCATCATATGCAACCATGCCTCTTTCTAGGGTGGACACCAATTCCAGAACCATGAAGACGGGATCAGTCGTATTTCCTGTTCATCACCTTCCCTTCCTGGTTGGGTGATGTGCCGGAGAATCCACAATGCTAACCAGGTGGTCACATTCGCATGTATTTGTGGCAGGGTAAGGTCACACCAGAATGAAACCATCTTAAGACACGTCTGAAGAAGATATTCTTGGTAGAATCGTAGAGACAAAGTGGTAAGGAAAGGATTCCTGATGGACACCTTCCTTGGTTCTCATGTAACCTGCCTAATGCCTTCCATGTCAGTGGATTGTCAGAATGAACAGAGAGCATTTCAATTATCCCACGTTGAAAACCTGAAATACTAACCTGGCTGCTGTAGAAGCAGAAAAGTAAAGGCCACCCAGCTTCTAAAGAATGATGGATAATTCATCCTAGGAAGGGAAGAAACCAAAAACCAGAGAAGTGTAACCAGCAACAATTCGCAGGGATCAGTTCATCAATTCTCCATTAAAGGCATGTCAATCAAAGACCGTCCAAATTGACTGATGAGCCTAGAAATTTTGGGAATGTGTTGTTGTTTTTTTTAACATTGGCAGATCTTAAGACCTTCTCAATTAGCCAGGAGCTGTCAACACCCTTGTTAACTGGGAAGGGGAAGGAGAGGTAAATTGCTTGTTTTATATGACGGGTTCAAATGAAAAGTGCAGCCTAATGATGGGTTAGGATTGAAGAGTTTCCAAGGTCAGCAGTAAATAGGATTTAACGGGAACATCACTCGGAGGAAACATTCAATCCTTTAATAACCTCAGTTTCTCCGTGATCTCTGCAGTACAAAGCTTTTGGCTGATTAGCTTTTCATTGTATACTAAAATGAGAGCCAATTATTGAGCATGGAGTGCTCTCATTGCAGAGGCTTTAAACCTCGATTAAACTAATCCTCTCTTCTCCCCCTCCCTGGCCCTTGCAAAACCAGCTGAAGAATACTTAACATTGTCTTGACTGGGAATTTGAAAATACAAGCAAGGTTGCAGAGGCCAATCTTTTGTGTCATAAACATACCCGTCTTGCCACAAATCTGTGGGTTAGGTGAGGAGAAGGGGCAAGGGGAAGAGGAGCTAAAAGCAAAATTACATAAATAATACATCCATCCTAGGTGATGTTTTAATTATGGGGGGGGGCAGTGGAAGTTTCTCATACATTATTGAGTACATAAAGAGAGTTTAAGGTAAAGTACGCACCGTTTCATCACTATTTGCCAACCCTCCTCATTTGAAAGTTACATTACCGTACAGGCAACATTTATGTTCTACTGAAAAATGCAGAACTAAAGAACTGTAGAGCCCTTATCAAGCTTCTACTTAAATTTTTTTGGGAGGGAGTAAAGTCTCTACGCATAAATAGAGCTCACATTTTAAAACCGGTTTGTGTTCCAAATCTGAACTAGAAGCATGGGATTGCGGTTATATACAGCCGTAAAAATGTTTGTCTTTTGACAGAATTCCCAAGTCAAGTTCTACTTCTACCCAACTGATTTGAAAATCAGCACACATACGCACATTAGTGATACACAACTCAACAGGTTATCTTGCTAGCAACCTCTATAACCATTGAGGAAGCTAGCAAAATTTCATTCGCGCAGAATCTGTACCCAATATGCATACCGCCCCAAAGACCTCTGAACAAATTGGGATTTCGTTCTGAATAACTGTGGCATTATTCATGTGAAAGAAAATACCTTTATCCCAAAGGTGCTTTTCCAAAAGGCAACATTTCGCTTCTTTAGTTGTGAAGAACGGAAGAAGCTTCTTGGATAAGCAAAACGTTTTCAAGGAAAAAACAAAACCAAAAACAACCAAGTCCAGTTGCCTTTTGGAAAAGCACCTTTGGGACCACCATGATTTGGATGATTGACAATCTCCATAGTCAGGTAACCATCTTTGTTACTGTAGGACTTGGCTGCAGCTGCTTATTTCTATGATGTATCTGTCCTGGGAGGCTAGCAAGAGAGGAATCAGCCTAATGTCAGTGCTCAAAACTATCTTTTTCTGTCTTTCTGACTCTACGCGTTTGCACACAATCTCTTTTTCACCTGCACCATCATCTCTTACCTTGGCTGAGTCTTTAAAGACTCTTCAATCATGTTGCATAAAACCTATGTAGTGTGTGTGTGTGTGTGTGTGTGTGTGTGTACATGCCCAAAGAGATGCGCTGCCTCATTAGGTATGCAGCTTAATTTTCCTGAAATGTATGATAGCAACGCATTAATTACAAAATGTAGAAATTATAATATGTTAAGGACTTGTATCTCATCTCGCAGAAGCATTTAAGTGGGATGATAAGGGAGCTGAAAGCTGTGCCTTTTCCTCTATGTAATTGGGTTAACAGAAGCCAATATTAGTAGACTTATCACATCCAATTCGCAATCAACTACATTCAGTGTTCCCATTGCAGAGAATGTGTTGCTTTTTATGTGGCTTCTGAGATATCAAACAAAATAAAAACAAACTAGATGGCTGGTCTACAAAAAAACATCATCATCAAACCACTATCACAAACACATATTCTTATCCCCAAAAGACAGTGTTTACAATGCAGAATTCAACAAAAGAAAACTCTTTGAAAACAAGAAAGATAGATTCTAAATAGAGGCATATAAATATACGGAAAAACAAAATCACCAACCTGGTTTGTGGTCGAGCGAAGCAAAATTATATCTGAAACCTGAAACCACGTTTTGATCAACTCTGGGATAACTTAGGTCAGCGAAGGATGCATGTCAATAAACGTCTGCCAAAGGTGAATGATTGGTACTTCCCCAAAAAATCTTTTTTTTTTAAACTGAAGACAAAAGTAAATAAATGCTTTTGAATGAATAACAAGCCCGTTTTGTGTCTGAAATCTATAATGGTATGTTCGCTGATTGAAAGGTGAATCAGAAATGGGCTACAAATCTGAAAAGAAAAAAAAATCTCTTTCTGAAAACTTAAAAAAACTTTCCAGGAGATCCAGAAAGGAGATGTCAAGGTTGGAAGAACTAGGAATGAGACTGTTTTGATCAGAATGACTTTTCACTTAGGGGCAAAAAAAAAAAAAAAAAAAAAAAAAAAAATAGAGAAAAAGAAAGCATCCCTTCCTTTGTACTACTGAGGGAGGGTCTATATAGTGTTACCAAATTAGCATTAAAGAGCATAAGAACTGAACTTGTGCAGGAACGAAGGACCTTTGGAGCCAAAGTAACTTTTTCCAAGCTTATAGAATACCCAAATCGACGTGTAGGAAGGAATTCATGTGGATTTACAGTTTTCATAGATTTCTTACTTCGGGCTTTCGGTTTCGAAGAAAATCAAAAGAAAATCGTTTGAGGACTGTGAACGGTTCAGGAAACAGACCACCTGACTTCAACAGCCAGAGGTTGAGAGAGTTTCTGGACAGTTCTGAAGTTTTCTCAGGGCACAGCAACAAGCTGAGAGGAGAAACTAAAACTTAATCCAGCAAGATCCATGCACATTGGAATTTATGGCTTAGAAATGAAATATGTAAATAAAGTAGTTTCACACTTTTTTTTTTTTTACAAAACTTAAAGTTTATTGATATCATTCAATTGACTGCCTTATATTTGGAGCAAGTTCTTGAACACTGAAATACAATGCTTGTTTCTTGGAAAAGGGATATTATCTTTCTTCCACAAAAGTACATGAATCGGAGTACAAACAAAAGGGAAACTGTAGTGGATTTTTTTATTTAACCATCCTGTCAGATATGTTTCCAGGTCAATAGATCCAGAAAAATCTTCAGGCCCTATGCATCTCGAATAAGGGATTGCTGCATGTCATTGTGCCTTGCTAGTTGTCCCAAGGTTGACATGTATTGCCCTTTCAAATGACTAAAGCCAAGGATCCTGGCCAGATTTGGATTTGGAAGTGACCTAAGCGGTGAACATGGGCCTCCTCTTCCTCACTGTTTGCTCTGTGCCAGCAAGAGAGTAAAACAGGAGTAGATTCTTCAGAAGCACATACTCCCTAATGGTAATCCTACATAAATGTCATGCTATTACTTACATTCAATTGCCTTGCTCCATTGCTGTAACCCCGCACAGAGTTTTCTACCAAAAACCAGCTGTTGAATTCAATTACACTTTTTTCCAAGTTGCAGCCTATGTGTCTACTCCAAATCTTTACAACTAGGGTAGCGAACAGGGTGCAGCCAGGTGCTCATCCATGTTCTGGAGAGTAGCTGCAGCTCCCTCTAGAAAGTACGCTCTACCTAGCCATTAGTACATATTAGGGCTCCTTAGGAAACAGCACCTTAATCAGATCCAGGCTCACTAGCTCTCCACAACCTCAAGCATAGCTGGCTGGGGAATTCTGGGAGTTGAAGTCCACAGGTCTTTAAAGCGGGCAATGGTTGAGAAACACTGGTTTATGGAATTCAGCAGGGCGCAGACTGTCTGCTTTGATAACCAGTTTCAACTCAAGCTGTAGTGGGGGAAAAAAGGCTCAGAATATGAAAATGGGGGTGCAATCTATGTAATCTTTTTCAGAACCAAAATCACTGAAACAGACAGCTGCGTTATAGTCTGAAACCCTGGAGATTGCTAATGAGTAAATACGCTAAGGGTCTATTGCAAATGCCTTTAACTTCAATGGATCCATATATACACGGCTTTCTCTGGGACTCCGACAGAAAGTTCAAAAGCCAAAGCAAGGGTAGAGATTTCAGAGTCCAGGCCTATGTCATTTTGCTTGGTTATTCTTTTAATTTCTCCAATCATGCTTTAATTTCTTCAATCTCCAATCATGCTGGGGTCTCACCCGAACACACACACCCCTGCCCATTCTTCATTCCATCATTCCATGTTGGAAAGGGGTGGGGGGAAATCACAAGTTTCTCGCTCAACTTAATCACGGAAGCAGAATTTGCTACAATTTTCATATTTTGCATAATGTGAAGGCTAAATTGAGGTCTAACATGCACAGAACTTACTCACCTGCAGTAATGCCAACCAATATCCTTCTTTTTGCTCAATACTACACGCAACTGCCAGACCCAGATATGAGCCGGGAATCACTTGCTATGGCTTGCTACCCAGCGATAACAGCCCCCTGAGTTCCAAAGCTAATACTTCCCAGTTCCCCAGGTTTTGTTTTCAGTACAAGACCATTAAAAATGGTGGATAATTACACTATTTTCTAATGCAATGAAATCTACAGATTAACCTGACTGTGGAAAGGAGGACTTTCTGACATCACCCCACTTATCTTTAAAAAGGGTCACCTTTCGTAAAATGGGGGTCTTGGGGGGAAATATAAACTACTTCCAGTGACCAGAACATTGCTCCCACCCCCAAAACCTCAGGAGTTTTCGCAGGTAGAATTGCTGTTTCGTACAGATGGCGTTCACCGCCCAACTGTGAACTTGATAGTGCTGTTCAGAATATAACTTCAGACGAAGTCAATCTTCTTGCTCTTTTTATCCAGAAGTCGTCAATCTTCTTGCTTTTTAATCCAGATTTTTGGACGTGGGTGAGTTTAGGGCCCATTCAGTCTGGCAACACAAATGATCTCTACAGTATTTAGTCTCCTGGCTTCTTAACTATCTGCAGAGGAAGCCTCTAGCACAGGGTGTCCAACCTTAGCAACTTTTAAGCTCCGTGGACTTCAACTCCCAGAATTCCCTAGCCAACATGGCTGGCTGGGGAGTTCTGAGAGTTGAAGTCCACAAGTTTTAAAACCTCGCTAAGGTTGGACACCCCTGCTCTAGCATAAAGACGAGTTCACATGTCCAACAGCAAACAGCTGTGGCATCTGGCTTATGACAGTTCTCATCAGATGACTAGCCAAACATGAACTGAATGTTAATATTAACATTTTAAGCAAAACGCCAATGGTCAAAATCAGTTTTCAGTCAGAAACAATCTCGTGTGGCATTAGCACTG
This sequence comes from Thermophis baileyi, assembly GCA_003457575.1. Taxonomy (NCBI): domain Eukaryota; kingdom Metazoa; phylum Chordata; class Lepidosauria; order Squamata; family Dipsadidae; genus Thermophis; species Thermophis baileyi. The sequence continues at coordinate 1,970,259 of QLTV01020727.1, forward strand.
GATGAAAGCAGAGTTGAAAACTGGCAAAGTCTGATACCGCATCTCCTTTTTGTACACAGCATTTTTAAAAAGCACAAATAGGGAAACAATCAGCGCTATGGGTTGAACACAGAACATTGGAGAAGGTGGTGAATTTGATGCTATTGGCAAACCAGGATGATCCACAGATTTTGCAGCTGAATCCAATGCAAAAACGTAGCCGAACAGGACATTTGTACAGAATGCCATTACATTACTCTCCCTTTCATGCTGCTTTTATCCTCCTATAATGTACCTAATTAAAAGATTAAATATTTGATGTAGCTTGGCTGCTCCCAATGCTGACAGTTTTTGCCCATAGTTATGTGCCAATTCTGTAGAATTGCAGAAAGCTGACAGAATGTATTAGATGCAGACCTCAGCTTCCAAAGCATTTGTTTATGGATTTTTTAAAACAAAAAACAAAAATGGGAATGGTTAAAGAAAACCAGAGGGATAGGCCTGAAGGCTGACTTGCTGTAGCCTTTTCTCTATTATACCTAGCAGAATGTCAACTTAAGCAAACACTCTTGAATTGCCTAAGTTATGTAACCTGCAGTTTTAAATAAGTTAAATACAGCTTTTTTCCTAACTTACTGCTCTCCAGAAGTCTGTAAGAGTCACAACACAGGAGACATAAGGTTAAGGAAGTAGGTTTATGATTTAAGACTAACTCTCTTTCAATAATACGCACAAAAATATGAATCTTCGGTGGAATTCCTTTGCTGTCTCTCTCCCCGACCTATTTAATGCTTCTTTCTAAGATACCAACTACATGCATAGTGAACAGTACTACTATGGCATCAACATTGGAGTGGGGAGGAAGTTAAGAAATACTGTTCCAATGGATATTCCATTAATTTCAATGGCTGGCCCTTTGCATCCAACCAGTCTGTCAACCCCTACTAGGGTATTTTATACAGTAGGACCACCGATAAAATAATAGTATATTATTACACAATTCTATCTTTCCATAAATCTTTATAATAAAATATCTTATTGACATGAACATTCCCCATTACAGCATGTGTAAACACACACACACACAAACGCATCGATCATAAATAAAATGCTGATTTGGGTTGGCATCACAATGTTACCATAAGGGCATTTTGTGAAGTAAATGGAGAGGAAAGAACCTCAGCTTGCTATAGTTATAAAATCCAGAATATTATTATTCTGGAGCGACGTCCAAGTCATAATTTGATGGAGAACTGTGGCTTCACAAGGGATGGCGGTCAGAATTGCTATTCCCTCTAAGCCATGCCCTCTCTTTAATGTACAGAGGGTGGTAAATGCTTCCTTTCTAATGAGAAAACAAAAGAACTTTCTTTTGCTTTCCAACAGTACAGATACCAGAACGGAGGGGGGGGGCAACCCCCACACCCTGCAATTTATATAAAAAAGGAAGCCCCAAGAGGGAATAGCAGAATCAGGGGCTGAAAAAAAATCTTGCTTTCGGAGCATAAAAGCTACCAACTCAGGTCAAAAGTGCACAGGTAATAAGAATCAGCCAGCTTCACGGACATTTAAATGTACATGTGTAAAATGGACGGATTGAACTGCTTCCAGCTTGTCAAACTGACACGAGGAAGGAAGGGCAGCCCCTGCCTGATTTACAAAGTAAACAAGCTTAATGCATTTCCAAGCAGAACCGTACAAGACTGAGAGCCTACAAAAACAGTGGGAAGCATTTAATATGGTCCTTGCTGCAGTCTCCTGAAGTTCTGATTACAGAAGCGCACTGCACATCCGGAGTTAAAATAGAAGAATTGCTTTGAAGTGAGATAACAGAAGCTCATCCTACTGGAGCTGCACAAATCATGGACCATATAAAGGGACAAGTCCAGAATAAGGACTCGTGCATAAAAATGACCAACCTTGGAGGACCAGGAATGGTTTTGCATGCTTCTGTTGGCTTAAAAATGGACTAAAAATGAACTATGCTGTATTGGGTTTTGGTTTCCATCCAGGTACCATGATACAAAATTTGGAATTCAGGTTAAAATTAGCTATGAAAGGTTTCTACTTGGTAGGAACCAGGGTCTATCCCTCAGCTAACCCTGCCACAAGTTTATTCTAAGGATGAACTTATGGATGCAGGGAATGAGAGGGAGAAGCATTCAAGCCACCCGAAGTGGTTTGATTATTCATAATAATAATCAACTGAACATATAGCAGCACTATAAGGGATTGGTGATCTTTTAGCAAACGGTTGAATGAAAGGAGCTTGCTTCAGCAACCAACCAGGCGATGACTTTTATCAAACAGATCCATCAGTTGTTCTGCTTAGCTGCCCGACTCACTGGCTGTATGTCAAAGTGCCATCCATTTAACTTCTGATGTGCCCTGTGCAGAAATAGTTTATCTATGCTATCTTGGAGAACTGGCAAACCAGGAAGGTTATCTAAAGGAATGCGGTTTTCTAGTGTGTCCTTATTACTGTGCTTTGGAAGCTGTAGGTGTGTGTATGTCTGTCTGTCTGTCTGTGTGTGTGTGTGTGTGTGTGTGTGTGAGTGAGAGAGAGGCTGTCAGTGTGTGTGTGTGTGTGTGTGTGTGTGTGAGTGAGTGAGAGGCAGTCAGTGTGCACACGCACGTTAAGCACCTCTCAGAGTTATCTCCTTCAGCTATCTGAAATCCAGAAATGCTGCCGGACAATCCCGCAGGCCCACGTCCTGAAGAACCCTTTCCTTCCAAAAAGGCCCCCCAGGAAGAAAGAAATGACAGAGCACCCAGGTGAAGGGACAGCAGTGCAGCCGTTTGTAATTGGAGTCCAAGTGCCACGGGAACAAGAGCTGCACAGAATCTTTTCCACACATACCTTACGCTTATGCGTGCCGGAAGCCTGAATTCCCTGGCTTGAGTGGCTGTAATAACCTCCAAGTTTTGAAGCCGGCCTGTCGTGCTACGTTCACAAGTATACTGAAGCAGCTGGGAGATACCAAAGGGAAACAGCCCACCTGCTCGATGCCACGCCTCTGAGGAGCATCCTGACTGTCATCTGCGCTGAATCCTGGTGCTTTTCTCTCACAGATCTGGACCTGCTAACCTGGGCTAGAGAAGTGATCGGACGCACTTCTAAAACACCAAATCTCAACCAAATGAAACCAAATGAAACACCCCCGTCAGAAAGTCCCTTGATGGTGTTACGTGGGGCGGGCGCGCACTCTGGAGCAGGCCTTCTGGAGCACAGAGGCTACTTGGCTTTGGAGTCCACGTAGATTTTGTCTCCATCGCGGATGCCGTAGGAATGCAGGGCCCTCGAGTTGTACTTCAGCTCTTCGGGGCCAAAAGGATCTTCGTTATCGAAGTAGGTGACCAGCATGCTGCTGATGGGCAGCTGGACCACCGTTTTCAGTTGTTTCTTTAGCTCCGCCACCGTCTGATCTAAGCGGATGTTCATCTCCTTCACTTGATCTTTGAAGTGAACTTCGACTTTGGCGCTGCTCTGAGGCTTCAGATCGACCACCGCCAGTTTTTCCAGCTTCCCGTATTTTGTCACTAGTTCCTGATACCTACGAAAACGGGGCAGAGAGACAACATGCAAAGGTTGCTGAATATATTGCTTTATTAAAATATATATTTTTTTTCTGGCGTTTTGTGCCAACCTTTTAAAGCCAACTAGCCACATCTTACATACCTGGAAAAAAAAAAAAACCCCAGAGAAACTCAACTCTTTTAAGACTTTTTAGCAACTGGAAGATCAATTCTGCTCTTTGCGGGCTGGACAAGCGAAAACCTAAAATGTTCCTTAAAGCAAAGTGTATGTACTTGCAGCCAGAAAATTAATAGCGAAGGGGCTGAATGCACTACTTAGTTTCAGGACCCAGGTACAATGCAGAAAGCGCAACCGCCAGCCATTCTAACCTAAAAAGGGCCTCACTGGAGATTAAAGAATGAACGGAGAGGTGGTTTACTTTAAGGATCCTGGATCCACACCATTTTGAGTTTTTGAAGAAGTCAATATTGGACATCATGATCAGCTGAAGGCCAGTGGCCTGTGCTCTCTCCAATTCTGGCCCCTAATGGTTGGATTTAGGACATGGCACCACCTGAATTTCCCCAAACTTGGCAAAGGTGTCAGGTCGCAGCTCAATCAGCTAGTATTCTCAACCCCCAATGAAGAGAAAGTCAAATGTGTAGACCACATACATTTAGGGGCACTGCGGCTGCAATTCCAAAGTCTCACAATGTTCATGAACTACAGGCAGTCGTCAACTTACGACCACAATTGAGCCCAAACTTTATGTTGTTAAGTGAGAAGTTTGTTAAGTGAGCTTGCTCCATTTTACGACTTGTCTCACCTCATTTGTTAAGCAAGTCACTGAGAGTTCTTAAATTAGTAACCCGGTTGTTAAGTGAATCTGGTTTCCCCCATTGACTTTGCTTGTCAGGTCACAAAAGGAGATCACGACTCCGAGACACTGCCACCGTCATAAATGTGAGTCAGTTGTCAATCATCCAAAAGTAAATCACGTGACCATGGGGAGGCTGCAATGGTCGTAAGTGTGAAAAATGGTTGTCCCTTTTTTCAGTGCTGTTGTAACTCTGAACGGTCACTAAATGAACTGTTGTAAGTCGAGGACTACCTGTATAGTGGTAGCCCTGTGATAAACTTCCGCATATAGTGCTTTCAACACGGTCCTGCCAATCCGTCCTGCTGAATGCTGCAGAGATCAATGTTCCCCATCCTCAGGGGGCCAGGGGGGAAAAAACATGACATGCCCCCCCCCCAATCTCTCTTCTGCTCTCTTGGTAATATTCATTCATTGGCAGAGTGAATCCTGCTGTCATAGCTTGTAGGAACAGAGTCAAGCTGAAATTTTTACAGCTATTAATTGCATAACTTTGGTTCAGCTTCTGCCTCTCCGTAGGTCTGAATTCCGTTCCTTTTGGCATTTGCAAACGGAGGACGAGGCTGAACGGGAGGGGGAAAAAATAAGTGGGGCAGCACTGTCTGGATGGCCACGAACCTGTTCCACAAGTTTCTTCTCCCTCCCAGAGATAAACACCCCTCTTGTTTATGCTCCTGGTTAGAGATTTCTGTCTTTGCTCCTTGGCTCTGCCATCTCCCCCCCACCCCCAAGGCATTTTTCAGATATCTCTCATTAATAATGAGGAAGGAGCATCTCTTCTGCTGGGCTGGGAAAGTGGCAAAAAGTCAACCCAAAGTCCAAGGTAGCTGAAAAGATAAAAACAAAGACTGGTTAAGATTGGGGGGGGGATAACATTTCAGAGTCTCTAAGGGATGCCCTTAGACTGAAAGCTCCTTTTGTTTCCTTCTTGGCTCAGGCCGAAACCGTGATCGCTGCTGTGTCATTGCTCCTGTCAGGGGATGATGGGGCCTGGCAACTGGGCAGGGAGCCCCCCCCCCAGGGGACTCGTGTTAAAGGTAAGGATATTCCACCAACAGCAAAGCCTCTGTCTGTCTGCAATATGAGGGGGGGGGCTGATGAAGCGCCCTCGGTTTCGCCCAGCGTCTTGGACAAAACCAGCTTTCACGGAGGCCGAATTAACACGGAGAGAAAACTTGGTCCGTTTTGGCTGATGACGATTTGGGAGATAAGGAAGACGCATTCTCTGAACCCCGTGATGGCTGACAGCAGTTAAATCAATGGTGGAAAGTGAAAGGCAGCTTTTCAGGACGGGTTTCAACACCTCCATTCATTCCGTCACTTCTTGTATAATGGGATCCACGGCTTGTTCAGCAGAGCTCTGAAAAAGGCTGGTTTTTCCATTGAGGTGACTGCAGACTCTGCTTCCAGAGGGGTAGACATGTCATGGTCATCAAAATAAAAGGGTATCCAAGGGTGTTGAAGATTCCACCACTCTTTTCTCTCCCACTCCCACCTAAGGCCAAAACTTCTCACCAGATAACAAATAACAGAGTGGGAAGGGATTTTGGAGGTCTTCTAGTCCAATCCCCTGCTCAAGCAGGAGACCCTATTCCATTCCAGAAAAATGGTTGTCCAATCTCTTTTTATGAAACAAAAATAAGAACAATGCAGAATTATTGGGGACAGCAAAACTATTTTCCTCAACTGGATTGAAAACTGCTGGAATCTGTTCTTTAAAAGCTAGCTTGTATTCCAAAGTGAAGAAATTTCCATTGATCAAATCCATATCCTGCCTTCTTCCTGGAAACACAAGCTGGTATGCACAAGGCCACTCATTTCACCCCCCAAAGGCACAATTCTGTTAAACAACGTTGGGTTGAAATGAGTAATTGGTCCGAGGCTGCTGTATAAATTTTGTGGGCCCTTGGCTCAGCATCTTGACTGTATTCAAGCTCCCAAATTGTAGGACTTTTAAGCTCATCTTTAGTCTAGTTGTGTCTGCGAAGCGCATCTTTTTGTCTCCAGATCTAACAAGAGCATTTAAGCAGAAACAACACAAAAGATCTTTTCATTCACTCTTAGGCAATTCTATCGCAAATGAAATCTGTGTGGAAATTTTAAACAAGGTGTAAAGATCTGGTGAATTAATACCTTGGATACCAGGATGGCAGCTCATCAGTTTGCAAAAATAAGGGGGGGGGGAATAACTCCTTTTTGGATGATTATGATGTTATTATTAATATCATGATTGTCAAAGGATAATTGTTTTGAGGATGTGGTCCTAAAAAAATTACATATCAATCTTGGAAGGGCAGGAAAGAGAAAGAACCTAAAGGGGAAAGGAAAGAGGGTTGTAATCAAGGCTGGAGAAGGAAAAGGGGAAAGAAACTGAGTTATTGGGGGCAGGGAAAAGTCACGAGAATGAACTTCAAGCATGAACTAAAGATGCAGGATGTGGAACCTGAAGCTTGATTCTCTGGGGACGCCGTCTCAGCTATTCACGGCCCCCCAAATGGCACGCTGGTTTGGTGGACTGGAAAGCCAGTCTCTGCTGAGGGCACAGGTCTCTTCAAGACCCCACACAGATGAGGGCATCTGGACAAAGGGGCCATTGAACAATCAGGCTGGGGGAGGGAAGCCCAGGGTTATTCAAAGGCTATGAACTGGGGGGGGGAGGAAATGGGGGAGACGGAAGGCAATTTTGCCGTCTGCATTAACCTACCGGGAACCGATGGGGGGGGGGGGGAAACTACTGAGGCAAAACCAAACCAAAAATCATGGGAAACTCAATGGTGTTGAGTGTTCAAGAGACCACACACGTTTTAAGATTCCTCTGCACCAAATTTTTAAATATCTTTTTCTTTTCTGGAATTGCCTGACAATTCACCGTTGAAGGGTCTCAATATCTGGTTTAGGAAGGGCAAGTGAGGGTCAAAGAGCTGAAAATGCAATCAATGTGGCCCGTGTCCATGCGTGCCAAGCCTTCCGTTGGGATGACTCTTTGCCCACTGGCTTTAGCTGCCCCTCCTCAGAGTTAACTAAGCCGTACCCGTCCATCCTATCATTCTACTCCGTTTTCTCTTTCTACCCTTTGCTTCCCCGATATCTGCTTCAGATTGCAACCTTCCTGACAGCCGAAGCTCGACTGTCCCCTTAATTATTCATTAACAATGTGTTACAAATATCGGTAATAAAGCATTCAGCCTTCGCCTGTTATTTACTGTCTTTCCTCAGCCCAAGAAGTGCTTACCGGTATCGGTAGCTGTTCAAATGGTAATTTACTCATTCGCGCTGCAGCGCCTTGCAAGATAAGTCGGTAATATATATATGAGGCGCCATAGTGAAGATAAACGAGGTACAGCGAGTCTCTGCAGCTTGCCTACGTTTATCAGGTGGGTGACTTAGCGCACAATTCTGAACTGGGGACACCTCAATTTATATTTCGTGTCCCGAAGTTTTTTAATTCATTCCAGAAACTTCTGGGTAATCCCTCACCTGAAAGGAGCTTCTTCCTGTGGGAAGTCTATGTAATAGCGGATGAAAAATCTCTCAGAGTCTTCTCGTTCTCCGTCCATTATGACACTTCCGTTCAGCTTGGTGATTGATGGTAGCCTGCCAAAGACAAGAAGAGGAAAATGTTAACAGCTGAGCAAGGAAGGGGGAAAAAAAAATCCCCAAATAGTCAGCAGCAAATATTGTCTTCTCAGGAAATTCCTGCAGAATCTGACACCCAAAAAATATAGTTGTCAGGGAAATTGCATTTTTATAGGGCTCCATACAGAGAGGAATTGATTTAAAATTGTGCATTACGACTTGATTATAAATATAGCTGACGATTTCCTAAACGCCTTCCTTCTTGTGGACTTTCCAAGGCATGTTATAAAATGTTGGTAACTTAAGAAAAGGCTGTAGAAATTTGCTATTTACTGCTTCCCCATTCTGCAGTATTGGTGTGTGTGTGTGTGTGTGTGTGTGTGTGAGAGAGAGAGAGAGAGAGAGAGAGAGAGAGAGAGAGAGAGAGAGAGAGAGAGAGAGAGAGAGGGAGGGAGGGAG